>JAAXCT010001472.1:0-168633 GCA_012490785.1 Eragrostis nindensis
AAGCTTGTTCCGAAATGGGCCGGCCGGCTGCCCACACGTAAACAAAAGCTGACCGCTTTTGACTGCAGTGCTGACTGGAACGGCGACCACACTCCGAGCGTGCGCCGCTGTCAAACCGCGGCATGCCTCGCGCCGCCTCCCTCCCTGTTCCCTCCCATTTATTGCCGCTGCCTCAACATCACTTCACGTCCTCCTCCTAGCGCCCAAGCGCGTGGTCTGCGGCGCGGGGTGCGCGAATCGGCCGGCGGTCCGTCCAGGTGAGCCGCCGTCGACCGGAGGTGATCACCGCTCTCTGATCTCTCTTTTCGCGTCCATGCGCCGCCCGATCTCACCTCACGCGCGCGGCTTCTTCCTCCTCCTCCTCCTCCTCATCTATTCTTCTCCTCCGTTTCCTGCTCCTACGTACGGACGCGTGGCGCCTTTGTTCCGCGGCGCAGTCGCATCTAGTGTGCCTCGCCTCGGAGCATTCATGGATTTGGGCGCAGTGATCTCTCTGATCAACAGGGCCGCACCTGAGGTTTCAGAGGCCCTGTCCAAAATGCAAACTGAGGCCCCGTATTTTTATGTCTATATCAAATGTATTTTACATACGAACTAGTTTTTGGCACCTGAGTCACTAATGAAGCTAAGAGAAGAGATTGTTCTATTTTCACCAACAATGTTTGCTTTGGGAAACGTGATTTGGTAGGAGAATCACTTTTTCACCGTGATCAAGGAGTGGGGTGTGGCAGCAGATAAATGGGAGTGATAGAGAGAGCTTTGAGTGCTTCAGAAGAGGAGTAATCTATGCATTTTTTAGCTTAATTACACACAATGTAGTTAATTTGGGCCCCCAAAATTTAGGGCCCTGTGCCGTCACTCCACTTTTGCACTTGCTGTTGCACGGCACTGCTGATCAAGGCATTGAGACGGGGAAACTGGTCATTAAACTTAATTTCTCATCCAGGTCCAACAACTCTCAAAACGAACCTCTAGGCCCAGGATTAGTGGGTACGCTCGGGTCCATACCCCTTCATTCCAGCGCTTTTAGGCTTAGCCAACGTAGCAGTGACAACATGGCAAAAGGAGTAGCTGCAGAGGGGTAGTTTTCTTGGATACACTCCAGAACTTCGTGGCAGATCTCCCTGTGGTAGCTCTTGCACGGGGAGCACGAACGATCTTGATGTCTGATTTCACATGTTAGCCCCCATTCTGACAATTATTTAACATAGCTATTCTATGTCTGATTTCATCAAATGCTGTGAGTTTGATGTTATTTGCCACACTGTTATTTGTAGGTACCAAGTCTGACGGGTGCATAGTGATCAAACAATTCGGTGAAGTGAATGGTTGTTCCATTGTACTCCTTCAAGGAGGTCAAATGCAGGGTGTTCAATCAACCAGACGATTCAGCCCTCAAACTAAAACCAGACATGCTGGGGTAAAGCCTATTGTTTCTTTCTTTTCTTATTTACATCAGTGTGTAAATTAGTTGCATCTAATTAAATGCATACTCATCTTTGTCACTATATTTTTATCATAGAATAAAGGGGCATCGTCGCCAAAGACTCCAAAAGAGAATGTATTGGTAGAAAAAGCAAAACTTCCACTGTCTGGTTCTAATCTAAGTGTTACTGAGTTGAAGAATCTACCAACTCCAATCGGCCTATATGAAGATGAATGTGCTTTCTGTCATTCCTTTAGAACAAGTGATGTAATATAATTTGCATCATGTTCATTAGCGTGCCAGAGCTGATGTGTTGAACGCACCTTATTGGTATTTTTTCTTCTCTATTTCAGTTTCATGGTCCGATGGAACAGTATCTAAATGGAAGAATTTTGTCCAGTGACGAGGGCAACCCATTTAACGGTATCTATGTCCATAGGAAATGCCTGGAGTGGTAGGGTTCTGTGAAGGCAGCGGTTAACTCTTTATGTTGTCATTATGCCATTTTGTGATACAGATTTAAGATGCAACACTTTTCCCTTTTTTTTTTTCTGTTCAGTTCCACGTCAATCTTACAGGACTGCATTTTTATTTTGATGATGTTCCCTGTTCCTGAATTTTTTTGAAGGGCTCCTAAAGTATGGTTTGAGGGTGAAATTGCTGTGAACTTGGAGTCAGAAATCCGTCGTGCTTCAAGATTGAGATGTCACAGATGTGAACTCCCAGGAGCAGCCCTGGGTTGCTATTACGAGGCTTGCAAGAAGAGTTTTCACGTTCCATGTGCACTTCAGATACATGGTTGCCGCTGGGATGTGGTAAGATCTCAAAAAACTTTGTCATTGATCCACGGGCTGTGATCTTTACCACCTATGTGATGTTCTAAATGCTCAATGTTTACATTGTAGGATGGTAGACTTGTATTGTGCCCTGAACATGTGTTGAAGTCGTTCAAGAAAGAACATGTGTCAAAGCCTCTACCATGTGATAAGTTGAGCTCACAGAAAAAAAAGGGAGACAAGTTCCCTTCCTTGCCTCGAAGGTATGTGATCTCTCTTAGTCCATCTTGTAAACATGTACAGGTTCTGATTTATCCGATTTATTCATAACCTCTCTGTTTTTTTTTTCCTCCCTAGCCAATGTTCGCACAAAGAAGAATCTTTCACGACCTTCCAAGGAGAAGGTCAGCCAATGGATCAGCCACACACCCAACGTTTCGTTTTGCCTTCATGGTATATGATAGTTCTTCACCTTTCTTTAGCAGATAGTTTATAGGTTCCTGACCATTTTATTGATTGTTAATATTCAGCTTCTATAACTGTGTACTGTGTTTACAAAATTTTGACGATTATAGGTGGGGAAGTCAACAAACAGTTAAGATTAATGCCTCAAGTTCTTCTTCGTCGCTTCTGAGGTATGTTATCTTTCACCTTTCTTGTAATCTATGTACTTATTGGAGTTCATTTGATCAACAGATAATATTTTTGTTATTTTTCTAGCCAATATTCGCATAAAGAAGCACTTTCCGCACATAGCTCAAGGGAAAGCCGACAAATGGATCAGCTTATCACATCAAGTTCTTCCACGCGACTGCGGTATGCCATGAAGTGTCACCCTTCTTAAGACATTATAACCCATTCCTGTTTATACTTAACTAACAATTAATCTTCAACTCCTGTAACTCTGCTGCAATTCTTTATTCTTACCAACATTAAGACAACAAAGGAATTCTAATATTTATGACAGATATGACAAAAAAAATAGCATAACATCCCAAATTCTTCCACTTTGCCTCTGAGGCACATGATCTTTCTTAAGTCTTCAACCCATCTTGGGACATAATTTGAAGGTTTCTGGTCATTGATCAGTCATATTATTATGATTCTCTGTTGTATCCCGTCATTCCAGCTGTTATCCAGATGAAGAAGGAATTTCAAATGCTTGCCATGGCAAAGAGATGAATGGAGATCAGCAGGAAACATCAAGCTACTCTTCTGACAAGTGGGTTTTGCTTGGTTCATCGTTAAGTGCGTCAGAGAAGGTATGTACGGCAAAGTAGCAAAAGAACGTTTCTTTGGGCATACTTTGGGCAGATAGTTTGCTGTGTTCCATCCATTTTTAAATGAATTATATCCCTTTCTAGTTTGTGATCAGTTTGCTCTATGTTTTTTTTTTGAGCCATGCTCTGTGCTTGTGGAACAGGATTCCTTGGAGAACTTTGCATGCCGGACTAAGGCAACTGTGACCAATGGGTGGGCCGAAAATGTGACTCATGTCATTGTAGGAAAATATACTGGTAGTGCATGGAGCAGATCGTATGAAGTTCTTATGGCAGTACTGTTTGGGAAGTGGATTGTTCGTGCCGAATGTTAGTATTGAGCCATCTTTAAGAACCTTTTTTCGTTATGTTCTTACTATATGCGGGTGAATTTTAAATTTTGCTAATCTGAACAAGCAGCTGATCCTATATCTTCACATTCACATTATGGAGATCAAGGATCAGCTGAGTACGTTTATTCCAATTCTGATGCACTTTGACCTTGCTCTTTTAGGGATTGTGAATTGCTTGGAGATGCGTCCAGATCTAGAAGATTCGTATGAGGTGACATTTAGCGATGATTCATGCAGACCATTGGATGGGCCAAAGAAAGGAAGAACTCGAGTAGCTGAAGGGGTATGTTCTGTATACACGTCTTATTCTGTCATTCATCCAGCACATTGCTATATGTGGCAAAAATTGACCGTTCGGATATGTTGGTCATTTGTTCTTGCCATAAATAAAACAAGTACTACCTGCGTTTGGAAATATATGACATCTGATGAGCTGCAAATAGTTCAACCAGCGTGATATATTTCCAAACGGAGGTAGCAGTATACGAGTGCATCTGTTGTTCATGTGTACAAAGGTGCACATAAATAGATGGCTGTTCAATGTCAAAAAGACTAGCAAAACACCTATTTAGATAACTCCAGATACCATTTGGTCCACCTTATTTCATCAATGTACCCTTGCATTCTGATTTGAAGCTTTGGTTGTGCTAAGTTAACTCGCAGACTATATCGCGAATTCTTGATATCCTGTCTTCACAGTTGTTTGTTTATCTACATCCATACAGTTCTGTATTTCTGAAAGGATTTGGTTTCATCGAATCCTCACGACTTTATATCCATGCTCTCAGGCGCCGAAACTGTTTTCGGGGTTGCATTTCTGCCTCAGCACCTACATGAACCCCTACGACAGAGGCCACATGCGAGGCCTCATCGCCGCCGCCGGAGGGCGGCTGCTGGAGGGAATCAGCAACCTGCATCATCTGCGACGTGAAGATCCCTTCGTGAAGCCGTACTTCGTGTACGACGGCGGCAATTCGGGAGAGTTCAGCGCGTGGACGCTGCGGAAGGAGGCGGAGGAGGGGAGAGAGCACGCGGCGGCTGGGGCGCGGGTGATCAGCCACCTAAAGGTGCTGGACGCCGTCGCGGCGTATGACGCCGGGGTCCTGGACCAGAAGGGCAGAATCGCCACGTGAATGCTGTGGCTGCAGCGTCCACGGTTCGTCGTGGTTTCTTTTGTTGGTAATACTGCCTGACGAGAAGTTTTTGCTAACTTCATTAGCCTTTTTTTTGTTTTGGCAACTTCATTAGCTGCAGGCTCTAACATTGTTTGACTACGTCAGGTCAGTCTCTAGCACTGTAATTTGATTAGAGCGCGGGGTCTCGAATTGAAATGCATACTAAAGGTTCATCTGATCGGCGATCTATGCCGTCTTAGTTGCCTGTCAAAATGTCCAAGCATTGTGTAACGGATGTTCGCTCATGGCTCATGTGTTGCTTTGTTTTTCTTTTGGTCGGAGCCGTGAACCAGTTCCTTGGCAATGGCTACGTGCGTGTTGCGTCGGAGCTCACGCCACGCGCCGACGAGTCCAGGGAGACTGAAACCGGCGAACGGAAGAAATACGCAACAAACTCAGTTAGATGCAGTATGTTTCGATCGCTACGATGCATACAGGCTTCACCGTGCATCTCTCAGCATCACGGGAGGGATGAAGATGTACGGTAGCCCGCCGTTCGTTCCATTAAATGGAAGGATAACAGACTCCTGGGGAAATAACGAGGTCTGCCTTCTGTTCGCCAGATCACATGACCATAATTTCATTTTATAACCATATGACACTCAACCAAAGAACTGGATCTAAGCACTGAGCAAGCTAGCACTGTCTTAGCTCCTTATGCATGGCCTCCGGCTCTACGAGCCCTTGCTGTTAATGCCATTGGCTTATCCTCCACTATCCCCCAGTCATCTTCTGGTGGCGGCGCTTTACCTCCTACATCACCACCGCCTGCACTCCCGCAGTCTTTAAAACACGTGCAATGCGAGGAGATTAAGTTAACGCCTTTGCTACAATAGCCGCCGGTGTAGTTCTGCAGGATGCAGGCTTCGACGCAGCGTACATTGATGCACCCATCAAATATGCTTCTGAAACTGCACACGTTTGCCTCTGAACCTGCACAATCAATTGATCAACGGACCAATATAATAGTATAGTATGAGGTTAGCTAACCGTCAGATCGATACCAGTATATTAGCTGATGCCAAGTGGCTACCCAATTCCTTTCGTGTCACTCACCCAATGTTAGGAGGAGCAGAACCAAGGCAGTTGCTGCGGCCTTGCACTTCATGACTGAACCGAGCTTTGTTTTGTTAGATGAGGAGGGGAAGAGGTAGAAGCAGATCTTTTTATATTGCTTGGGCGCATTGGTTGCTACTTGCAATATGTGATCTTGGACACTTGCAATGCAGGCTGGAGAGTATCTGATTGCATTGATAGGCACCATGTGTTCTTTTGAATTGGATTGTGCATATCTATTTATAAAAAAGGAATATATTAAGATATCTCGACCTCTGTATCAATCATGGCTATCAATTATTACGATGGTCACAAAGATCATGAGAAAAGAAAAAGAAGAGAACAAAAGCACATTGTTCCCCATTACTACATGCATATCTTGGTCCTGGATACTCTCAGTCAGAGGAAAATCTATTTATGGCTAATCTGAGCTTAGATTTCTTGGGCAAGAAGGGGCAGAAAGGTCTATCATACTGATCAAGTTCATTGATTTCTTCAATGCATGTCATGGATTGGATATGTGTATCTTGTTCCTGGATACTCAAGCAAAATTGATTTATGGGCAATGCATATATCAATTTTCCGTAGATAAAGATCATGCAATTTTGTTTTTACATAATGTTGTATTACTTCGTTGGAGAGAAATAGAAACTGGCATCTCTTTATCGACTCCTAATGTATGTCGCATATTTTACAATCATTCTTGTACATACCCTATAGTTTGCAGTTGCTCTCCTATTTTAAGGGCCGTACAATCACTGGTTGGAACATGACTCCATGCGTATCGCAATGCTGTTATTTCTTAAAAAGAAACTTCAAGATCACATATATGCAATTCCTTAGACAATTAATTCGTACCTTTGGACCCCATCTGTTACATGCTCTATTTTACCTACAAATATTTAGGATCACAAATTTTCTATTGTTGCCATGTTTTTCTTAAGATTCTAAGATCAAATCGAAACATGAAACCGAGTTTCCGTCATTATGCATCTAGCCTTTACATGTTCAAGCATCTAGACCCAACCATGGTATTTGTCAGAAAACATAATTTAAGTTTGCCATCTCTCTTTGTGTCGATAATTTATAGCAAATATAGTTCGACTATTGCCTCACCAAACACTTGGCATGCCTACATAAATGAGATTATCGTGTATCAACCACAAGAGTGTGAAATTGTACCCCCTTTACCCATTTTTCAATTTCTTTTACCAGGCTGGAAAAATCATAAAATAGAAATTGAACAACTTAGTGTCCACAGTTCCCATGACAGCTTAGTGTCAAATATTCCCAGCTTCCTCTCCCCGGCCGCTGTATATCTCAAGTAACCCAATCAAGATTTCTCTAAGATTCAGACCATGGTGCATGGCTATATTACAGATCTTTTCTCAGGCAGAAATAATTAAGTTTGAAATTTCCGTATTTTGTTTGCGTAAAAAAAATCCGTATTTTGCCACTCAACATCTTGTACTTAAAAAACAATACGGAAGAGTCAAATGGCCTCTTAATTCTGTACAAAATGGGTGTTCTTTCTTGGTCTATGATCACTGGAATGGGCTTAATTTGACATGAATTTCAAACTATCTCTATGCTAGGTGCAAAAAGAGATTCACTCCGCATTTCAGTTGACTCATCATGATTACTTTAGAAAAACAAAACTATCAGCAACAATAAATGGGAACAGAGCACATCAAGGAGCTCCTATCAGAGATTGAGAAGAAAGGCGTGATCTTTCACGTGGTACGATTGCTCATTTGATCTAACACTTACAGCGCCTTGACGAAATCAGAAGCAGATGATGCTAAGTTGAGAAGGCCGAAACAGAGTTTTCAACTTGATTTTTTATGGCGGTCATTGCTGCGTTAGGTTGGTTCCAGCATATAGTACACTCATTACCCTTCATGTGTATGCATTGCACTTGCAGCCATCCAAGAATATTTTTCTAATAAACACATGCAAATAGAAATGGAAGGTTTCTGCAGATAAACCGAATCAAATTGACAACATTCGTAACTGAGCGATGGATCAACTCGTCAGCATTCATTATTTCATTACTCCGGCAACAATGTAGTGCCGATTTCTTTATGCCTAGAGATCAACTCGTCAACAGGATTTCAGTTCAAACATGCGGACACATCGTGACAGTGGATCACTTCTTCCACATGAAGGCCACCGGGCTCCTGACTTGATGCTTCTCGTTCTCCCAGATGATGTGCCCGAACTCCCACTCTGATCCTCCCGCGTCGTCGCTTCTGAACTGGACGGTGTAGGTCCTCTTCTCGTACTGCTCCTTGAAGTCCAGGGTCGCCGGCGTGACGGTCACCTTCACGTGCCTCGGCGCCACGACGGTGACGTTGTACGTCTCGGCCTCGTCGGACACCTTGGTCACCGTCCTTGTCAGCGTGCGGACGTCGGCGCGGCCGTGGAAGACGACGGCGAAGGAGGGGTAGTTGAGGTCGCCGGGGAGCGTGGTCGTCGTGCACGTGGCCATGTCGGGCGCGAAGAGGCGCAGCTGGTCAGCGGTGTAGTTGAGCGCGCAGAGGAAGTCGACGTAGTCCCTCGCGCCGGCGTCGTACACCAGGCCCGGGTCCATGGCGAGCTGTGGGCGGACGTGCCCGGCCCCGGCGGCGAACGGCGTCGCGGCCGTGGCGCCGCGGCTGCCGTCGGTGATGCCACCGTCGAGGATCTCGCGTTGCGTGTTGTCGAGCCTGGCCGCGGTCGTCATCAGCGCCGACCGTATCATGGCCGGGGTCCACTTGGGATGCTTCTTCTTGATCAGCGCCGCGGCGCCGGCGACGTGCGGGCATGACAGGGACGTGCCCATGGAAATCACATAGCTATCTTTCCCCATGTGAGGTACTATATGGAGAGGGTCTGCCGTGGCCACGAGAATGTTGTGCCCCGGCGCCACGACGTCCGGCTTGATGAGCTCCGGGACGATCGCGTTTGGCCCTCGCGATGAGAAGCTCGCCACCATCGGGGCCCTGTTCTCGCCGACGACGGTCTCGCAGGGAAAGGAGAAGGACGCCGTTGGGTACAGCGTCGAGGTCATGTACGCCCTGAGCTTCTCGCCCGCCGTGTAGCTGAGAGCGAGTGCAGGGAGGGTGTAGAGTTGGAATTGCCACACCGGGGTATCATCTCGGGACCAGATGGAACTGTCCAAGAGAACTATCCCGGCTCCCCCAGCAGCCCGCACCAGACTGTCAGTGAAATTGGCGGTTGGGTCCGTGCACACCACGATCGCGCCCTTGATCTTGTCAGGCGTGAGAGCATCTCCCGAGCAAGATCTGGACACCAACGGCATCATGGTAGTCCCGTTGGTCTTTATCGTGTAAATGGACTGCCCGGCTAGCACTGCTCCGTCCCCAAGGTTGAGGCTCGCCGGGAACAGCCTGTCCACAGTGCTGGCCCCGACGCTGGTCATCCACGGCGCCACGTTGGTCACCGTAGATGCTTTGGGCCCATCGTTGCCGGCCGCGAGGACGACAAGGACGCCCTTGCGCTCGGCACCGAACGCGGCGATGGAGATGGAGTCGTTGTAGAACTGGTGCGGAACGTCGTCACCGATGGAGCCGGAGATTATGTCCACGCCGTCTTTCACCGCGGCATCCATTCCCGCGACGGCTGCTGCTACTGTGGGCTCGACCGCCATGCTGTACATGGCGATCTTCGCTTTGGGCGCCACGCCCCGCGCCGTGCCCCGCGCGAACATGGCCATGCCAGCATCACGGACCTCCGAGCCGGCGGCAGCCGCTGCCGACTCCGTGCCATGCCCCGAAAAGTCCCTCGGAGTCGGAGGGCCCAAACCGCCAATGGTGACGTCCTTGGCGCCGACCAGCTTGTTGTTGCACGAGATGGCTTTCCACGGCTTGTACCAGCCGGAGTCGACGCACTTGCCCTTCCAGCTGGACCGGACAGGCCCGAGTCCACTGTCGTTGAAGCTCGGGTTCTCGGGCCATATGCCGCTGTCGACGAAGCCGATGATGACGCCGTCGCCCATGTCCGTGTCCTTCCAGGCACCGAAGCCGGGATCCAGACCGAGGAACCCAGGGGACCTCGTGGTCAGGAACCGGAGCTCCCTGTCCTCGTGAACGCCCGTCACGCCGGCGGCGTTCGACATGCGCCGTGCCTCGTCGCCGGTGAGCCGGACGGCGAACCCGTGCATGACGGTGTCGTAGGTGTACAGGAGGCGGCTGGAGTTGGCAGCCGCACGAGGTGAGTGAGTGGCCACCATGGAAGTGTACCAATGCTCGTGCGTGGCGAAGTGCGACGGCTTGGCGAGGTGATCCGCATGGATGATGTAGGTGCTGATGTGGTCTGCGTGGTTCTTGGGTTCTGGAATGGGAGCTGAGTGGGTGATCTGGGCGAGGAGGAGGAACAATAATGTTACGTAACGCAGGGAAGAAAAGGAGATCGTGGACGCCATGGTTGCGGTGTGAAGCTTCAAGCTTGTGGTGAAGGCATGTTTGAGATGGGGGACGCCTTTTATAGAGGACTCGAGGTTCAGGTTTGGGGCCTCTTGTCCAATCTGTCAGACAGCACTCTGTTCATAAACTGATTGGTTAATGGATTACACACCACTAACACTTGTCCATCAGGAACAAAGCGTGAATCAGCACGAAAGAACAGATATACATGTAACTGCAGTTCCTGATTTACAGGTAAGAGTTGTGTACACTTCATAGCTTATGCCAAATATACTTCTGGAGCTTATCATTTATTCCTCATCTCATTTTGCCGCTCAACGCAATTTTCAACAAAGATGCCCCACATGGCCACATCAAAGCACCATGGTGTCAGATATGGATGCCTTAGCATGGACCTCAGTGGAAACTTTTTTTTTTTCAAATGACCAGAGTGGAAACTAAATATAGGTTTCGTCAAGCACTATGGGTGTCCATTGTTTTGTATAGGACAAAGTTATTTCAACTGATACTATCGTTCTCTCGGTTGGATGACGAATTGTTGAAGCAAGCGACAGTGAACGTTTTGAGCTGAGCCAAGAAAATCAAATTTGGAACGGGTAGAGGTGAGACCTGAGGGAGGTTGAGGCTGGCAGACGTGTGAACAAGTTTAAGTTGGAAGCGAGAAGAAACCGTGTGGAACTAAACCCTCAACCACCTAGCGAAGAAACCATTGGCACAATCAGAAACCTGATCCATGAATGGCTGAGCAGAGCTTTTGTGGTGTCTTCCAAGTAAGAAAACTCCAATATATTGTCTGCCTTGTTTAGCTATTTTGTGGTGAACTGAATGGTTGACGTGCTATCTTATTATTGTGTATATGTATAGTTACAATAGCTAAGTATTGTCATACATAATACTAGTGGTTGTTGGACCATTCTATTTTGCCTTCGGCAATTTCTGCAAACCAATGTTTTTCCAAGTACTGGCAGACAGCGCTAATGATTGCTGAACTATTATTTCTAATATTTCTCTCCCAAAATAAAGAAGTTATACGTCACATCAATGTCCGAATGCAAATGGAAGGATGCCAGTGTTCTCATCTCACTTTCTGCTAAATGAGCTCATCAGAATCCAAACCAAGTAATCAAAAACGAAGAAGAAAACGCCTTGTTTATGGGTGCAAAGAATCAGAGACAACAAAAGAACATCATCCAAGCACATCGATTTGAGCCTCTTCACAAGTGTCCAGGAGAAGAGAAAAGTAGATTCTGCCTTCCAAGTTGTAAATATGTTAAAGAGAAGCCAGGAGGTAGAGACATGCTTGAACAACACCATTAATATTTAGTTCCTCATGGTGGAACTCTAGCTTGTGATCGCTTCATCAATTTTTTAAATATCGGCGGCTGAAGCTGGAAAAGCATAAATTTCTTCAAATCAGTTGTGTTGAGCGCTAGTTTTAGTCTGAAACACAGTAAGGTCCATTGGATATGCTCCTCGTCAGAACACCGTTATTGTGTCAGATATAGAAGCCTTAAGCATGAAGTTGGAATTCATGCTAAATGTAGTTTTCGTCTAGCAATTTGATTGTCCGTTTGTGTCTGGAGTAGAAAAAAAATCAACCGAGAGATATTCTCAGTTTGATTATTTGCTGACGCAAACAAAAGATAACATTTTGATGTGTGACAAAATATTGTGTCACAGTGACATAACAATTATAAGCTGATATTAATGGGTCCTGGACCATTGTTTAGACACTTTTTGGTTTCAGCACTTTCAGTTATACGTCACGCCATTGTTCAAATGCAGATACCATCAAAAGAACCACGATCAGCGAATTCAAATAAAGTCTCAATTTCTAAGCAAGATAAACAAAGCATTTGCAGTCATATCACGGTAAACTCCTTTACCAGAAAGAAAGGAAGAAACTTCGAACCATAGTTACAATAGCCCTACTGATTACAGACAACAAATTATGAACTGCACTTTGCTCAGCTACATGTCTACATACCAACAGGGCTGTCGGGCAACGAGGAGCTCCATTTTCAGAACAGCACACATGTCCTGCACAGAGAGATAAAAAAAGGAATTTAGTGTATGAAGCAAATCTGGGCAAGCATACCAGCTTCCAAAGGCCAGAAAGGCTTACAGAATCATTTTGTATAAATCCATCCCCTCTACAAAAACACCTATTGATTGAACCAGTCAAATTCAAAAGCAAAACCTAGTGCAGCAGCTGCAAGTGAATTAGTGTGTCAGGGAAGCAAACTATACATATGAAATAATAACACTTGATGAGTATCCAAGATCACTGAGACTCAGAAATCCCAACCTTATATGTCTCGTCTAACATTTTGGGCGGCAGAAGGAAGCACAGGTCGCTTCTCTATTGCTTCGTAATGGAGAACAAAGTTGTCCTGCAAGGGTTAAAAACTTATTACATTTCTCTGCAACTGGATAAGGCTAGAAAGTTAGCAGGTTCTATTGAGACAAGTAACCTTATGTATTGTGTCCCAGATGTTCGGATCAAAACAAATGTAAGATCCACGCTCATGAAGCGGAGTTTTAACAAGGGGTGCCACATTCGGAACTCTTGTAAGCCAGACACGATACTCTTTGTGGTAAAACCACCCTTTGTTGTACCTGCACAAATGGAACAGCAATTTTCTTATATGTTTAAGATTTCTGGTGATAATATAAAACGTGAAACAATAAACTTTGCAGGTCACTGCTTACAGTTCGTTGGCAGCATACAACTGCGCGACATCCTTAGGCATACTGCACAAAGAACAATTTTTTTTAAAAAAGAATTGTCTAGCTAATACAAAATGCACAATTAATCAAACTCAAACGTACCTGTAGAAGATATAGAATAGTGTTAAGGGGTGAAACTTCTGAAAATGTAATGGCTGCACAGGAAGGGACAAAAGAAATAAATGTAACTTCAGGAATGGGAAGCTAATGGTAACCAAAATGTTGAGAAGCTTACTTGCAGCGTTGGAGGTGGCTCAGCAGAGAAACAAGCAGGGATCTGATAATCAGGTTCTCCTCTAACTGGCTCATTTGACCAAGGAGAACCAAATGTCTTGTAAAGATTATCTTGAGAGTTTAAATTTAATCCTAATGTTGTCAAATCAATCCCTAAAGCAAGAGATGTTCGTCCAGGATCTTTCGATCTAATTAAACTTAACAATTCAAGTAAACTATATGGATCAGCCCCAGTTTGAGTTCCCTGAGCGGACTTTGGATTCTGATCCTTGTATTGTTGTGGACCTGAAGGTGCTTGCAACCTAACTGCAGTTTGATTCTGCGATTGATGGTAGTGCTGTACAAGTTGCTCATAAACCCCTGAATTGGATGACGGACTTGGAGAATTTGCTGGCCTTAGTCCAATATTTTCCAGCCCGGAATTTTGAACCTAGTAAAGAAACACTATGGTTAATTATGCAGATTTGAAAGCTTAGCACTAAGCAGGGACCAAAAATACCAAAGCTTGAGTGGTTCTACCCCTGCTATTCCAGTTAAGAGAAAATAACATAGTTTATTTCCTAAGAGTGGCATATTAAACATTCAAAAAATGTAAAAGAAAATTGTAGTGTTTCTTACTGGATTAGCACTCTGTTGATGTGGTTGACGGGCCGGATAGCTGCCTCCCAAGCTAAACCCAGATGATCTAGCCATCTGTAGAGTCATACAGGTGAATATTTACATATAACTGTTCAGGCAATTAAAAGGTAAAAACATGAACTCACTGGATGATGTTGAGCTTGCACAATATTTACATTCTCATGAAGGTGATCCTTGTGATGCATATCCATAGCAAAATCTGAGGAACTACCTTATATTCCAAAGAAAGATATAATAAGGTAAGATCCCGACACGGAAGAAAAAGGATAACACCAAAACCACAATCAGCACAAAGGAAAATGATTTCAAAATATCAAAATGCAACATAGACAATAACTAATGAAAATGTCAATGATGTTTACGTATGATCCATGGAAACTTGAGAAGAGTAATGGGGCCTTGGAATGTGTTTAAATCAGAAGGAAACTGACAAGGAGTTAATAAGATATCACACATTATCATGTAGTAATGATTTGTAGTATTTCATGTCAATGGAACTGCCCAAATACCAAATAGAAATAAACAGACGGAATGCAAGTGCACAAGACAAGAACAGTTTGTCATTCCCATCAAACAACATAAACTGTCCAAAAGTTGTCCACTGAGTGAATATTGAGATGCAATGGGTGATTGGTGAAAACACACCTTTATAGCCCGGTAATGCTGGAAAATCTTCGTTCTGAATGCTAAATTCCTGATTTTGTTGCACAATAGAATTAACACTCACTCCATGCTTTCGCAGCGACCCTTCAAAATGCAGACGCAGGGAGTTAGATGACAGTATCATCTGAAGATTATGTTAGCATCGTTCATTGTTGTATTACCGTACTGCCCTTGGCCTCCTCCAGCCGAATTAGGTCGCCCTGTCAACTGAGGAAAATCATTCATATCGAATGGGGTGTCACCAGAGCTTCCATCACGTAGCATTCCTGAGGAGCCTAAAGAACTGTTTCCTGCCTGCATTTGATTCTGAGATAGTGATCCTCCAGGTGTTGGGTAAGAACTTCCAAGCATGTTCATGAACTGTGGTGATGCTGGTTAAGGAACAAATAAAGTTATTAAATCAAACCCATTAAATGCACATAACACAGAAAACAATTCAGAACTGTTCATAAACTCAGTACAAAGCACATTATTTAAACTTCTACATATGGCCAACATACTACAGGGAACAAACTGGATGACCGGCAAGAAAATGAGAGTACAACTTTCGGTGCTGTTATTATAATATAATGACATTCGCTAACTTTTTTTTTTTGAGAATGTACAGTAGGGGAATCGGTTGCCCTTGTTAACTTCAAGTTGATACGAGTCGAGTTGAAGTTCAATACTAAAAACTCCGAGTAAAGTGTTTCATCATAAAATCACTCAAAGTAAAGTGATCGTTAATTGATCTTTCCAGACAGCAAGCATGATAAACGGGGAATATATGAACATAAAATTCATCAAAGACACGTGGAAATTTCATCCAAGCCACCATATTTTCCAAAGAAAAGAAAAGGAAAAAGATTACGACGCCAACCCATACCTTGTTGAAGCATACTACTCATTCGGTTGGATCCTTGAATATTAATAGCTCCACTTCCAGAGTTGCCACTCAAATTCATTCGGGATGCAATACCAGGCATGGACAGCCCTGCAGAGCTTATACTTCTTCCAATATTGCTCCCGCCAACAATACTCCCAGAATTTGTTATCCGGGGCCCTAAATTCCCCAAAACTGGAGAACCTGCCAACCCAGGAGCAGAATTGCGGTTATCCACATTAGGCAGGTTTGAGGATAAAGCTTGTATTGAACAACCAATAGCATTCATGTTACTACTAAATACAGGATTTCCTCCAGCATTCATACCTCCTCTGTTGCTAATCCCAGAATGCCCATGAGGAATCTACAAATGGGGCAAAAGAAAAATGAGAGCTGAAGTAAAAGACTTTCACTGGTGGAAGCAGGAATAGACCATGAAAGTGGGGGAAAAAATACCTGAGAGATGGAAGCTTGAAGGTTATTTGAGGGGAACCGGCCACTAGAAATACTACCACCAGGTTGTTGAACCCCTGGTGATGGAAGACCAGTCATGGAAGCATTTCTTGGTGCTAGTGATCCAGTCATATTTGTAAGATTGAGATTACCTTGAATGTTGTGTGAACCTTGCAAGCAAATTCAAAAGAGTTTAACAGAAAAGCAAGAGATTGCAACATGTCAATGAACGAACCAGATGAAATACTGTAATTTTCAGTAACCTGAGTGATGGAAACCTGGAAGTGATCCAGATTGACCGGAAAAAGATGTGAATGACCTTCCTGTTGAGTCTCGAAGGTTCGAGGTGGCCCCACTAATGTTTGACTGCGAAAACTGTATAAAATGAGTTCCAAACTTGTCGGAAGAGATAATTGGAACATTTTAGGTGCATTTGTAACTACAGAAAACAAACAACAGAAATTTCTAAAAGGAAAAAGCCACTGCAGAATGCTGTTACTCTACTGAAATGAGCAGCAAATACTATTCAAGAAATAAGACAGTAAAATTCTTGAACATCATAAGACGTTTGCTTTCCATTCAGCAATAGGGTAATGTCCCTTTTGAGCTAAGGAGTTAAACAGAGTGCAAATGACTTCCCAAAATTACCATATCCAGAAATAATTAAATATGGGAGCCATCGGTAACAGAAAAGCGGTCTAACAAAGTAGACTACAATGGTTTACTCTATAGAGAAGAGGACATACATTCAGTGGTCCTGACATTTTAGTGATGCTCGAAGAACGAAGCCAAGACTCCTATATTATTTTCCAAATGGCCTGATATTGCTTACCCAATCTGGTGTCCAAGAAGAGACAATACATGTGTAAGTAATCTGTACAACCAAATTCACTGTAATTGCACTTTCAGCACCAAAAAAATAACAGAAAGCTAAATGGCTGTGAAGTAAAATAAGGTTCTACTTTGATTTCAGAGCAGTTTTAGTTGTACTGTAAAGCAACGTGTTAGGCACCCCAGAAAATATTCACCACATCTAGAGAACTTAAGCATGTTATCCTATAAAATGACACTCACACAGAACCAAAAAGTTGCACCACAGAATTGAAGAAAACATGCATGCTACAGACCTGTAAACATAGAGAGGGAATCATAAAATCAACCTTGCTAGGAGGGCAAGGCAACCTTCGTGTGAAGTTTGGAG
Source organism: Eragrostis nindensis (assembly GCA_012490785.1). Classification (NCBI taxonomy): domain Eukaryota; kingdom Viridiplantae; phylum Streptophyta; class Magnoliopsida; order Poales; family Poaceae; genus Eragrostis; species Eragrostis nindensis. The sequence goes on from JAAXCT010001472.1 coordinate 17,255, forward strand.
TTTTCAGACAAGCCTATAGGATTTCAAAACCTAAACTGGCAAACATAAACGGGTTGATTGTCTCCCAATTTTCACCTAAATGAAAACTAGCTAATTTCCACAAGGTAAATCAAAGGTTCAAAAGAATATAAAGCATTTCATCAAAGTAAAATAGTGAGCAAAAGAAACAAAACTACCAATGGAAAATGAGCACAAACCAACTACAGCCAGAGACTAAACCTACAGTCCACAGAACTTTAGAATTACCAATTCATAACTGCAGAGTGAAAGAACTATTAGACCCAAGTGCTTCTAGGACACTCATGTTTATGGTCTCCATACAAAGTCTAAACATTAAAATTACGGAGGTGGTAATCAAACTTGAACCAATAAAACATTTCGATAAGCATGAGAGGCTTGATTGGGAATGCTCTGAAACTGGCATATCACTTCATAGTTTATAATATAGATGCCCAAAGAATTAGCATATTTAATCTAAGCCAATAAAAGAAGAAAAATTAATTCTATATTCATGGATTTCTCTGACTACAGTTCCACTTGCACAGGCATCTGTATTGTTTGGCTGCTTTTGAGTCTATCGCATCTTCCTATACAAGGTTAAAAAATGAAGAATCAAACACTCTACTAAATAAAGTTGCATGGTTACTCTTCAAGTACTAAATGAACAGGTGACAAAGAGCCAGTGAACCCTTCTAGAGAGTCAGCATTCGGCGAACTCCTAGACTATGCCGTTAACTATGTGACACTCTTGTCACGGTTCTATTTAACTTCTCATGCTTCCCAGGTTTCTACTCCCAATTAGAGGTTTTATGACCAAACTAAGTCACAAAAGGATGCAAGCTCCAACATTGAATTACAGTATTCAGCCACTACGGATTGCTCCACCGTTTCTCATCGCACTACGAACAATCCATCTGAAGTCCCTCAAAAAAAAAATCCATCTGAGGCTCCGCTTGGCGAATCACCAAAGCACAAGCTCAGAATCTCAGACCCCCATCCTGCAGGCACTCCAAATCCATTGCCACTCCAAATGTCTAAAGAGGCCCGCCGCAAAACCGAATCTATGTTAAACCCAACACAACCAACGTACGGTTGGAAGCCAAGCGCTCTACCCCGAGCGACCCCGCCACCGACGAGCGCACGAACGAAGCAGATCAGCCGACGAGTGCTTCCCATTGCCCTACGAGACAGTCCTATAACGTGCTGCTGCAGCGGCGAAGCAAGAGAAGGGTCGGGTGAAGGCTATTGCACTGACCGGAACGGGCGCGGCGGTGCGGCCGGCGTCGCGCGGATCTCTCAGCGTCGAGACGGGGAGTGGAGAGAGAGGGACGGCGACGATGATGATGACGGCAACGAGGAGGATGCGGTGGGGAGAGAGCGAGCGGCTGGGCTAATGAGAAATGTGTGGGAGATGGAGTGCTGGCTACGGGGCCGGTCCACCTCGTTTTTTTTTTCTGAGAGGAGGCCGGTCCACCTCGTTTGCGTGGGATGAACACCCCGGATCTCTCGGCCCAGATCCAATAATTTTGTTTGGGTCACTCTAGTTGACCCAATCTAGCCCCCTCATCCAGCCCAACTAGTGTGCTAAAAAAAAAATCCAGCCCAACTAGTAGAGCTTAAGTGGGGGCTACCTCTTAGCTCGGCCATGCGACTGCGACTAGGCGTAGATCTAGGTTGACTCAATGTAGATCTCACATCCCTAAGTTGACTCAATGTAGATCTCACGTCTGTACAACGAGATCCAAAAAAGGAAGAAGACAAAGGATTAAAAAAAAACAAAAATCGAGGTCCACAAAGGGAAGAAGAAAAAGAAGTAAAAACAACGCAAAATCCTAGTGCTACTACTGTCGTCCTACCCTTAGATATTGATCTAGTCGACGCGAGGTGAGTTTGGAATAGCTATATCGCTGTTGTACGCGAGCCAGATCCGCGGTGTTTGACATTAATGCTATATAGATCCATCGCTATCAAGGGGCCATACCTGATCCATGACCCTGGGCTGACTTCCCCTTCCCGCTCCTCCTCCGTGCCCTCGACCTCCACTTCCTCTCTCTGCTCCACCGCTGCGATGAGGAAGGCAATGAGGCCTCCCTCTCTGGCTTTGGCGTGCTTGTGTGGTTCGGTGGGTGATGCAATGGAGAGAAGATGAAAGTCGAGAGAGTGGAGGCGGCAAGCGAAAATGGAAGGGTGAGGTGGTGAGAGGGTTGTGATGTTCTTTTTATACCCTAGTAACCCTAGGAGACTGCTTCACTTCACGAGTCAGCCACCTAACTCGGCCCAAATGACTTAGTGGGTGTGCGAAATCGATTAGGCCCACATGAGCCAAGCTGAAAAAAAACATCAATAAGGGTGTTCCCGTGGGCCCGTTGCCATGTCTAGTTAGGGATGGCAACGGATTGGGTGCGGGTGAAATCTATCACCCGCGACTGCACTCGCGGGTGAAATCTAGTACTCGCGTCCGTCGGTTGGATGCTTGCTGCAGATGAGCGAATCAGTATGATATGCCACTTGAAGCCAGGTCCAGGCCAACCTTGTGGCACCGGGCCAGTCTACGGACATTACGAAACGTGAGGAATTCATATACATCGAGTGTTTGAACAAAGCTTCCACAGTTCCACATTGAACTATATATGGTGGATTCGTGCGTGAAGGGGGAGGGGGGACAAATGAGATTGAAGCGGCTTTGGGTTGTGGAGTGAACCATTTGAATTCCAATTTTTAAACTTATTCTTCTCTTGAAACGTAAGTTTATTTTCAAATCTATTTGAATCATCATATCGTATAGAATTAATATAGTACATAAAATTAATGTGAATATTATTTTATCTTTACTTATTAATATTTTTTCAACATTTAAAAATGATGCTTCGGCATGTTTTTTTGAAAGCACTTCACCATATTTAAACTTTCTGCTTAGAATGTTGAAATACTTTACATAAAATGTTGAACAATGTTTCAGAAAATGTTGAGCCTTCTATTTCAAGGTTTTTAATGCATGTAAAATATGAAATCAAAATCAAACAAATAATAGTTTTTTTAGGAGATCAAACAAATATGAAATAATAGTTGCCAACTAAGATTAGGAAAAAAAAAGGGAAAAAGGGAAAAGAAGAAACTTACTCCATATTAAGCGCCTGGCTATGAGCGATTGTTATCTGACACCTTGGATCTGTTGGCCCATATCAAGCGGCCTCTAATTGGCCCAGACTACTCCCTCGTCCAGCCCAACTGGAGCTTTAGTGGGGCCCACCTCCTACCTCGACCAAGCCGACTCGACTCGGCGTAGATCTCAGTCTCACATCCGTCTCGCGAGATCGGGGAGGGGAAGAAGACGAAGAAGCAGAAGGAGCGCAAAACCCTAGCATTGCTCCTGCCGTCTTGCGCGTCTGCCCCCAGATCTACGATTTGGTCCAAGCGAGGTGAGTTCGGGATCGATCTCTCGCTGCCGTGCGCCGGTCTGTGTTCGATTCTAATGTTATCGAGATCTTTTGTGGGGGTGTTTGTTTGAGTCGCGGGAGATTTGTGTTTGTTGTCGCAGATGGCGAGCACGGGGCGGTCGATGCTGCTGTCTCTGCTGCTGTTTGCGGTGACGCTGTCGCTGCTCGAGATGTACCGAGCCAAGTTTGCCTCATCGGAGCTCATGACAATCGTCGGCGGACTCGTCTGCTCCTTCCTCTTCCTGCTCCTTCTCACCGTGCGTTCCTATCCTAACTCATAACGCCTTGTTGCTTACTTAGCTCTTTAACATAGTGAAGCTAAAACTTTTAACACTTCAGACGAGCTACATACATTTTGCTGCCCCCTTTTCGATGGGTTGCATTATAAGATTACATTTGCTCTATACATATTGACGCTTTCGTCAACAACTGTAGCTGTACCGCTTGGAATTATGGCATGTGGTTACTGCCTAATTGATGCTTCTGTTGCAGTTTATTGGAAACTACCAAGAATCCAGTGGTGTTAGAACTGGCTGGGGTGCAGGTACGTATGGGATGTAATCATTCTCATGGCTTCCTGTAGTCAGTATCTTGATTTTTCATTGTCATTGCTATTTTGTTGCAGTTGTTGTAGCGGAACTAGTTGCTCTTATCGTAGCAGGCACTGTCCACCGTGTCTGTATCACAACATGGTACGTTATCTTGAACACACTTGACTGATTCCTTCATACTACCCATTAGCATTTTTTCTGTCCCGTGTATCCATCTACAAACTTGCGCAGAGAGTACCTAAGTATGTGCGAGCCTTAAAATACGCTAATGGTATACGTTCAGAGTATTTGTTACACGTGCGGAGAGAAATATGGGTAAGGGTAACTTATTACTGATAAAGAAAATACTCTGCCCTTCTCTTCATGAGGAGGAGGTGTAAGTTAAAACATCAGCACACTCTAATGTGATTGCTGAAATTTCATAAATTGAGGGGTACTGATAACGAAAATACTTGCTCCGCTGCGCTGTTCGGTAGATATAGGAGGTGAGAGTTGAAACATCAGCAGACTCTAATGTAATTGCTAATTATTTAATAAACTTGGTGCAGAAAAAGTGATGGATAGCAGTAACATAATAATGATAGAAAGGAATTCTCTGTCCTTCTGTTCCTGAGATAGTAGGTGTGAGTTAAAAACATCTGCACACTCTAATGTGATGACCAAACTTTCATGGTATTTATTTGCTATATTATTGGCCACTGCTGTCATCTTAAGGTTAAACACACAGCTCACAGGTTCAAAATTAATGTTCTTACAGATGGTCAGCCTCGAACTTCAAACCAGATAATCCAGTTTCATACCAATAGGGCTATGCAATGCTCGGCATGTGTTTAACTGTGGGATGTTAGAATACTGCCATTAGTACATACATGTTGTGTGATACCTATGGGGTTATGCTGTTATTGGGTCTTATTGCTTGATCCTAAGACATGCCTTGTGTGACCAGAATGCTATTGAAAACAAGGCGCCTTAGAATTATGTCAGATGGGTTACTTGTGGCCAAGTAAATTCCATTAATATATATCATCATATTAGCGATCCTTCTGTAGCCTATCAGATTTACTTGGAGTCGCTATTGCATGCATACAAAAGTGCACCCCAACTACTTGGTAAAATTCAGGAACCTAACAACCATGACCTCTGATTTGACAAAGATAATCATATTAGAGTGCTATGTTGGGTTCAAATTTGCACTGTCATCATGATTTTTGACACAACACTGCAATATTTATTAGAACTTGCATCGTACTTAATAACGCAGCATTTCCTATGATTATGCTTTGTAGTATACATGAAAATGCCTTGTACTGTTGGAACTTATATGATAATTTTTGTGGATATTGCTTTGAAAAATTGGCAGTAGATGGACTCCAGTGTCACAGTATTGTAGATGACCTTCTCCTTTGAAGATCCTAGCTTTACTTTTCCTACGCTTTATCATTTCTTTTCGTTGTGTTTATCCACATGCACATGCCACATTCCCTGTGATCAAACTAATCCTTTCATCCCTTGTTGACCGCAGCTTCTTGTTCTCTGCTGGACTCCTATATGAGGTTGACAAGCTCTCCGGTATGACCCTCGCGAAGAGCGAGTCTCAAGTGAGGCGGCGTTGAGCTCGGAAAGATCCGTGTACGATGATGACTTTTTGTTTGTAGATCAAACCAAATATATTTGCATACTCCATTGGACTTCAGCCCATCTAGCTATTTTGGCAGGCATATAGGGTCTGAATTCTGGACACTCAATGTTACATTCTGATTTTGTCTGAAGAGTTGACTAGGTAATGTTCCTTTTGCCGGTTCTCAAATGACATCAGTTCGCTTGTTGCTCATTTGTGGCGCCTCGCGTTTAGTGGCCCGTAGTTGGAAGCGTTGACGTGTTTGTTTTACTTGGTTTGTTTGGAGTTGGTGCTGTTGTCAAGCGTGTTGTTTTAACAGTTCGTTGACGCTGGGTTTTCTTGTGGTAAAACGTAGTAAGGCAACGAAACTTTCAAAACGAAGCATTCAAGCATGTGAAATTTTCATGGCATCAACAACGCATGCGCCTGCGTGTGCAAAACGCCCGCGGCGTTGGCTGACGCACGTCCTGCCGACCCGTCCTCCGGCCGTGCAGTCCATGCACTTGGGTGCCGCGTGCGGAGGACAGAGTCAGAGCACGCACGAACTGGAAGGAAGCATACAAGACAAACAGAGGCCAGAAGAGTTGAAGCTACTGAAGGGGAAGCACCGAATCATCAAAGATGCGATTTCTCTTTGCCGCTTTGCACGGATTCTCTTCGGTCCGTTTATTGGCCGTGAAAGGGGATACGACTATGAGAGTTGAGATTGACACTTACTGGGGTATATACTATATTAGGGGATTGTAGGAAAGCGAAGCTTAAGCATGCGCGGGCGGCTGTGGTTTGACCTGGAGAGCCCCCGATGGCCCCCGATCGATGATGCTGCCCTGTCTGCCGTCTCAACTTGTCACGCATGCTGCCGTTCGTTGTAGCTCCTTGCACAATCAGGCCTGCTGCTGTACGTATGCCAAAGAAAACCAGGACGAGCAGTCCAATCAGAAAGTCGTCCCCATCAACCGTCACGGGTGTATTAACCTCCATAACAAAAGCTCACTTGCAGAGATATTTTTGTCTTAACTCTTGATGTTCATGCGGTCATCTCTTGAACCGCCCCATCAACGAGGAACCCTGAACCTCCTCCTATACCATGTCAACTTTGGCATACTATACATAATAATATACAAACCGGGCTGCCGCGCATTTGCCCTTTCGTTTGCATCGATTAATGCGAGCTAGTAGCACTGGTCTAACGGAGACGCAACCGAACGCAGGTTGGACGTAGCTAATGACCTGATGCTGAGAGTCGATATCGGTGAGATTATCAAAAGGAAAAGGAAAAACGATGACGACGCGCTAATCGCAGGCAATTAAGCCCTCATTCGGCTGCGAAAGCTGCCTGCCACCAGCAGTCGTCGAGCTGGGATTATAAAACGCATTCGCGTTAGCTTTTCAATTGCGATTAGCAGTCGGCTCGCTCCCGTTGGATCTATCGGTTTGACCGCGCGACTTTATCTGAACGCATGGGCTTGCGCTCGCCTGCCGTTTGCTTGGGCTGACCTCTTCCTCCCTACTACCTGCGCTTGTCATTGCGGCGGTGGAAGAAAAGAAAAGAAGAAGAGGCAGTTGGTGGCTTGGTGCCCGGCGCGATTCAATGCACGTTTAGCAATCCAGCGAGGCCTGGTCGCGTGGACTTGCTCTCGGAGGTGAGGTGAGGTGAGGTGAGGGGGGCTTACCTTACAAGTTGCCAGCTACGACCATCTCTTCTACTTCTTCTTCTCCGTTTAGTTGAGCCAGCCTCGCGCGACGACAGCGGGGAGATCGAGGACGAAGCGTTCTTCTTCTTCTTTCTTGGTTCTTGCTCCGGTCTCGCAAGAGGAGAGCGCGCGCCTGCTTGTGGCTGGTTTAATTAGCTCTGATCGCCGGCCGTTCTCGCCGAGCAGGATGAAGGCGGCGGCGCGGCGGCGGGCCATGCCGTCGCCGCTGCTGTTGCTGGTGGTGGTCGTGCTGGTTGCGGCGAGCCTTCCCGCCGGCCTGTGCGACACCAATTCTCAAGACGGTTAGTACGGTCAACTCCGCTCCTTGCACCGCGCACGTCTTGTGTTCGTCGCGTCTCGTTGGTTTATATGTTCTGCAAGCTGAGAATTAAACAGAGCAGAATTTCGACCCAGAGTTGTGGCTTCATCCTTTGCTCATGAGATTTTCCTCTCCTTTATCGAAAACAGTTTCTGCTCTCCAATCCCTGATGAGCCAGTGGAAGAACTACCCGTCGAGCTGGTCGGGCAACGACCCCTGCGGCGCGCAGTGGGACGGCGTCATGTGCAACAACGCCAGGGTCACGTCGCTGTGAGTGCCATGGCCGTGCTGCTCTATCGCTTCCTGCTGCATCAATCCATCTCATGAAACTATGCGAGTGCCTTTTTAGGGTAGCCTCGTGATCCATGCTTCTGCTCTGTTTGTTCGCAGGCGGCTGTCAAGTGTCAACCTTCAGGGAACGCTCAGCAACAGCATCGGCCAGCTCAGCCAGCTCGTCTACCTGTAAGTCACCTCACCTCCCACCTGCTTCCCCGCCGGAACTCTATTCCAGAAACTGCACACACAGCGTGATTTACAAGGCATCAGATCGGACGAATAACATTTCAGATGGTTCAGGGTAGAGGGTTTGAATTGGTCAGCACGGCTTTGCTTCTAGTAGTTTATAAACTCTGCTGTGTACATCCTTATTGGGCAGTTGAGCTGGCCGACCGATTAAAGTTACCAGATTTTTAGGTCTGACCAAGCTGATGACGAAATGGGTTATGTTCTCTTGTTGTTAAGACCAGGTTATCAGAAATGTACAGAGAAAAAACAAACACCCGAACGCGTATTGCAATTGCAACAATAACAAATTAACAATCTGTTAGTTTCTTAAGCACATTAATTTACATTACATAATGGTGTTCTGGCTCACAGCTTAAGCACTTTGCAGGGATCTTTCCTTCAACATGGGTCTCGGTGGTCCGATGCCTGCTTCGATCGGGAACCTCGCAAAGCTGACGACACTGTACACACCGAATTACTCCTGTTATCAACCCTATTTTTCTTCTTTTATCGGCACATGCAAATCATTAAGCAAAGCTGAATGAATTACACAATTGGGCTGTACTTTTCAGGATCTTGGCTGGCTGCAGCTTCACTGGAGACATCCCACAAGAACTAGGCAACCTACTTCAGCTCTCATTCCTGTCAGTACTCGTTTTTTGTTTTTTGGATAAAACATCCGTCACAATTTTCTGTTTTTACGCTTATTCAATCTTACAACAAAAATAACTGGTTTTGTTGCATATTATCTTTAGGGCACTGAATTCAAACAAATTCACGGGCAAAATACCAGCTTCGCTCGGTTTACTCTCAAACCTCTACTGGTTGGATCTGGCTGATAATCAGCTCACTGGAACTATCCCTATCTCAACATCAACGATACCTGGGCTTGACCAACTTACCAACACAAAGCACTTGTAAGTAATCTCAAGATCAATGTGTAAGCCTTTTCCATTTCGACAGTCTCACTTCATCTTTCTGAATCTTAACTGATGAACAGCCATTTCAACAAGAACCAGTTATCTGGAACACTCACGGGCCTCTTCAACCCTAATATGACTCTCATACACATGTAAGGGGTCGCCAGATTTTAGTTTGTAGTTCGTATGGATAAATGTGTGCTGCTAAACTCTCTTCATCTTCATCAGATTGTTCGATAGCAATCAATTATCTGGATCAATCCCAGCAGAGCTAGGGGGAGTTGCAACACTCCAAGTTCTGTAAGTATCTTACAAGCAGTGTGACATTAGAATTAAAAATATTGCATCATTTTTAATAACCTTTTGCTTTGTTGAATAAATTTTGTCATCTCTTTGACTTGCTTTGCTTCCTTGACAGCCGATTAGATAGGAACAATTTTAGGGGCGCAATTCCTCCTAACATCAGCAACTTGACCAATCTAAGTGAGCTGTAAGTTACCAATGATCTGAAACGATATTCTAAAATAAGGTCATTATAACAAGGAAAATACCTATTTATGAAATTTGTGATCTTCTGCAGAAATTTGGCAAGCAACCAGCTCAATGGATCACTGCCAGATCTTAGCCGAATGTCTAAATTAAACGTTGTGTAAGAAACTAACCATACTCCTGCCATGCCGCTGTGTGAGGTAGTATAATTTGTCCGCATGATTCCTGATGAATTCCTTCTCTCATAACCAGGTACTTGGGCAATAACTCATTTTCAGCTTCAGTAGTCCCGAATTGGTTCACAAGTTTGACATCTCTTACATCTGTGTGAGTTATCTAAGACTATTTTCTCTTCAAATCAATCTCTGCTACGACATTTTGCACTCTTCTTGATGTGTTTTGATCACTCAGATCAATAGCTTCTGGACAACTTTCTGGCGAGGTCCCCAAGGGTCTCTTCACATTGCCCCAGATTCAGCAAGTGTAAACTCCTAGCAACTTACAGTCCAAATGTGTTTTAATACCGAGGGAGAAAAAAAGATTCCGTTGTTTAACTTTATCTTACTGATCAGGCAGTGAACTGAGCAACAACGCACTCGATGGGACACTTGAGATCACAGGCAACATCAGCAAACAACTGAAGTCTGTTAATCTCCAAAATAACCGTATATTAGCTACAAATGTCACCCCAAGTTACAACAGCACTCTAGTGTAAGAACCTGCAAACAACTCAAGAACCTACCTTTGCCTATTTGGCAACATTGCATTTCTTATTTTTCAAATCTGCATACAGGCTTGTCGGGAACCCGGTTTGCGTGGATCCGGAATTCGCCGGTCGGTCCTTCTGCAGCGTTCAGCAAGAGAACCAAATAGCATACACCACCAGCCTGGCCAAGTGCGCCTCGACAGCTCAATGTTCTAATGATCAGAGTCAGAACCCTGCAAACTGTGGCTGCGCCTATCCCTACACTGGAAAGATGGTCTTCAGAGCACCATTCTTTACAGACTTGACGAACAGTGGCACGTTCCAGGAACTGGAGAAGAGCCTCACAACGCAGCTGGCTCTGCGTGATGGTTCAGCTTACCTCTCCGATATCCACTTCAACAGTGACAACTACATCCAAGTTCAAGTGAAGCTGTTCCCATCATCTGGGATGACCTTCAACGTGTCAGAACTGATTAGGATTGGCTCTCAGCTCAGCAATCAGATCTACAAACCACCCCCAAATTTTGGACCTTATTACTTCATCGCAGACCCGTATTTGCCTGGTACTTTAGTTTCACCGTGCAGAACTCTTATTTGTGTTAAAGTTGTAAGATGGTTTGAAATTCACTGTGACTTTCTATGTCAGGTGCTGCTGGTGGTAGTAAAAAAGCACAGATCAGTACAGGTGCTATAGCTGGAATTGCTGTAGCAGGTGGCCTTCTTGTGATTGCCCTCATTGGCATGGTATTATTTGCTTTGAGACAAAAGCAAAGGGCTAAGGAAATAAAGGAACGAACAGATCCTCTCGGTAAGGATTTACCGACTATTTTATATTTCAGTCCTGTTGTGTGATTGCAAAGTCAATACTACTGAACAATTCAGAGACAAATGAGACGTGGTAGCTTTGGAAGCTTAGATAATTTGCATGGCTATTTATTCTAAAAATGAAAAACGAACTATGAAAAGAACAACGACAAACGTTAGTCTTAACTGCATTTTCTCCAAAATCACAGCTTCGTGGGGAGTCTCGCAGAAAGACAGTGGAGGTGCTCCACAGCTCAAAGGAGCAAGGTTCTTCTCTTTGGAAGAACTCAAGAACTCCACCAACAATTTTTCTGACGAGATAGGCTCAGGAGGCTATGGAAAGGTAACTATATGAACTCATTATTCAGCTTTTTTCCTAAAGGGGAATTTTCACAAGGAGCTAGACCGTTGGATCAAAAACCAAATAGTTAATTAAAAAATGTGCCAATACTAAATCGGGGGCAACTTACAAATTTCAACATTGTTAAATGAAAAAAGGTGTACAAGGGGACACTTGTGGATGGAACACGTGTGGCTATAAAGCGGGCAGAGCCCGGATCCATGCAAGGCGTGGTGGAATTCAAGAACGAGATCGAGCTGCTCTCCAGGGTCCATCACAGGAACCTGGTGAGCCTGATCGGCTTCTGCTACCAACAAGGGGAGCAGATGCTGGTGTACGAGTACATCTCCAATGGAACATTGAGAGAGAACTTGCTAGGTACGTCGACCAAACTTGTTACACTACCACACATCTATTAGCACAAATCTGCAATCTCGCTTGTGTCCAAGGTAGTTGACTGATCTGTATGATGTGTACTCGCCAATGCAGTGAGGGGGACGTACCTGGACTGGAAGAAGAGGCTAAGAATTGCGCTCGGTTCAGCGAGAGGGCTCGCATACCTTCACGAGCTCGCCGACCCGCCGATCATCCACCGAGACATCAAGTCCACCAACATCCTCCTCGACGACAGCCTGAGAGCCAAGGTCGCCGACTTCGGCCTCTCCAAGCTCGTCGCGGACACCCAAAAGGGCCACGTCTCCACCCAAGTGAAAGGGACACTGGTAATTAAGCGCTACTAGACTTCTTTGCCAATCTCTCATAATTGTTTCTGCGGGGAAATGAACTATATCTTTCTCTTATGCAATTCGTGCGTTCCGAACTGGCATACGCATGCATGTTGATTTGATCATTGAGACTGAACTGAACGTGTGATTTGGTGTTTGACAGGGTTATTTGGACCCGGAGTACTACATGACGCAGCAGCTTTCAGAGAAGAGCGACGTGTACAGCTTCGGTGTGGTGATGCTGGAGCTGGTGAGCGGGCGGCAGCCGATCGAGGCCGGAAAGTACATCGTGCGCGAGGTCAAGCTGACCATCGACCCGAACGACCGCGACCACTACGGCCTGCGAAGCCTCCTCGACCCGGCGATCCGGAACGTCGCGCGCACCACCGGGTTCCGGCGGTTCGTGCAACTGGCGATGCGGTGCGTGGACGAGTCGGCGGTGGTGCGGCCGACCATGGGGGAGGTGGTGAAGGAGATCGAGGCCATGCTGCAGAACGAGGCCGAGGGTGCCGGCTCGGCCGGCTCGTCGGCCAACGAGTTCGACGGCGCTGGGGGCGGCGCGCGGGCGCATCCGTACAGCGACGTTGAGATCACGAGAAGTTCGTATGGGGGTGACAACGTGTCGGATTACATGCCGTACTTTGAGGTCAAGCCAAAGTAGGGTTTGACATTTTTTTTTTAACCCTTTTTGTTGCAGCTTGTTGATAAATTGCTGTAGATTTGTATCATTGTTTGTGATGTATATTTCATTAGTTTTTTTAGCTTTTACCATGTTGTTAATTACTACGTGTTCAATCGATCTTTCAATGATTCCTGAGCCGACAAATATGCACCTCTAGAAATGAATTTGGCAACATGAACCAGTTTTATATTGTGTTGTTTCCAAGACTGCCATGTCATATAGAGCACAAATGAAACATCTCTCCTCAGTGCATAGTTTCATTTTTGTTGTTTCCTAGGATTTTCAAAGCACTTGATTGTTGCATAGTGATTGGTCAAATTTACATATGAAATGAAATCTTTGCTCTTAATGCCAGTTTCATTGCATTGAAAATAGTGCATACCAAGTTTCATCTAGATGAAACTGGTTTCTTCTCTCTGCTCATCATTAACATGCCACAACATCTAGAATGTTGACATGGCATATCATTTATTGAAAATAAAACTCCTATTGGAAGAGCGTCCAATGTAGCGTGATTCATATAGTCTGATTTTTATCTATTTTTATGGGACAAGCCTCATTTTTTTCAATCTGATTTTAAAATGTGAATAATGTTATAACCTAACCTAACTTGTAAATCAGTACATACGCTTTTCATCTAAAGTTTCATAGACGGTGTATTTTTATAAACATGAGTGTTTTCAGAGAGGACAGAGGCATATACCCCCACTTAATAAATTTAAGGGCTCTATCGCTATCACCAGTCCACCAAATTAAAATATCAGCCTTCAGATCGGTACGAGGGAATTACGAATGATCTTTGTAGACTATTCACAAGACAAGGCTATGAATATCAGTGCTTGACGAAGGAAGTCGTAGCTGCCGGCACAACCTGTTAGAGTGAACGCACTAATCAGATAAACTCAAAAGCTTAAGCCGATGGGAGAAGGTAGGCAATTCACTTATACACTTCAACACACCCACTCACGTGCAGCCAAAGATGAAGGTGCAAACGTGAAAATATTGGAGTGGGCAACAATTTATTTAATAAATTGCGCCAGCCAGGATTCAAACTCGAGACCTCTAGCTCTGATACTATGTTAGAGTGAACGCACTAACCAGATGAACTCAAAAGCTTAAGCCGATGGGAGAAGATAGGCAATTCACTTATACACGTCAACACAACCATGATGCCTTCAGTCTCCTATCGGTGGTCCTTCCTTCTTTGTGGCTTCCTCCCCTCAAAGAGTGTTGGAGGACATCTCTTGGACCTTGAATGGCCTACAAAATCGATGTAAGTCACAATTATCGCGTTCCGTAAAGAATGTCACAATTGTTGCCTGTCCACCTCGACTCAATGCTCAACAATTGTGTGGAATGAATATCGTTGAAGTAGTTTGGTTCCGTGGTGACATATGTTGGTGTTTGACGTTTTGTAGATTTATTGTCACTGTGATGTGGTGTGTTATCCATCTCTTCCTCGCCTTTGTGGCGTGCTATTGAAATCTGTGGTGTGACACACCTTGTAACAATTGATAGGCATGCTCAACCTCTTATATCAATTAATTCAGGTGGAGATTTCACGTGACTGTATAAAAATTAGAAGATCCAATAGGAAGATATGTCATATCATCATTGTTAAATGATAATGAATGGTGTGGTCCTATACAACAAACAATATTAACTAGATCATTGTCATTTCTCTTAATCCATCTAAAAACAAATGACATTTTAGTTTTATCTTAAGTCGAACTATTTGAAGTTTTACTAAATTTTTTTTAAAAAAAGTACCACTATCTTTTATGTCAAATGAGTATCGTTAGATTCATCATAAAATATATTTTAATATTATGCATATTTGGTGTCATAAATGCTGATACCATACTCCATAAATTAGGTCAAAGTTGAAACAATTTGACTTATGATAGAGCTAAAATTTCATCTGTTTTGGGGCCGAGGGAGTATCAATAATTTTTAAAACCTTATTTTATAGTATTGAAAGCATGTTAATAATAGCATAGCCTACATCAACATTTTTATACACGATAAAATTATTTTTGTAAATCCAGTTTCATAATTTTATAAACTTATTAAAATCTTTAGACCTAGTTCTAGTGACGTGTAGCTTTAAAAACTTATGAAAACTTAAAACATTTCCACCCAAGAAAATGATGTGGTCAGTTAGCAAAAGGGTTTTTTTTAGGGAAAGTAAGCAAAAGGGTGTATCCTAGCCAGACTATAAAGTTTATGGGAGGAATCACAAAAGAAAAAAAAGAGTTTATGGAAGGAACTGCACCATTCAGTGAAATCCATTAAATTTGCTATCTGGGTCGCATTGGTAAGTATCTAATGATGGAAAATGTGAATAATATTTTCATGCCGCATGATGAAAACCACAATAACAGGGATCTTTACCAACTACTCCTTTCATTCTTAAATTCTTGGCGTCGTTGACTTTTTGAGTTACGTTTGGTCATTCATTTTATTTAAAATAATTAAAAAATATCATATCTTTTGTTATGATTAGTTCTATCACTATTTTTTTTGAAATATAGCTTATAATTTTACATATTTGAGCTAATATTTTGAATAAAACAAACGATCAAATATAATTAAAAAGTCAATGATGTTAACAATTTAAAAATGGAGAGAGTATATGGATTGATGTCTGGGACGCTTGGTGTTTAATTATTTGATTTCGCACATAACTATGTTCAGTGAACTTTGTCGCTTTGCGCTCTCTTCTTGGCCTCTTATTCACAGGGCAGGCATGGTCGGCCGCGCCGCTGCCAACTCGTTCTGCAGCATGGCCTCGATCTCCTTCACCACCTCCCCCATGGTCGGCCGCGCCGCCGCCGACTCGTCCAAGCACCGCATCGCCAGCTGCACGAACTGCCTGAACCCTGCGGTGCGCGCGGCGTCCCGGATCGCCGGATCGAGGAGGCCCCGCAGCCCGTAGTGGTCGCGGTCGTTCGGGTCGATGGCCAGCCGGACCTCTCGGACGATGTACTTGCCGGCCTCGATCGGCAGCCGCCCGCTTACCAGCTCCAGCATCACCACCCCGAAGCTGAACACGTCGCTCTTCTCCGACAGCTGCTGCGTCATGTAGTACTCCGGGTCCAGGTAACCCTACCACAAGTACAAAAAACACATGCTCAAAGCCTCAAAGTTTGTTTCTATCTATCAAAAGTGGAATGTTTGGAATCTTTGAATTGCATTGGAAGCAGTTGAATTCAAAGGAAATCCAGTGTTTCAATGTAAAAGGCTAAAAGCTTGGGGATGAACCGTGACATTGCAAAGGAATTGCACACAAGTAGTTCGTTCTTACCAGTGTCCCTTTCACTTGAGTGGAGACGTGGCCCTTCTCGGTGTCCGCGACGAGCTTGGAGAGGCCGAAGTCGGCGACCTTGGCTTTCAGGTCGTCGTCGAGGAGGATGTTAGTGGATTTGATGTCCCGGTGGATGATCGGTGGGTCGGCGAGCTCGTGAAGGTACGCGAGGCCCCTCGCCGACCCGAGTGCGATCCTGAGCCTCTTCTTCCAGTCCAGGTTCGTCCCTCTCGCTGCATTGCCAACAGGCCAAGCACAAACGGTTAACTTCTTCGAGTACATGAGAGATGGCAGATTAGTGACTCGGTTATGCTGTTGTTTTGTTGATGTTAATGTACCTTGCAAATTCTCTCTCAGTGTCCCGTTGGAGATGTACTCGTATACCAGCATCTGCTCCTCTTGTTCGTAGCAAAAGCCGATCAGGCTCACCAGGTTCCTGTGATGAACCCTGGAGAGCAGCTCGATCTCATTCTTGAACTCCGCCACGCCTTGCATGGATCCAGGCTCTGCTCGCTTTATCGCCACCACCGTTCCATCCTCCAGTGTCCCCTTGTACACCTTTTAATAATTTACCAATTTTGTTTTTTGTAAGTTTTGTCTGATCATTACCTAGCTATTGGATTTAATCTCGTCATGGTATAGCTATTGGATTTGAGGAAGCTAAATAGTGATTTGATTCTGATACCTTTCCATAGCCCCCTGCTCCTATCTCATGTTTGTCTGAGAAATTGCCGGTGCACTTCTTCACTTCTTCGAAAGAGAAAAACCTGGCTCCTTTCAGCTGTGGAGCATCTCCACTATCTTTCTGAGAAACTACCCATGAAGCTGCAAATTTGTAACGAATAATTTCAGTTCAGAATTAATGATCTGATGTTTAGTATTGTTTTTGTTTACTAGCGTTTGTTGACAATAAACACGTCTCCGTGATTATAAAACCAAAAAAACTAGCAAAGTAAGCTTTTAAAATTGCCATGCTTCATTTCTTGCAAAACTGTTTAAGGGCATTTGACACAACTGGGCTGAAATATGGCTTTCATTAAATCCTTACAGAAAGGGTCCGTTGCTCGTGTTGGTTTCTTCTTCTTTGGCCATAAAACATATATTACCATGGCGATAAGGGAAATCACAAGAAGGCCAATGGTTACTGCAATTCCAGCGATAGCACCTGAACCTATCTGTGATTTTTTACCACCGGCAGTAGCTGACGAAAAAACACAATACAGCGAAACAAATTATAGTGAATTTTCTTATACTATCATAGTACTCGAATAGGTAAGGATGTTTTACATGGAAATCAATGTACCTGCCAATGGGATATATGTATCCGCAATAAACTGATAAGGCCCAAAAATTGCTGGTTGTTGGTAAGTATGGTTGCTGAGATCAAAGCCAATCCTAATGAGTTCCGACAGGTCGAAGGACACATCGGACGATGGGAACAGCTTCACTAGAATCTGGAGGTAGTTAACACTGTCGAAGTGGATATCAGAGAGGTAAACTGAACCGTCACGCAGAGCCAGCTGCTTGGTGAGGCTTGTCTCCAGTTGCTGAAAGTTGTCTCTGTTCGCCAGGTCTGTGAAGAATGGTGCTCTGAAGACCATCTTCCCGGTGTAGGGATAGGCGCAGCCACAGTTTGCAGGGTTCATGGACTGATCGTTACGACACGAAGCTGCCGAGGCACATTTGGTCAGGCTGGTAGTGTATGAAATCGTGTTCTCTTGTTGGATGCTGCAGAAGGACCGACTAGAGAAATCTCCATCCAAGCATACCGGGTTCCCAACAAGCCTGCATGCAGGGTTGAAAAATGAGGAATGCCGTGTTACTTAACTGGTGGAGAAAAGAGGCAGTTGTGTTGTTCTGGGGCTGAGCTTAAATGTTCTTACACCAGAGTGCTGTTGTAAGTTGGGGTGATGTTGGCTGACAATATACGGTTATTTAGAAGATTAACAGCCTTCAGTTGTTTGCTGACGCTGCCTGTGATTTCAAGTGTCCCGTTGAGTGCGTTGTTGCTCAGTACACTGTCTGATCAGCAAGATAAAATGGTATAAACGCAGCCACATAACTGGAGAAGTATTTCCCCCCTTTAGTGGAACACAATTGGAGTCTAAGTTGCCAGAACATTACACTTGCTGCAGCTGGGGCAATGTGAAGAGACTCTTGGGGACCTCACCAGAAAGTTGTGCAGAAGATATTGACCTGAATTATCCAAACATATCAAGAAGAGTGCAAATTGTCGTAGCAGAAATCGATTTGAAGAGTGTGATTGTCTTGGATAACTCACACAGAGGTAAGAGATGTTAAAGTTGTGAACCAGTTTGGGACTACTGAAGCAGCAAATGAATTATTGCTTAAATACCTGGTTATGAAAGAACGTTAGTAATTATGTAGACAAGTTATAAAAACCCACAAAGCAGCGTTGCAGCAGTTTCTTACACAACATTTAAGTTGGCCATGCGGCTGAGATCTGGCAGTGATCCAGTGAGCTGATTGCCTGCCAAATTCCTGCAGATGATCACATTTTTTAAAAAAAAACTGTATTCCCTCCTGTTATAAATGATCATATCTTGGCTGATAGCTTAAGGTCATAGGTCACTTACAACTCATTTAGATTTATCAAATTGCTGATGTTAGGAGGAATTGCTCCGGTAAAATTGTTCCTATCTAATCGACTGTCAAAGACGCAAAGCAAGTCAAAACCTTGATATATTGTTAAAAATGAAGATATAACAATATTTTTGGAGGAGCTTCTTAATTCTAGTATTCCACTGATTTTAGGGTACTTACAGAACTGTGAGTGTTGTAATGGCCCCTAACTCAGCTGGGATAGAGCCAGTTAATTGATTGCCATCAAACAATCTGACGGAGGTGAAGAGACAAGTTAGGAGTGCAGTTTTTTCATAATAAGAACTATAAACTGAAAGTCTTACGCGTACATGTGTATCAGAGTCATATTGGAGTTGAAGAGGCCCGCAAGCGTTCCAGATATCTGGTTCTTATTGAAATGGCTGTTCATACATTAAAAATATGAAAAGGGAAGGAATGGAGGTACTTACATTTTGATCTTTTTTATAATTAATTAATCATGAGCAGAAAAGAAGATTGACTGAATGAAAAAGAAGATTGACATTTCTTACAAGTGCTTTGTATGGGTAAGTAGGTCGAGCCCAGGTGTCGTTGCTGTTGATATTGGGATAGGTCCAGAGAGCTGATTATCAGCCACATCCAACCAATAGAGGTTTGAGAGTAAACCAAGTGAAGATGGTATGTTGCCCGTAAACTTGTTTGAATTCAGTGACCTAAAAAACAAAAGAGAATGTGCAACAAGACTGGCTGTCAAATCAAAAGGAGTAAGGCAGGACATAATTAAAGAGACAAATAAACAATCCACTACTTACAGGAATGAGAGCTGCTGTAGGTTGCCAAGGTCTTGTGGAATGACTCCTGTGAAGCTGCATCCAGATAAGATCCTTGCAAGTACAGAGCGTTGTCAATAAGTCTATTTGTGGGTTGGGTTTGTCTGACGAGGAAAAAGTAGGATGAACAATATTTACTATTCAAGGCATACAGTGTGGTAAGCTGCACGAGGTTCCCGATCGAAGTAGGCATCGGGCCACCGAGACCAATGCTGAAGGAAAGATCCCTGCAGTGCTTATGTTGTGACCAATCTTCATTTTTATGCGAGGTAAATCAGTATAACTTAAGAACTTAGTAACATATAACTACTTTTTTGCAATATACGTTCATGTGCATTTTATCTCATTTCTGATAACCAGGCCTTCAGAAGTTAAAATCTGGTAAACTGTGAAGACTAAGGCAGCACCGGTTGTAAAGAAAGAGGCACAGCTGTCCTGACAATTTCAAAACCTTTCTACGATGAATCATGTGCAATGCCATTAGCATCATCCAAGCTCATGCCTTACGCAAACTCGATGTCTTGCAGCTACCAGTTCTGATTGAGGACGGGGAAGCAGGTGGCGGCTGACTTACAGGTAGACAAGCTGGCTGAGCTGGCCGATGCTGTTGCTGAGCGTGCCCTGAAGGTTGATACTTGACAGCCTCCTGCAAAAATAAACCAGCACGCACGATGGATGATGCCAAGGTATCTAGGGTGCTTGCAGCACGATAAGATGCACGAAATGGATTGATGCAGAGCGCGACGAGCTGCACGGCCGCATGCAGCCTGGCACTCACAGCGACGTCACCCTGCCGCTGTTGCACATGATGCCGACCCACCGCGCGCCGCAGGGGTCGCCGCCCGACCAGCTCGACGGGTAGTTCTTCCATTGGCTCATCAGAGATCGGAGGGCAGAAACTGTTGGCATTTTTTTCCAGAGATAATAGAACCAGAGAATCATTAGCAAGGGAAGCATCAGTTTTTGTCTGGTTTATGTCTTCCCTGGTATAAATTAGTCAAATGCAAATCAACTAGCCGAGGTGCGTGAAACGGTGCAGGAAGCAACAGAATTGACCACGCTAACCATCTTGCGGATTGGTGTCGCAGAAGCCTGCCGGAAAGCTCGCAACCAGCAACAACGCCACCAGCAATGGCGGCGGCAGGAGGGAACGCCGCCTCGCCACCGGCTCCATCCTACTTAGCAACGGCGATGGGAAGCACGCTCCTTCGCAAAGCCAGCCCTGAAATCGGAGTCGAAATGCTATACTAAATAGTAGTTGTTGGCTCGCAACATTCGTATCTACATTTAAGCTTGATTGGAGTCAAGTGGTGCCGATGACTTTTGCTGAGTCCACAACAGAACATGTTTAAGAATAGCAAATTGCTCTTTGAAAATACACAAGAGGCATTATGTTTACGGAGGCGACTTTCAGTGAAAGAAGGAATTGGCCGACTGTCACAGTTTTGCAATCGGAAAACTGGTACTGATGTGATATATATTTTTCCTTTTGTTGATCCTCGTTCAACGGTTGTTGGTGGCGCAGCTTTTGCCGTCCAACAGAGCTAAACTTTGGAAAAAAACCGAAAAAATGTTCCCCTATCTAACCTTCTGGGCAAAGATAGATGTAATGTGAAGCAGTCCAATTTATATTTGTTTATTACATGTGGTGCCGGGAGTAGTATTGTGAACGTTTAATGGAATGAAGAAGAGGGCTAGATAAAAAAAATATTAATTATTTAACCTTTATCAAAATCCAGATTACGAAATGTGTACTAAGCAAAGCAAAAATTGTGAAGAAAATGCATATTTTTGCACCAGGTTCAAAAAAAATGTTGAGCTCCATCGACCTCGAAAATTGTTGGTAAGTTTTGGTTGAAAGTAGGTTATAAATTTGTTCGCCCGGTTGAAGAGTTTGTTGACCAAATTTTCGGGCTCGACTTGCCCCAAAGGCCGAGTGAAATCCTCATGGGTTGGCCCATATTATTGCGCAGGCCAGGCGCCGAGCCTAGCCCAGCCTGTTACGACGCAGGAACTGGTCAAACACACGGAGCGACGCCGCGGCAACGGCGGGAAGGAAAGCACAGAGCATGGCGACAGATCAGCGCGAGCGCGCGTACGGCCAGGAACGGGAGGACGCGCGACCAAGCTGCCCGCGCCGCGCGCGGGACCTGCCACATTCCGGCAAGCGCGCGCGCTTAAAGCTCCCAGACCGGCGTCGCCTCCTCAATCCGAAGCTCCCCGGTTCGTTGGCCTCCCCTGCCCGGCTCCGTCCACCACCTCCCCACACCACAACCCGGGACGTCTTCCATCCATGGCCTCCTGGTAGACGACGAGAACGCGCGTACGTCGCCGCAGAAACTCCTCATTACACCCTTCAAGAGAGTACCTTGATCATCGCCTGTGCCGGCCGGCCGGGGAGATCGAAGAGTCCGATCGAGACGACGATGGCGACGGTGCGCGCGGCGGTCGCCGCCGGCGTGCTGCTGGTGCTGTTGGCGGCGCTGGCGCACGCGGAGGACCCATACGTGTTCTTCGAGTGGAAGGTGACGTACGAGACCAAGTCCCTCCTCGGCGTCCCGCAGAAGGTGATCCTGATCAACGGCGAGTTCCCGGGCCCCCGGATCAACTGCTCCTCCAACAACAACATCGTGGTGAACGTGTTCAACCAGCTGGACCAGCCGCTGCTCTTCACCTGGAACGGGATGCAGCACCGCAAGAACAGCTGGATGGACGGGATGGCGGGCACGCAGTGCCCCATCGCGCCGGGCACCAACTGGACGTACAAGTGGCAGCCCAAGGACCAGATCGGCAGCTTCTTCTACTTCCCGTCGCTCCGCATGCACCGCGCGGCCGGCGGGTACGGCGGCATCAGCGTGGTCAGCCGCCTCCTCATCCCGGTCCCCTTCGACCCGCCCGCCGACGACCACGTCGTCCTCGTCGGCGACTGGTACACCAAGGACCACGAGGTGATGGCCCGCCTCCTCGACGCCGGCCGCAGCGTCGGCCGCCCCGCCGGCGTCCTCATCAACGGCCGCGGCGGGAAAGACGCAACTAACCCGCCGATGTACACCTTCGAGGCCGGGAAGACGTACCGGTTCCGCGTCTGCAATGTGGGCATCAAGTCGTCGCTCAACTTCCGGATCCAGGGCCACGACATGAAGCTGGTGGAGATGGACGGGTCCCACACCGTGCAGGACATGTACGACTCGCTCGACGTCCACCCGGGCCACTGCTTCTCCGTGCTGGTCGACGCCGACCAGAAGCCCGGCGACTACTACATGGTGGCGTCCACCCGGTTCATCCACGACCCGAGGTCCGCGTCCGCCGTCATCCGCTACGCGGGGTCCAACGCGCCGCCGGCGCCGGAGGTCCCCGAGCCGCCGGAGGGGTGGGCGTGGTCGCTCAACCAGTGGCGCTCGTTCCGGTGGAACCTGACGGCCAGCGCGGCGCGGCCCAACCCGCAGGGCTCCTACCACTACGGCCAGATCAACATCACGCGCACCATCAAGCTGCTCATCTCCAGGGGGCACATCGACGGCAAGCTCAGGTACGGCTTCAACGGCGTGTCCCACGTCGACGCCGACACGCCGCTCAAGCTCGCCGAGTACTTCAACGTCACCGACGGCGTCTTCAAGTACAACCAGATGGCCGACGTGCCGCCCGCCGTCAACGGGCCGCTACGCGTCCTGCCCAACGTCATCAACGCCGAGTTCCGCACCTTCATCGAGGTCATCTTCGAGAACCCCGAGAAGAGCATGGACTCGCTCCACCTCGACGGATACGCCTTCTTCGCCGTCGGGTACTACTTGTTCTTGCGTTAGTTGCGCCAAATTTATCACACGACCCATCAAGAAAACAGAGTAATTATATATGTGCCTCGATCTGCATGCGTGCAGGATGGGGCCCGGGAAGTGGTCGCCGGAGCTGAGGAAGACGTACAACCTTCTCGACGCGGTGAGCCGGCACGCGATCCAGGTGTACCCGCGCTCGTGGGCGGCGATCATGCTCACCTTCGACAACGCCGGCATGTGGAACATCCGGTCCAACATCTGGGAGCGCCACTACCTCGGGGAGCAGGTCTACGTCAGCGTCACCTCGCCGGAGCGCTCGCTGCGCGACGAGTACAACATGCCGGAGAACGCGCTCCGCTGCGGCAAGGTCGTCGGCCTGCCGCTGCCGCCGTCCTACAACCCCGCGCGCTAATTAAGCCACCCACCCACCCACACAGCACACACTAGCTAGCTACTAAGTCTCCAGTCCATCCCCTCCCTAATCGTGTTCGATCTGATCTCAGCATCCATCCATTCTTAACCTAACTGCGTTGTTCTCGTTGTGAAATCGATTTTCTTTTGCTTTGGCGCAATAAGCACCGGGGCTCATATATATACACCCCTCACCAAATGAACAAATTAGACGAAAGAAACGTAGGGTTCCAAGGGACGGCCGGCCGGGAACGCATGAATGTAATCTCGAGATGCCCTCTCAAACCATTGTAATGGGAGTTCTATAACTTTATTACCTCATCGTTTACATACATGTATACACCAACAAGGCCTTACAGATGCATACATATGTTCTTGTGTGCTTTGATCGCAATCATTCTATACAAAGTTCTCCCTCTCGGCCGGTCTGATTTTATAAACGCTCATGTTCAGGCTTTTGTTTTTGTCAAAAAAGAATTGCTAATCGTGTCACCATTCACGTGATATAGGTAAATTTTATGGTGCTCTCTTGGAGACGTTCCAAGATTGATCCATCTTAACGTGCTAGATCAAACTTAGCCCTCCAGTGATGGTCTGACACATCACTTAGGAGGGGGCATTTGTCCCGTGGTCCAAAATTCGCTCTCAAATAAATCTTGGTTTATCCGACTTGTCTTTTAAAAGAGTGCCTAAGTATCTTTTTTTTCGAACATTTGGGCTTTATTGTAGTGAGGACAAAATAAAATAACGTTGAGAAGTGGAGGTAGCAGTGTCTCTTTTCAAATGCTTGGGCCTTTACATGGGTCCTGGGCCGTACCATGGCCCAGGTAAAATTGCACCCATGCAAGAAGTGGAGGTAGGGCAAATGTTTGAGCCATCGAGAGATGCATTTTGGGCTGAAACATTTTTCAAAATAAGAGGAATGTAAATTCGGACTATCCTTGCCTACTCAAACCATGCTGGTTAGCACTACGAAACCTCTTCTTCAAGTTGGCTTATCCTAGAAATCATGGCAAGCGAAGTGCGCTACTTTAGTATAAGTTTCAAATAGTGATGACTCGATACGGTGCCCCTTTTCATTGCGGGCAAATGCCGATCCACCATGTAAGCCATCATTTTTTTGAATTGGGGCTAAGACTGATCCACCTTATAACCTGTTGGATCAAACGTGGGCCTTCCGGTGATAACCTAACGACACAAGGAGAGCATTTGCCCCGTGGTCCTAAAATTCACTCACATACAATCGTGGTTTATCTTTTGAAAGGGTACTTATGTATTTCTCACACAGAGCCCTGGCCCCAAAATCCACGCTCTTCCCAAAATTGTCTCATACGAAGCTTAAGTATCTTGAGATATTCAGAGCAAGGACACATAAAACGGGTGCTGTCAGGTGTGTCTGACTACGAGATTTATGGATAGCTTCAATGAGGGTGATAACGACAAGAAGTATTGCATCCATACAGGAAGTGGAGAGGTAATGCGAATGCTGAACCACTGACATTGATGTTTGGGCTGAAATGTTTTCCGAAATAAGTCAAATGTAAATCCGAATTGTCGGTACTATCCTCAGCTACTCAAACCATGCTCACTAGCAAGATTTACACAACCCTCGAAAACCACGACCCAACGGTATAGGCGGTTTGACGGTTTTCGATAAAAAAATTAAAAGAATTTGGAATTTTGAGAAAATTTAAATTTTCAAAATCCCAGCGAAAACCGTGCGATAAACCGCATGGTTTACTGTGGAATGGAAGAATTTCCTCGACAAACCGCGAAAACCGCGCGAAAACAACCACAACCACGCGGTTTCCGTCCCGTATTCGTTCCAATTTAAATTTCTCATTCTAGCGGTTTTTGCACCTCATAAGTTTTTTCAAACCTTTTCACTAGCAAGTCCTAGAAATTCTAGCAAGCGAAGTGCAAGCTTACCGTTACCAAGCAAACATGGTTTTTCTCGGTAGCAATGGTTTTTTTTAATGAAGATTGCGGTTATATTGATTACTCAAATTGATGGGCCACTTTTTATGAAAAAAATATTTTCCCTGTTAATAGCTAATACGGTTATGTAGATCGTCTTAGTTAAATCCAGCTTTTTTTTTTGGCCTCTGATTTGTTAATTGGGCTGCTCCACTTTGCCTTGAAACTAATGCCACGGATAACACGAAACAAAAATGAGTGCATACAAACGTGCCAGCGCTCTCAAACAATATTCCATCACGAACACTTGATAACAAAACCATATTTTAGAATGTTCTCTCGGCAACCCTCTAGGATTCAAATTCACATTTATTTTGTTGACAAAGAGCCAATCAGTTCACTTTCTCTTTGGATGACTAATGGAGTGCGTGTTGGATGATAGAAGACGTACTACCATCATGAACG
The DNA here is from genome assembly GCA_012490785.1 of Eragrostis nindensis. Taxonomy (NCBI): domain Eukaryota; kingdom Viridiplantae; phylum Streptophyta; class Magnoliopsida; order Poales; family Poaceae; genus Eragrostis; species Eragrostis nindensis. The sequence continues at coordinate 43,330 of JAAXCT010001472.1, forward strand.
TCCTCTGAACCACGCGCCGCCCATTCAGGACACACGCAGCCCGCAGGCCCACACCAGTGAAAAAGAAAAATAATACTGTATTAATCAATAAAACATAATAGGAGATCTCAAAAAGAAATCAATAAAACATAATAGGAAAATATGCAAATTCCGGAGCAAGCGACGGAGCGATTCGCCGCACCAACACCGAGGCCGGGAAACGCGCCCAAGCAAATGTACGGACGGCCTCGCCGCCGCCGCCACACCGCTGCCGCGGCCTTCTAGAACTGGAAGCCACCTCCACCGCGGCCTCCCGCTCTTCTAGTCCACCGCATAGAAGTTGCGGCGGCCGTCCGTCCGTCCGTCCAAGACCTCTGTTCAGCGCGGCGCTGCTTGGCGGGCGAGATGAAGGGCCCGTCCCCGGCGGCCGCCGCCGCGTCCCTGGCGCCGAAGAAGCGGTGGCGGTACCTGGCGGCGACGTGTGCCGCGGTGGCGCTCCTCTTCTTCTCCGTCGTCGTGCCGCTCGCCGTGCTCCTCGGCCTCCACGCGCGCTTCCCCTCGAGTCAGTACCCCGTTCACCCCCCAAAACCCTACCTTTTCTTGCTCCCTCGCAATGTCGCTCGTTCCCCAGATCCGGACCTCCCGTCCGCTTCGCTGGTTCGGGCATGATCTTGGTGTACCCCAACTAGTTGCGCGTTTTTTCTGACTGGAATTCCGTTGATTTCTTTCGTCTTTGCAGTGTATTTGGTCGACGAGAGCGCGGTGTCGGTGAGTGACAATTGAATTCAGGTAGCTCATGATTATCGTTTGTTTCAGTCTAATTCGACGTTGCTGCTGATGCATAGGTTTATGACGACAGCGAGGGTGGTGGTTGGGAGCCGATTCCGTCTGAGGTAGGTGTCCTCAACTCATCATTACCATATCTGGGTTATATTTTGTTCCATTTCCATATGTGTCGTCTTCCAATCACGTGGGGCTGTGGTTCGGCATGTCCTTATCTTTGTTAGATACGGTCAGAGATGGATCTTTGTTGGGGGAAAAAAATTCAGATATAGTGGGTTTGAATGTCTGACGGATGCTTTCCCCAGGAAAATGACAGAATGCGGGTCAACAATACAATGGAGAAAGATTTGCCACCTGTTTCGGAGGTTTGTAGTCTCACTTGCAGTTGTCGTTTGGTTAGTAGTGTATGAATTTTATTCAAGCTGCGTATTGTTGTGAGTTGCTATCATACTATGCAAAATGATGTTTCAGCTGTGGTCTCATGGCAATGTTGAAGTGGAAGTGTATTCAGTACATGAATTTTCTGTGTCAATGGCGCATTGGTCTTTACTTCTTGTTTAGTGCCCCCCTTCCACTGTGACTAAATTATGATTATTTTCTTGGAACTCCAATCCAAGGTCAAAGGACTCTGGAGCCTAGACTGCTGGTAATACTGTGGCTTGAAATTTGACTTAGATTTTTCATATGCACACATGCAGCCACAAGTTCATGGGTGATACTGTGTTAGTAATAAGTTTCTTCTCTGTGATATGATAATTGTGGGAGCTGTTAAACCCTTCATCTTGGGTTCTATACTGTTGTTTGGTGATACTGATATAGCCAGTACAAAGGCTATGATAACGCACAATATAGAGCTAATCATGTTATAGGAACTTTTGTGGTACTTTTTTTTTTTTGTAAAAACCATTATCCTGATATATGACTGCTCTCTCTTTCCTGAATTTGTGCTTGTACTGTTGTTAGTTGTTGCTTTATTGTTTGACCCAGATCATCCCAGTTTCATTATTTGGTATTGAAAAGTAATTTGCCTTATTTCGGGATCTTTGGGCGTGGCTCTCTATGCACAGGCCATGAGTGGGAGAGGGGAAAAAACCCAGTGGTTGACATAGAAATGACCCTATCAAGAATGCTGGATAATCAGCTTTGTCATACAGTGATGACCCTTTCAAGAATAACAATGATTTAAGTTCTAAGTTGGGTGACAACATCTGAAGAGTCTTTGGGGAAACTCTTTCGTTTAGCTATTTTTTGCAAAAGAATACCTATCTTAGTAAACAGCGTACTACTAAGTATTTATTTTGAGGAAAAACTTCTGAATTAAGTGTGCATTGTGTTTCTTGTAAATTTGTCTGTATATGAAAACTTTGTTTGTTGTTACTATCTTGCCAAGTTTATTCAAAGTTGACTATTCTTTTAACAGGAGGTGACTGGTACAAATACCAGTCAACCCAACACTACTGTCGGCAGTCAAGTGAAGCTTGAAAATGGTAACTCCTCAATCAGTCCAGGTAAATTTCGGTTCGTTCTGCCAGCCACTTCTTAATTTAAAACTTCTATTCACAAAAAATGGCGGATGTTTATCTAATTCTTACTTGATATGCAGCCCCTCCCATCCCACAAGCTACAACTTTGGAAAACTCTTCATTGCTCAATGTAAGAGTCACAGTACTTAATAGGTTTTGACTTCTGAAGTCATCGGCCATCCACTCTTGCAGGACAGGCAGATTTAGATTCCACCAATAGTACCTTTAGTGGAGATATCTTTTGCTAGGATAGAATCATGTTGCCTAGTGTTTCTAACTTTACTTTTGCAGATTACGTACATTGATCTGAAGGACAAGGACAACTTTGAACAAGGTTTACCTGGCGATGAGAGTGGTAAATCATGTCAGCTTGAATTTGGAAGCTATTGTCGTTGGTCTGTGGAGCATAAGGAAGTTATGACAGATTCTACAGTAAAGAGACTCAAAGATCAACTCTTTGTTGCAAGAGCTTACTATCCAAGCATTATGAAACTTGAAGGGATGGAAAAACTTTCACGTGAAATGAAACAAAATATCCAAGAACATGAGCATATGCTTAGTGATGCCATATCTGATGCTGATCTTCCTGGGCTGTAAGTTTTTATTATACCACTGTCTTCTTCAGTTTTCACTTCATTATGACATACAAAGTACTTTTGTAACCCACCTGCTAGGAGTGTTGGAACTCATGCTCTTGACAACATATTCACAGTTGATTGTGCATTCCCAAGTCAGAAGTGGTTTGAAACTTTTAGTATCTGAATCTGTAGGAGTTAGGGGGAAACTATGTGCATGTTGGCTGGCGGATGGAGCACATTCATTTGCCAGAGCGATTCAGTAGTCTTTATTAGATAGACGGACCACAAGGATTCTTGAATAATTTAGTAGATTATGGTTCACCTCTTTATTTTATGATGTATATGTTTTGCATCTTTGCGGACTTAACTACCGGCTTATGATTTGGTCGAATAAGTAGGCTAGAGCCTAGAAGTGGGAGGATATGTGGAAAAATAGTTTGCGCTAACGATAGCGGTAAGTTTTGGGTGGGAAAGGATTGAGTGGACTGATCAGTTGATGGCTCAAAGCAAATGGGTGTAGTGGAAACAATCTGTCATCTAAGAACCTTACCCAAGCTGACATTCAAAGAACAAATCTTAGTATTCATCCAATATGTTGTTTTAATGATTCTACTTTGATATTTTTGAAGTCATGGAGTCAATATGGCTAAGATGGATCAGACGATTGCTGCAGCAAAATCATGCACCACAGAATGCGCTAATGTTGAGAAAAAGCTGAGGCAATTGCTGGATATAACTGAAGATGAAGCTCTTTTCCATGCAACACAGAGTGCTTATCTTTACAGGCTTGGAGTTCAGACATTACCCAAGAGTCTCCACTGCCTTTCAATGAGATTGACAGTTGACTACTTCAATTCCTCAGCTGACAGAGAGCATTCAGACACTGAAAAGCTTGAAAATCCAGCATTGTGGCACTATGTTATTTTCTCCACCAACCTTCTTGCATCATCAATGACTATCAACTCAACAGTGATAAATTCTGAGGTATGCTTTTGTATACAGTGCTGAAGAATGCGTTTTTCTGAAAATCTGCATCATTTCACTTACGAGTTATTTTCGTAGTGTTTCAGGAATCAGCAAATATGGTTTTCCATCTTGTGACTGATGCACAAAACTTATACGCGTTTAAGAACTGGTTCATCAGAAATTCTTACAAGGGAGCTACCATCAGTGTCCTTGATTTTGAAGATTTCCAACGTAAAAAATTGGGTAATGGGGAAGTTGTTGAACAATTATCACCATCAGAGGAGTTCCGCATCACCACCCGTAGAAATGCTTCAGTGTTGAACACACAAATGAGAACTGAATATATTTCAGTGTTTGGCCACTCTCTTTTCTTGCTTCCTGAATTGTTTAGCGATCTGAAAAGGGTCATCGTCTTGGAAGATGATACTATTGTGCAGAGAGACTTGTCGCTCCTATGGAACCTTGATTTAAAAGGGAAAGTGATTGGTGCTCTCCAGTTTTGTCGAGTTAGATTTGGTCAACTCAGAGCATACTTGCCTAACTTCCCATACAATTCTAGTTCGTGCATCTGGATGTCTGGAGTGAGTATTATTGATCTCGACAAATGGAGGGAGCATGGTATCAGTAGGATTCATCACCAGATGCTACAAAAGGTTAGTGTGATGATCATTTAGTTGTTGCCCTTTTCCTATATGTTTTAACTTTTATCCTTGGTTTCTTGTCTGCAAGTAGGAAGTAAGCAAGTAGCATAGTGTTATTGCTAGAAGTTACCCAGTTGTCGTCCTTAATCCTTGCGATTTTAGCTTGTCAACCAGGAGTTTGTAAACTTGATCTGATAAAGGCGTGCTTTTGTATTCTTTAACAGCTGCAACATGAGTCAGAAGCTTCCTGGAGAGCTGCAGCACTACCTGCAGGCCTGCTTGCGTTTCAGGATCTGATCTTTCCTATTGAAGACCAGTGGGCCCAATTTGGTCTTGGTTATGACTATGGACTCACTCATGGTGCGATAAGAAAGCTGCCATTTTGCACTACAACGGTAACATGAAACCCTGGTTAGAACTTGGCATTCGACGGTACAGGAAATACTGGAAGAAATACCTGCCAAGGGATGAGCCATTTATGATTGACTGCAATGTAAACCCATGATTTGAGCTGTAAGATCCAGAAGCTCTACGTGGCATGGGATGAAAGGCAACCCATCTTCTGCAATACACAAGAGCTTGCATCTGTACGCAAAGAAAGACATCCTTCAATTTATCAGAGCAGAGGAGCTCCTTCAAATGCAGATTGTTCAGGTCGTGCTGAGATGTGAATTTGAAATCTGCTGCAAATTTTTGCAGACAGGTTGTGTTGGCTGATAAATGTACAGTGAGGATTGGTGAATGGTGCTGAGTTGCATAGCAACATCGCAATTTGGTTACCATGAGTTGTAGTTATGCTAGTTTTTTAGGTGGTAGTAGGATGTAAATTCAGCAGCTTAATTCTTGGGACGCAATTTTTTATTCTGAATGTAGCTTGTTGCTACTCTATTGGAATTGCTAATCGCATTAGTTCTTTGTTGCCATCGGTGCACATTGCAACCTAAATATAAAACTCAATTAGTCTTTTGGTGTCCATTCTTTGATACGTGTCTACCTTTAGGAGAGACCATCGCAGGCTGAAGAAACTAACTCAGGTCAGGTGCAGGCACCAGTTCGTCCTGATGTGGTGCGATCTCTTGCAGCATTCTAACTCGTAATCCAGTATTCCAGCTCGATTTAAAGTGACATTCAGAATAGGGAAACGAACCCACTTCATATAGGAGTAGTAAGCAAGAGCAACCACTAACCAGAACTGGTCACTGACAAATCGGCCCATTAGTCACCGTACTTTACATATCTGTAACTGTCTTTGCGGGCCCATTTCCCAGAGACCAGACCTTTGCACCATATCACACAAGCATACTGACCGACACACGAAACAACCCGATTAGCTGATGTGGTTAACGTTGTGCGTGGGGTGGCGGGCACCACGTCCACGTGGAGACCGCGTAGAGCGGCGTGCCCTTCCACCCGAGCCGCACCGTGCCGTCGTGGTCGTCCGCCACCGTGTATCCCAGCCCCGCCGGGCACGCCCCGGCCACCATCTGCGCGCGCCCGCCGCCGCCGCCGGCGCGCAGGAACCCGTGCCGGCCGAGCTCCGTCTGCCAGCAACTGACCTTCTCCCGGCCGCTCCGCGACGGCCCGCCGATGGCCAGCACGTTCGCAATCTCCCGGCCGAGCACGCCGTGCTCCACCAGGTGCCTGCTCGCGTCCTCGTCGGCCGGCCGCGAGGCGCCCATGGCGTCGAACAGCGCCGAGTAGTGGTGCAGCGCGGAGACGAACCGGTCGAGGAAGTGGCCGCCGGAGCCGGCGCCGCCTCGCTCCTGCTCCACCAGCGTCAGCACCTTGGGCTCCAGCCACCGCACCAGCCGCATGGCGGAGCCGTCGTCGCCGGCCGCGTCGTACAGCGCGTGGCGCAGCCAGTGCACGGCCACGGCCTCCCCGTGCCTCTTGCCGGGCACCTCCGCCGCCGCGTTGGCGTCGCCGGGGCGCTTCGCGACGGCGTAGAACTCGAACGGCACGCCCAGCTTGCTGGCCAGCGCGGCGAGCTGGTTCCCGGTGTCCCGGAGCACCGACGCCGACGCGCCGAAGCCCGTGACGCGGAGCACCGGCGGGCCGCCGGGCCGGGCCGCGAGCGCCGGGAGGAGCGAGAGCCACTGCAGCGCGCCGCCCGGCACGACGTCGAGGTCGACAATGTGGGCCAGCCGCTTGCCGTGGAACGCCTCCAGGACGGCCTGGTTGCACGCCAGGTAGGCGAACCTCGCGAACGGCGCGACGTTGTAGAAGGCCCGGAACGCGGCGTTCACTTCCGCCCACGGCGGCGCCGCCGCCGGCGCGCAGACGCCGACCCACGAGCTCATCAGCCGCGCCGCCATGGCCGCGGCGAAGTAGGCCACGAGCCGCTCGCCGCACGACGACGCGTACGGCGAGGCCATCTGCGACAGCTCCAGGAGCATCCCGTTGGCGTCGGCCAGGTTGCCCACCGACACGGCCACCGCGCACTCCATCAGCAGCGCGAGCATCCGCACGCCGCGGGCCTCCTCCTCGTCCCTCGCCGCCGACGCGCCGCTCCGCTCCTCCGCCGCGTCGTCGCCTCCCTCGGACGCCAAGTCCTGCTCGCTTGCCTCGGCCGCCGGCTCCGCGGCGAACTCCGGCACGGGGTCCTTGCCGGTGCAACGTTCACTGGCATCAATGAAACCTTGCTGGTGATGCAAGAAGTGGTGCTGCAGTGGCAGGTGGGCACCACCAACGCTGCCACCGTAGAGGTGCTGCTCATGAAACTGCACGAAGCCCAGATAATCTTGCATGTCTGATGAGCCCCTTCCTGTACTCATAAGGTGATTGATCAGCAATCAACTAGGGTTTTGCTTTTTCATAGTTGAAGAGAAGGGAAGGAGAGAGAAGGCAACCACTATATGTATGGATCGAATGTGTCAGTAGTTAATAACTAACAATACGTATGTAATGCTGTATTACTAGGTCAAATTTGGAAGCTAGTGGCAGTTTCAGAAGAAGTTGCATGTGAGGAATCTGAGAAACAGAAGCCTGACGATGGTGTTAGCTGTATTCGGATTGGTATGCAGGCTTGGCCGGCACTTACAGCTGCTTGGTTAAAGTGTTTATCCGGGGATCAGTGGGATTTGGTAACTGGTTTATACTAATCTCATCACTACAGATTTAAACAGCTGGCGCCCTCGGGTGTGTGGAGTCCTGAATGTTCCGGAAAATTCAGACAGAAGATTATTTTCCCTAATGTTCTTTTCATGGATCGTGAAATGGAGGAAATATGTTCTTTTTTATGTTACGTTGTTGATTATACCGAAACCGCACTGCATTTTCACTATAAAACTACATTTTCATGCTAGTGATGTTAATTTCTATGTTCTGCTCACAGAGAACCGAAACCGCACTGCATAACTGCTAGAACCCCTAGAATCCTACAAGGGGGCAGCGCCATAAAAATCAGTTAAATGATAGAGTGCGGCTTATAGGGTGCTATATAATATCTTTCAATATCTTAGTTTGAAGTAGAAAATGCACATAGTTAGCTCCATGCGTCATTTCATTTTCATGGGCCAATGACAAGGCACAAATAACATATGATCAAACCGAAGTAACCATGCCTGTCAACGACACAAAACCATGGTTTACTACTATTATATAATGTGGTGTCGCATATCTGTTATAATTCCGGCCTCTTCCAGAACCAATGTACTAAACTGGACGATACTGCCTCCGAGTATATCTAATACATCTGGAAAATGATGGAAACTATCAAAATAAAACCGCCCATGCATGTGAGAAGAAGCATGTCAAACTGAAAGTAGCTTCTTATATACAAGTATCTCTGTAACTTGCAAACCGAACAAAGAAGATTATCATATATTTTTGTGATGTCGACTATGTTAGAAGCAAATAAGAAGCAACCTTTTTTTCAGAGATCAACCTTAGCTCCAAGTTAAAAGTGTAGTGAAACCTCAACTTGGGAGGCAAGCTCAAGGGTCGATGATGACTAGCACGAGCAGCAAATCAATCAGTGACGCGTATCTTAAGACCTAAAAGCTTTCACCGAATGGCCCGTTCAGTTGGCAGCGACATATATGAAGCCGTAGCCGTCGTGCTCATCCCTGCCTCCAAATGTCAAACTCATCTTTTATAAGCAAGCAATCCGCTATAGCTTGCGGATGCTTTGACCCGGTACTAGGCTGCAGTGCTGACAAGGCCATGCGTGTATCATGCGTGAGTACATAATTTGGATAGCGAGAGCCGCCGAGATGGCGGATCAGATTTGATGACAGGGGTTCGATACAATCATCAATGACAAGCTGACGTTGACGCCTACCCTTGTTTTCTGCATGTACACTGTCAAGTCTCAAGTGCAGTAGATATTTTGGTACTCTATTACAGTTACAGAGACAAATTAACATGCTACTCCAAAATCATCCCGAACTATCCAGCTCGAGGTCAGCTATCCATGAGTTGGATATGCTGCTGGTGGTGGTGGTGGTGGCCAGGCATGCCAGAACAACGTAGTTCTCCGCGTGAATCTGTCGACAGTGCCTGTATACATGTGTTGAATATACATATATACGTATATGCTTATTGCATTGTGCTAGGTGACAGGTGCCAACCGGTGAACCAAGATGACAAAAAACATCGCAATCCAGGAGACGCACGCACGGGTGGACGCCGCCCCCCCTTCTACTGCAGGAGGACACATGGAACGCTGACAGCGCGAGAGAGATTACCGGCATAATCAGATGGGGTTCATACGCTAAGCAACAAGCAGCTAGCGTGCTGCTAAGATCTTCGTGAGCGGAGAACCGCGTCCAATTGAGAGATGGCCGATGATTGGCTTCTAGTACTACCAAACTCCAGCATATTTTCCCTTGCAAAAAAAAAAAACTCCAGCATATTTTAATCGTCTTTCATTCATGTGTCCTGCGGAGAGCGACCTCTTGCATCAGAGGACGACCTGCATCTGCATGCCTGTCACACATCACCTGCGTGCGTCGCCTTGCTCCCCGCATGGACATCGATCGAGGTGAACGCATGACTAAATGTGACTGCTTTCTCCGTTCCTCTCGGTTCCATTAGACTGACCGCAACACTAACTTCTAATTTTCACCCTCTAAAAAAATATTTATATCTTCTGTAAAAAATTTCATCCTCTAAATTAGATTTTCGTTGCAACAGTGAACTTTATCGGGTCCTCCATCCCCTGCCCGTCGCCGCCTCCTGCGGGCAGCCTTCCTCTGCTTTCTTGCTCCCCTCAACAACAGCAAGCAGCACAGCGTGCTAGCAGGGCCAAGCACCACTTTCTCTTCCCTATTATCTTTCTTCTCTCTTCTGCCTCAGGTGCGGCACCTCTCTCTTCACTCCCATGCACAGCAGGAACAAAATCCCTTTTCTTCTTCTCTCTCCAAAAGACCAATCAGGAGCAGCAAATGCTTTTCTCCGCCAAATCGCCCCCAAGTCGCAGCAGCTGCTCTTCTTCCTTCTTCCTCCAAACCAGACTCTCTCTCCCCCCCTTCAATCCCCAAGCAATCAGCAGCTCAGCAGCAAGACTATTCACTCCGCTGCCCCACGCCACCATACCAGCTCCACGAGTACTACGCACCATACCTGCGCATCAGCCTCGCCGTGCCCGCAGCAACCGGCGGCGGCGGCTCGGGGCAACCAGAGGGAGGAGGTGGAGTCGTGCGGCGGCAAGCGGTGGCGGCTCGGGGCGACGGGAGGGAGGAGGCAGGAGTCGCTGTGTTTGGCGGACGGGGAGGCGACCACCAGATTTTTTTTATCAAACATACCTATATATTTATGTTAAGGAAATACAACCATACGTACGTATACAGGTACGTTATACAAAGATATGGACAGCTGTCCTATACATAGTGCAAAGAGGCCCCTAGAAGAAAGAAGAATTACAACAAAGTCCCTGGACCTCCAGCACAGCACCGACGGCGAAATCCACCATCGCCGGCCTCCACCAGCGCGAGCGGATCCCGCCGCCACCACGAACCCAACGCCGGAGAGGCCTCCATCGCCCAAAGGCTTTGAAACGAGCCGGGAAAGACACCCGCAAAACGGGATGAGTAAGAGCTGACCGACCTTCCGGCCAGGGACGCGCCCCGAGCACCTCCCAGCTTAGACCACCGCTCGCCGACGATGACGGATGCCACCGCGGAACCCTCGAGCAGGATCCAACCACCCAGCTTCCTCCAAGCCACAGCCTCCACCTCCTTGTCGCAAAAGAGCGGCTTGCACCTCGCCTCGCTGGAGCCGAAGACGAAGAAACACCGCCGCTTGACTCCTAAGAAGGAGCTCCTCGACGAGAGCTTCACCCCCACAAGCTCGCCGCTGACGCCGGAGAGGAGCGTCAACGGGGCACGGCCGAGCTCGGAGGGACTTATTCGGACGAATGGCCGCCGTCGCCGCAACCTCACCACCGGCCGCCGAAACCCTAACCCTAGAACCTACACTAGGACCTATACTACCACCAACCGGCGAGGAGCCAGCGGTCTCCGCCGCCTCGCGACGCCCCGAAGGGCATCGGAGGCCGAGAAGACCACCAGCCTCGTCGGTGGCGACGAACTCCTGTCGCGTCGCCTCTCTCAACTGTAGCTGGGGAGAAGTTTCGGGAGGGAAGTCGAGTATGGCGACCACCAGATTTGACGGTCCTCCATGGGAGCCTGGAGGATGGCGGCTGTTTTAGAGGTTACTGTTGCAACAGGTACAGACAGAATGATTCCTTTAATTTAGCATTCAGGATGGTGTACAGGATGTTGTTGCGGTCAGTCTTAGGCTGCTATACTCTGTCAGTTTCGTATTTGCCGGTCTACAATTTTAGTGCCTCATGAAGTCATAAAAGCTCAAATTGAAGTGCAAGACGGGCTGGAAAATATTTCGCTGGTCCGGAACCGGAAGCCACACACCACTGAAGCGTGAAAATGACATGTCCACGAGCGGCCCATGCAAAATGCAGTCGTGTGGCTAGCCACGGAGGCCCACATATATAACATTTCTTTTTGTGTGTGTGTGTGTGTGTGTGTTGAGCACGAGCTGAACAACATCTTCTGGAAAAACAGTTTTAGCTAGTCCCTATGACCCTATTGTGCGCCTATCGGTACTGAAACTTCTATGACTTGAGTGGATCAGGAAAAGAACGAACGCTTATCTCAAAAAAAAAAAAAAAAGAAAAGAACGAACGCCATTTGGCGCAAAGAAAATTAGCATCTGCAGCAGCACGATGTTCCTCTTGTTCATGACTAATCCACTTTTACACTTGCGCTCTGCTTCGACTTGCAGAGAGTTTTCACCATCCCCTTGCATATCTTCCAGAACCAGAGAAGGTTCATCAGCGAAAGCACCGGCGGCACCGTCATTATGCTGTAGAACCCAACCGGGAACACAGTCCTCACCTGGAACATAAAACACGATCACTGAGCATAAGCAAACCATCTTGTTTCGTTTCAAAGTTTCTAGGAATCTGCGTTTCACTCGAGCTTGGACGATGGTTACCTGGTCAAAGTGAAGGTACATGTGCGCGAAGAAGTAAACGAACAGTATGATTCGAGCAACCTGCAACGGATGAACGGACACAGAATTCTGCGTTAAATACAGAGTTTTGCCATGTGAATCACATTCAAAATGTGAAGGCCATATGTACCAGCCATCCGACAAACAGTGCCAGTCCATTGTACAAGTAAAGCTTGGAACTCTTACGGCCAGTAATGTCCAGGTACCTGCAGGAGAAACGTTTCATATCCGGAAGAAAAAATCCAAGGTGGCTCAGGCATCCACTGGCATCACTGTCAGTTATAAGATTAATAATGTCTGAACTGAAGATTATTACCATCTGAGGTTTACGAACGGAGTTGTTGCTTCGGTGAAGAGAACCATGAGGATGTAGATGTGTCCCTTGCCACTCAATAGGGCAAGAGAGATCGAATACATGGAGAGTCCATGATGCAAGAGCTGAACAATAGGCCACCACATTAAATTCTACGGGACGGTAAAACCAGGTCTCTAATTAGTACGATAGATGGTAAACCTACTTACATATTCCTTTCCACCTAGAGCTGGGAAATACCAGAGGATCATCACCAAGTCAGTCAAAAAGTAACCAAGGGAAACCTGGGGTACATAAAAGAAAAAAAATGAAACACAGCGATTAATTAAACATCAAGCCTTCAGGCTTTTCTAACGAGTATTTTGGAACGTCTCCTGAGCATGCAGTTCCTATGCCTTAAGGGTAATCTCGGAGCAAACTTACCCCGAACATGGCATCAGATAGCCACGATTTTCTCTCAGTTACTATGATGGCATTATGGGCATCCTCGCTGAACAGACCAGATACCACCAGCAGATAAAAAGAGACGGCTGCAGCAACCAATGCGTGGAATGTAGAGAATCCCCTGAAAATGGCGTACGTGTACATGAGTTGTGTTTTATACTTAGCTTGACGAATTAACTGTCAAACGTCAGGCAACGAATTCTGACGCACCTGTTGTTCCACTCGACTTTGTGCATTTCGCTTAGGCCGTCGTAAGCTTTGAACCACCGAGAGCTAACCTCGCGAGTCATATCATATACCTGTAACAAAGAACCACCAATTATTAATTAGTCAATGGAATATCAGGCACAGAACAGAAACGCGCAAAAATTAAAATTTTTCTTTGGTATCTTGTTAGGGGTGTCATTTTAACCAAAGATAACCTAGCGAAACGAAATTGGTCAGGAAGCCAGAAGTGTTGTTTTTGTAACAGTAATGAAACAATTCAACACTTGTTCTTTGACTGCCATCATGCTAAACCCATTTGGAGGGTAGTTCAGACCGCTACAGGTCTTAACCCACCTAGATCAATATCCTATATTGCAGGGGATTGGCTTGCTCAGTTTAACCCTGACAAGCGTATCTAGTGGGGGCGGCTGCCATGTGCTGGGCAATATGGTGATGTAGAAATGATCTTTGATTTGATAATGTCAACTATATATCGTTTATGCAGGCTTTGTTCAGAGGAGCTTACTGGATGAGGTACTGGGCGCTGTTGCAGCCTGAGGAGGTTAGAGACCACATGAGGAGTGTGAGCGCAGGACTGGAAGTCGCTGCTTTGGAGCTTTTCGCCTCTCATGGATGGAGATTTAATAATAGACTTTATCCCCTTTAATAGTTATTTATTTATGTTTAAGCTCATTCGATCAATCAGGAGATTGACGGTTAGGTAATAACTAAACAAAAACAAAACCGAGCTGCGTGCTGTGCAGAGGCCGGGAACTTTGGTTTCCATTATCTAAAAAAACAGAAACGCTAGAAACAGAAAGGTAACGCTAAGAAGATAAGTTCAGCAGCTTGCGACGAGTACAGAAATCTTCAGAATTTCGAAACAGATCGAAAGAGAATAGGAATAGCACGGTGAGATGAACACTTACAGCTGCGGACATGATGATCCCGCCGAGAACCGAAGCCGGCCACACCAACTGCTCCTCGGGCCCGAAACTCACGTCCATGCCTCAAAACTAATTTGTTCTTCTCCAGTTCTCACCGGCCTCTTTCCTTCGATTCTTGGCGATGCTGGGAACGAGTTTGCTTTGGACGTGAGGAGAGGATTGTCCGTTCGTGTTTGATCTCTGCGGTTGCTTCGCTTCCCTGCTCTGTTATAGACGAGCAAACACAATAAGATCATGGCAGTGCGCCGAGGACTCAAGACTCCATTGATCGGGTCCGAGTACGACGGCTGTTCTTTTCTGCGGTTAGACCGTCGCCACTCTGGACTGGACCGAAGCCAAGACTAATTAAATTGTCATAGACACCAGTGAGGCACGGAAGCTAGCTGAAGGTTGACCAAATAGGAGTAAATATTTACTCCCTCCGTTCCAAAATAGTTGTCGTTTTTGACTTTCTAACATCACGTTTGACCACTCGTCTTATTCAAATTTTTTTATGCAAATGTTATTTATTTTTTCATAACATGATTTATCAGTAAAGATAGTTTCATCAGGATATATTTGTTTCACTATTCGTATAAATTTTTTGAATAAGACGGATGGTCAAACGTGGTGATCAGAAGTCAAAAGCGACAGCTATTATGGGACAGAGGTAGTAGCTCGTCTAGCTTACTGACGTACTGGCTGTATCGTTGTGCCGTGTTCCAAACTACGTTCGGAGTCTAATCTCAAAAAAAAAAAAAAAAAAAAACTACGTTCGTAGTCGGTCAACTCAATGGTGCTCCCAATGGCTGCTGCAGCGTGACCTGCCGTGAAAACCAGATCGAAGTGGTGGGGTCGAACGAATCACGCGAGAGGGTCAATAGCACGCCAACTAGCAACTTCTTCGAGCACTCGTGCAGGTCCATCTGTATCAGCTTGTCAGCAACGCAGTTCAGGCTAAGATGGCCCATAGATCGAGAGGTCTATCCGAGCCGTTCATCTGCAATACAGATTCTCGCGTCAACGTGCATGGTACGGTACTACCGTGCATCCTATAGCATGTCATCCTCCTATGCATCAGCCTGTTCGCCATGGCTGGGCTGGTTACTGTAGCTACAGTACAACTGTAGCTACAGTAACCGCGTATTATTTTCGAATATGGGTATCTGGGTCTATACATCCACCAGCCGCTACAGTAACCAGCCGCTACAGTACCTAATCAGCCGTTACAGTGCTCGAATCCTCTCACAAAACACTATTCAAATCAGCTGCTACAGTACTTTCAGCCACCAGCCACCAGCCATGCCGAACAGGCCCCATATTTCTGCGGGTGGGGATCACTGAGCTTTGGTAAGTGGTTTGATTGATACCACTCTCACCAGTCACCGCAGATTTAAACAGCTGGTGCCCTCGAGTGTGCACGTAGAGTCCTGAATGTTCCAGAAAATTCAGACAGAAGTTTATTTCCCCTATTGTTCTTCTCATGGATCGTGAAATGGAGAAAACATGTTCTTTTTTCATGTGATGTTCACATTTCTATGTCTACACAGAGAAAACCGAAACCGCACCGAGAAACCCCTAGAATCCTAGTAAAACCGAGGTCGCGCATGTGTTCTCCACTAGCTCATCACGGCAAACTTGCGGACCAATGCTGTACCGGCGATTAGGACGTTGTGTCGACGACGGATGACTGAAGCAGACGGGACGCCGGACGTCGTACTCTCCGCCATGGCTGAGGATGATTTGGTTGCACAAGTTGTCAAGGGCGTACTCTCCTCTCCCTGAGATGGAGTTGTCTGCGGCTGTGCGCCATTGGAATTCTTGCCGTTCATCCGTGGCGCTGGATTTGCTTGGGGTGTTCTTCCCCGAGCTTCAAGTTTCAACCCATGGCGTTCCGAGCTTCAACCGCAGCTCACCTGCCCACGCTCCTCTGTCCCTGCAATCGGCGGTGGCGGGGCAAGGACGCGCGGGCGACGGCCTTACGCGGGCATCGTGGGCTCGCGAGCGCCCAACCGGCCGCCGGCGAGCCGCGCTGCTCGCGCGCGCCCCCTGTCCCAGCCGACTCGAGCTACCACGCGGGCACCGTACCACGGGCGGGGCACGGCTCGGCGAGCCGGGGACCGGGGACGGGGCAGGCGCGGCGGCGTCAGGGCGGGACGACGGACCGGGCGTGGCAAAGGAGGAGCCTCGAGGCAGGACGGCGTGCTGGACGCGAAACAGCGGGAGCATCGGCGTTAGGGGTTGAGCGTCGGCGCTTGAGGGCCGAGCGGAGCCGCGTGCCAGGGACCGGGCAGCGCACCGCCATGGCTGACAAGCCGAGGAGCAGGGCGGCGGGCGCTCGGACCGCGCCGGCCGCGCTTCGGGGAAAATTGGTCACGCTGATCAGATTGAAATGACTGTAGTCTCGGTCAAGTCAATCGGAACCATCAAATGGTCTACATCTGTAAATTTAGTTTTAATCGATTTATTATCAAAATATTAATAAAAAATGAAAAAATTCCTAAACAACGAGGCCTGAATCAGTTCTATTGCCGAATCTGATCCATTGCACCAAATATTTCTCTGCTTGGCTCTGTTTATTTCTGCTTATCTTTCCCGATTCTCACTTTTTCTACAAAAATAAGCGATAATCCCACCAAACGTTGCGCTTATTTTCACCGATTCTTATTTTTTCTGCGGCCGTTTTAGAGTTCTGAACTACGAGAAGCGAGAAAATCTTGGTTTTTCCTGGTCGTTGCTTATAATCCAAGCGTGGCTAAGAGCAGGGCCGTCGATCGGCAGGGTGGATGACCGCACAGGCCCTCAGTTCAAGCTTTTCCCATGGCTGCAGTTGTGATTCAAAGTCGTGCGGATGCAAGATGTATTTTCGAATTTGAATGAGAGAATTGATGTAGGATCGAGTAGACACTCTTTGATTGTTTATTGGGCTCTCGACCATTCAATAGCGCCCACGTAGGGTCTCCTATTGTCAACAATAGTGAGGAAGGAGAGAGCGTGTAACTGTCTCGAGGACGAAGAAGATGCTCGCCTGGTCAAATTAAGCCGAAAATAAGAGAAGTGGGTTGCCTAGACTATATTTTGCATCTTTAACCCATTTACATTTTGAACCTCCTCGAGACAAAAAGAAGAGGAGTGGGCTAGTAATTTGGGGGCCTTACATCATGTTACCTGAAAAACCGAAACCGAGAAACCGGACTGGTTACCGACAAAACCCACCAATTACCGATAGATACAGTACACAGGTTCGGTTTGTACTGATAACCAGACGTTCGACGAACCAAACCGAACCGAAGCAATAAGTTTGGTGAACCGATCGGTTTTCGTCGGTTTTAAAAAACCTGCTTACATGGCTGTAGGGTATTTTCTTAAATTTTTTTGCCGGAAAGCTCTAGTGAACGGACAATGCTACCCCTCTTCAGTCATACGCTCGCAGGCTCGAGCTCTGCCTTTCACGAACGGCCAAAGGACACGAAAAGTTAAAAAGAAAAAAAAAAGAAAAGAGAAAATACAGGCGGCGGCGGCAGCTGCAGCGAACACCCTAGCGCTCGGGGCGGCGGCGGGCGATAACTCGGCGAGCAGCGCGAAACGTCGTTCGCCGGGCTCTTCCCTTTCGTTCCTGCTTTGCGAAAGGGTGCACCCCATACCCTAATATTGGTATAAATTCGGATCGGACTCAATCAGGAGTATATCATAAACTAACTTTGATCTTCTTTTGATAAATTTAGTACTCCCGTCCAATACTGGCTCCACCCCTGGCTAGAGAGGATGCAGAAAACCAAGCGCAAGCAAAGGTGCATGAACAGAGGACGCTTGAATATAAAGCAAAATCCTTGGACACGGCGTGAGTCATTTATACGTTTTTCATGCCAATTCCTCCTTTTATTTATACAAGGCTATAGTGTTGAAGCACTTACAGTTTTCCTGTACCTTTGAAGATGGATCTGGTAACCTTCATAAGCCAAGTGAAAGTTCCTTGAGCGCCTTTGAAGTTGGTTTCACAAACTTGATTGAACCTTGTGAAAGTTCCACAAATTTTGAAGATGGATTTAATAACTATATTGAACTTTGTGAAAGTTCCTTGAGTGAACTCAGGAAACGAATTGCGTCTCAACTATCTGAAAGTGTTGTCGCTGTAGCTTCATTTGTTGGTAATATATCATTGTACACCTTTTATTTTCTGTACTGTTAATTTAATTTTCAGTCAGCGTGGTTGAAATTATCACCATCTTTAGGAGGTACGAAGCTATTTGAATGCACAGGCATATTTATTGAAAACTTATGTCCTGATGCTACAAGCACAAGTGTTTTGACTTCAGCTAATATATGTGGGTCTCCAGATCATGTGATAACTGATAATTTGATGGTTGGTGTGCCAACTTCTCTGCACTTATTTTCTTTTATTTATTTATGTATCATCCTGTTCACCTGTTCTTACATTATCTTATTTGCAGATTAAAGTGCGTCTTCCCAATGGTCGAGTTGTCAGTGGCTGGATACACCATTACGATTCAAAATATAGAATTGCAGTTGTCAACATCAGGCGTGCCCGTGGTTTTCAGACATCACGTCTCAGTTCTAGCTCTGGTGTGCAAATTGAATCCAGTAGTAAGGTATTAGCTGTGGGGCGTTATTTCGACTCAGGCATGCTGAAGTCAGGAGATGGTATAGTGATTGGCAGCGCAAGAAATGAACTCTCTGAGTTTATGAGCTCTACATATGAAGGAAACATGGTGAGCTGTTGAAATTAGCTGTATTACTACCATTATATGGATCATCCTACCGCATATGAACTAAAACAATTAGTTGAGTGTTGGGACACTACATATTCCATTTTTCTGATGTAGCTTTCTTCATTGCCCCTTCAATTTTGTGCTAGGCTTGGACCGGAAGCCCCCTTCTTGATTTTGATGGGAATTTTGCTGGATTAAACATCTGTATTGGCGAAAGCGCTGCGCTCCTACCAACAAAAAAAATTCTTGAATGCCTGGGGCATTTTGAAACATCTAGGTATGCATTAGACCTGCAGTAATTACAAGCCTTACCTTCCCCGATTAGTTTTTTTCATGCCTGTCCTCCCACTGTCCTATACTGTAAACCTGTCTCGTCAGAGTTTACTGTTTGGAAGGACGAACAGTTTTTGAGGTTACCCCATTAGTTTTTTTTTGGTACATTTCCATCTTTCTTGTGTTCTAGTTGTTTTGTGTTTGAGAACATTTCGCTCTGTACCTTGCTGGTCGCTCCTAATCTGCATGTCATCATGTGTTGAAACTAGATTGCCCACTTGCCCAGTCAAGCTTATGTTTAAAACAGTAATGTGGCTTTCAGAACATACATTTATGGCATCACTGAAGATGTGCTGACATGTTTGTTCAATTCTTTTTTGTTGTGAATTATCTGTAACCTACTATCTCCAGTCGAGTCCCGCTTTTCTTTCTTTCTTCTTTTTTTTTTTGTTGTTTGTCCTTGTGTTTTGACTTTTGGAGGTTTCATCTGTAGCTTACTCCAACTTGCTTGGGGCTAAAAGGCTTTGTTGTTGTACTATCTCCATTTCAGCCTCAGTTTGGTTGGTTAATGTGTGCATGATCTTTGACATCGTCTTCTGTACACTGCAGGGTCGGCATTATTCAAGGGGGCAGTAGTACAGAAGAAGCAAGGAAGAGTCAGAAACATACCGTGCCTAACTGTTAGTTTTTCTTGTACTTTATCACTTAGTGTCAAGATACATTTGCTAATTGATTCACTTTGTTACATCAGCTCTCTTAGAATGTTTTTGTGAATTTGCGAGGCGTAATGGTTATCCCTCGCCGACCATGATATCTCGTGAGTGACTGCTGTTAATTTTTTTGAGTATGCCCTTAATTTGCAACAACTCTACCAACTGAGGCATCATGTTTCTTTAAACAGATGACATGGACAGGATGCGTGTGATTAACTCTTATGAAGAAGAATTTGAGATGAATATTTGGCTCACTCTTAGCGATGGCATCGCCTCAACTATGCGTGACTGCGTTGTCCCGCTTGCCTCATTCAAAGGTGATTGTGTTGTGATATCCTTGTTACTATTTTGACATTTTATTTTATTCTTATGTTTATTCAAGGCCATATTGTGATCTGTGTAGGAGATGCAAGGTGTTTTGCTTGCACTGGTGTATTTATAGGCTGTTATTCCTCAAGGATTCTTACATCAGCAAGTTTGGTTAGAACTGGTGATGGAAACGAGATTGATAAAAACTTACAGGTTTGTGCTCGCATTGCTAGTCATTGCTTGTGTCTTTTGTCTGTCCATTTATGACGCGGGTTAAATCTTTCATTGCAGATTCAAGTGTACCTTAGAAACAAAAAGCGTGTCGCAGGAACATTGAAATATTATGATCTACGTTATAATGTTGCTGTTGTCGACATCATGGGCTTCTGCATCCCACGTGCAATGGATTTGAAGAAGCAGATTTCATTTCCCCCTAATACCGAGGTCATAGCGGTGGGATGTCTCTTCAAACAACGGAAACTAATGGCATCAGATGGCGTGTTAGTTGACAGACGGAGCAAACTTGATTGTGAAGAGCTTAGGATCTCCACTTGTAGAATCACGAAGGTATTTTGTATGACTGCCCTTGCATTGTTGCATGATGCAAATAATCATTGCTATTAGAAATATGATTAACTTATTATTACTGAAGCTGCTGAACTGAATCTGTACTTAATTACACATACCATGTGTTCTTTGAAATCCTTTCCTGGTGTCACTTGTGTTTACTTGTTTGTTTACTGCCCTAGGCTGGGATTGGAGGGCCTCTTATCGATAATTGTGGGAATTTCATTGGCATGAATTTCTTCCATGCCGAAGAGACTCCGTACCTACCTAGGGAAAAAATCCAGGAATTGTTGGAAAATGCTGATGCAAAAGAGTACGCTTTGACCCCATTAAGCTGCTTTCTCGGTGATTAATCTAATCTGATTATTTGCGTGTAAAAGTTTTTGTTTGCTGTTTTTGTAGGCACGGTGTTGCTGAAGCTATATATAACGATGGTTCAAACAGGTTGGGTCAAATTCCAATGCTATCCGTTCATATTGGTTTCATTAAATTCAGTCTACTAACTTATTCGAAATTTTGTTAAATGACAGTTGGCCAGTGCCCAAGCCAGTTTGGTATTACCCTCCTTGGATTCAGCCTGAAGATGACTTGATGACATTTGACTAGGCACAGTTTTTATGCTTGAGCTTAGTATTATCGATCATATCTTTAGTTTGAGGATGACTGGTGGCAAGTTGACAAGGAAAAGTTAGATAAGAAACAATGGTGCTGAATTGTTGCCCCCTTTTCTGCATACTTTTATTATCTAGTCTATTGGCTGTTTAATGTCACTGCCTTTTCAACAATGGCGGCTAACAAAAAGAAATACTGCTCCTATATTGTGTTGTCTGTATTGATTACTTAATTTTTCCATTTTAACTACGCCAGCAAGCTAGCCTCAGATTGGAAGATTAAAGGTGACAAATCTATTTTCATGAGTAGGGAAGGATGTTACAATTCAGTTAGGTCGACTCACGAAAGTCTTCTTCTGTAGTAGGATTTTAAAAGACTGTTCTTTCCAATATAACGTCAGGGCACATAACAGAAACGCTAGGGAAAAACACACTACTACTCCCTCCGTTTTTAAATTGATGTCGCCATTGACTTTTTGAGTTACGTTTGACCGTTCGTCTTATTCAAAATATTAGTTCAAATATGCAAAATAAAAAGTTATGTTTCAAATTTTTTTAATGATAAAACAAATCATAATAAAATATTTGATAATTTTTAAACTTTTTTAATAAGACGAGCGGTCAATCGTAACTCAAAAAGTCAACGGCGATATCATTTTAAGAACGGAGGTAGTAGGATGACAGTTCAGAAGCTTGCGACAAATACAGAAATCTTCAGATGAAGTCTCACGGCCACCAGTGAGGCACGGAAGCTAGCTGAAGGTTGACCAACCAAGTCAATAGTGCTCCCAGAGAAGTGGTGGGGTCGAACAAATCCCGCGAGAGGTCAAGAGCTCGCCAAAGAGCAACTTGGACTGCAGGTCGATCTGACAAGCATGAATGAAATGGAACAAGGATGCGGGTCTGGAGTCTGGACCGAGACGGGCTAGGCCTAGGCTGGGAAGTGGGCCAAACCCAAATTCATCTTTGGGCTGATACGGTGCCTGTTGATGAGAGTGAGTCAGTCTGAAAACGAGACTGCATTGGCGGAGCTGCAGAAATACGATGGACATTTGTTGCTCGGTTGCTCCATGCTCCCTCCTATTTTCCGACACATTAAACACGACAAAATGCTAATGAAAATGCTTTCAGCAATTCACATAGATTTCCAAGCAAATCGGTTATCCGTAATTACAGCCTCTGCCGAATGACAAATACCTGGCAGTTCGGCTTCTGAATTCTGCAGCAGGACTGGCATATGCGAGAACTAGGGCTGGAAAAAAAGCTCGAGGCTCGCGAGCCAGCTCGGCTCGATCTTAATTTTGGCTCGGCTCGGCTCGGCTCGGTCTTCTTAATGAACCAAGCCGAGCCTCTAAAATAGCTCGTTTGTTAACGAGCCAGCTCGTGAGCTGCTCGCGAACAGTTCGATTAGCTCGATAGGCTCGATCATATAGAAATGTCAACTTTAATTCTCTAATAAGATGATAGTTTTATGTTAGGTGAAACTCAATTTATCATCTAAAAAATAAACCAAGTTCAATATAGATAAAAATCATGTTAAATGTTGGACCATCTTTTTATTTTCATTTATTTTTCATCTTTAATGACTTAGATTGATATTTTTTCTATAATATTGTGTTATATTATGATTTTGTGTTGTTGGCACATGCTACTATTTAAAAACCACTTAAAATCACCTAAATTTTTGTCATAAAAGTTTTAACATACTTGGCTCGTGAGCCTAACGAGCCAGCTCGATCTTTCTAAATGAACCGAGCCGAGCTTCTATTTTAGCTCGTTATTATAATGAGCCGAGCCGAGCCAGCTCGTTATCAGAACGAGCTTTAACGAGCTGAGCCTTAACGAGCCGAGCCGGCTCGTTATCCAGCCCTAGCGAGAACACAGAACTCGGCAGAAAACAGAGAGAGCTTCGTTCAGTCGACAAAAACAAGCTTGCTCGAGCTCGACTGCTGCAGTATTTCATGCAAAAGGTCATACTTGACTGAACACTCCGCACGAGTCAGTCTCAAGTTCGTGGCGTGGTTGATGGAAACCTTGGTCGAACACGGAACAAAAGGACGATTGGAGCATAGTGCGGGGATCTTTCTTTCACAACTGTTGTGGGAATCGGACTTTCGCAATCAAAATTCCTGCATTCCAAGCAAGCTCTGAAACTCTCTCTAGTCCGGTGTGCGCCGGCGCCCTCGATGTCCTCCACCACCGGCCGCCCCCAGGCAGGCAGGGCAGCGCTTGTGTTGAGTCCAAGTACTGAACAAGACGCAACCATCTTGACGGTCGGCGATGGCTGCGAAACTTTCGGTGGTCGGAATTCAACGCGCATCACTAGATCCGGCAGCTAGCTTAGTTGGACGTGACAAGAGTGAGTGCTGGACCGACCAAGGGACTTGCACATCTGGAAAGGAGCACGTCACCAACCATTTGCTTTCGCTTGCTTTTGCATGCAGCTGAGTAGGATTTCAATCCCAGGTAGTGCAACAGACACATACATCCATCGTTACATGGCACTAACTAAACGCCATCTTGCCGTCTTAGTCTGGCAAATTTGTACATTTGGTACTTGTATATATGTGTGTATGAATGATAGGGACTCGATAGGGAAGTGGAGGACAAACAAAATGTGACGCTCAAGCATGTCTCCTGCTTCCTTTTTGAGTGGACTGAACTGAATTTCCACCGCCAGAGGAACACCGGCCAAGTGATTTCTGTATGGCGTGCGATTCAGACTGTGCATGAGAAAATACAGAGAAGAAGGGAAAAAAAAAGGTGGATGATGAGACAGAGATTGGACTACTCTAAACTTTTTTTTTTGTTTTTTTTTCAGATATTTACACTTCGATCCCTTTTTACAAGGTGCATGGTTTACTGTCGAGAAAAAAAAAACTAAAACCACACACACCATGAGGGATTGCCATGCGCAATTGATGATCCCAAATTGAATCTGATATCAAAGATGAAGGGAAAAAAAGGGAAAGGCTGCCATGACCGTGAGCAATTCTTTTGCTCTTGGGCCTAAACAATGGGGGCAGAAAAAGGAAACAGCTCCAAAGCCAGTTGAACGGCCAGCTAGGAGGACCAGCTCCTGAGCAGGGATGGCTTGGCGAACATCTGATCGAGCGCCAGCACGACGGCCATGGCCAGCGACACCTCCATCCCCGGCTGCACCACCAGCCGGAACACGTCCGACCCCACCGCCTCCTTCGGCCGCACCTCCGCCACGGCCTGCCGCCGCTCGTCGTACACCGTGCAGCACCGCCGCAGGTACGACCCCTCCACCTCGTAGCCGCCGCCGCTGGCTTTCGTCGTTGCCGCCCCGGCGCCGGAGCACGGCACGACGTGCGCCATGGACTTGGCGCCGCCGTTGCCGGCGCGCATGTACTGCGCCGGCGCCCGCCGCTTCACGGCGTAGAGAGGCGGCGCGCGCGTGTCCTCGCCGGGGTACACCAGCCACTGGTCGGCGCCCAGGCCGATCAGCTTCCGGCGGCGGACGGTCAGCACGGGGCGGCCGGCGGCGTCCATGAGCACCACCTCGGCGCGGGAGTCCGACGCGTAGCTGTCGACGCGGTACACGAGGTTGCCGCGGGCGTCGAACACCGTGAACCCGCGGCAGTTGAACAGCAGCGACTTGCGCCACACCGTCAGCGTCACCGGCTCCTCGTCGGCCGGCGCCGCCGCCGGCTGCCCCAGCGACGGTGCCGCCACGTTGGGGTGCACCTTCGCCGCCATATGTGTGCAGATGGATCAGGAAATTTGTAGAGAGAGGAAAAAGAAGGGAGAGCAAGAAGGTAGTTAGGAAGCTGAGGGAGAGGAGAGCAGTTCGAGCTTATGATTGTGTCACTGTTTGAGAAATGGTGGACGTGAGCAGTATTTATACACGCCTCATGGACAGGAATGCCCCTGGATAATTAGGTTGGGTTGGAGGGGTTATGTGGCAGATGGCCCTCACGTGTGTTGGGGTTAGGGGATGAGATTAACAACTATATATCCCCCTTAATAATGCTCTGCCACCTTTTTTTAAAAAAAAGGGAGAGTAGTTTGAAATTCTGGACAGAGGACATGCCATGGCCTCGGATTTGTATGGCTTTTATTGGAAGGAAAAGAGTTTTTTTTTTCTTGGAAGGAAAAGAGTTTGTCTAAACCAACTGCTATGTGCTAAACACTTATATAGCATGTTCTAAACTATGGAAAAATCACCACAAATAATCGTCATAAACACATTATAAAGGTTTGATACTATCATTTCAAGATCCAGATCGACCACCATGAGAATAAATACCGGTGTTAGGTTTTTTGGTTTTACGCGAAGCTTCAGCAACGTAGGTATACAGCAATATAGGGCCTGTTCGGCTGTTAATATTTTGGCTGGTCAGACCAGCCAAATAAACTAGCACCAAGCTGTTCGTCCCCCGCAGATGAACTAGCACCAGCAGCCAAACAGCATCAGACCAGCCAGCATTAGATCAGCCGAACAGGCCCATAGTCACATTTCAGGTTGCTTTCTTAAGACATACTGTGTCGTGCATTTCCAATAAAAACACTCTCTCTCCACTTTGCACTCTGGGAGATTTATAAGACATTACAAAACATCAAAATCATTTCCGGTCACTATCAGCCCGGTCTTTGCGCCATTTGAGTCGATTAGATAAAAAATCCTTATGCTGTTTAGCCTATTGTTCTTAGACGTTGCTAAGCTACTGGTCAAAATCATTTCCTGTACGCAGATTGGACCGAGGTGCTAGTGGGCGCAAGATCCGACGCGTGGCAGGACGGACAGACATGGGCGGCCAGGATGAGGCGAGCGCGCGTTGCGGGGCGGCTGAGATGCACCCCGCTTGGCTCCTCTCTCGTCAGCACGCGGCGAGGTCGGCTGGAGATCACAATAACAACGATTTTATTAGTGGCGACCACGAAACCATCCAGCGAAGATCTTTATGTCGAACCAGAACCAAGCTTATGGCTTATAAATTACCATCAGATGTGATTAGCTGGTATATGGAAAATAATATCGAATGGTTATGAACAAGAGTGCGTGCAGTCTCAGGCCCCCCTTTGGAATGCGGGATTTTTTCCTATTCCTGCGTTTTTCCTGTGAACAGTCAACTGATTCCTGTGAAATTCCTGTACAATTCCTGTGAAAATCCTGCGTTCCAAAGAGGCCCTCAACGTGGATATTTCTCTGCTGTTATGACGGAAAGAATGATGTATGCCTGTGATTACTAAGGGCGCATTTGGATCGCTTCCAACTCTCGCCACCGGCCGCCATGCCACAACTGTGAGTGTGGCATGCGCCAAACGCGATGTTGCCGCAGGTTCGGCGCACCGTCGCTCGCCACAGCGTCCTAGTTCATTTTGACCGCCGTCGCTCGCTAACTGTGTGGAGGCCGAATCGTTCGTCACACCCGCCGCGCGGCCGCAGTTGCGGCATTTGCGGCGGCGGCGGGCACCAAACAGGCCCTAAATTGCATGTGTAACACTGTTCCAAAAAAATTATATATATAATCAACCTTTCTTGTAGTCACTGTTTTTTTTTTCTGAGCAAGAAAACGTATACTATACCCCGTGCTTCACCCACAAAGAAAGAAATACTATGTTGCGACGTGCTCCATTGTGGTGGAGCATAAACTTGTCAAAATAATTTCTTATATTAAATGCGCTGATTCGTAATCACAACCAATCGATGTGTACGTCCACAAGCAATAAACCAGATCAACAAATACGAAAAGCACTACATCATGAATGTATTAGCTCATTACCATCCACACGAGCCTCGATCGAAAATGTATGAACACATTGAAGAATTCAGAAGATTCAGGTACAAGTAAGGGAAAAAACAAATAATTATTTTTGACAAGTTTGTCTTGTAGTGCTAAGCGTGATTCGGGCTGTTCGGCTGGAGGCTTTCCAGCCGGCTGCTCCTTCTTCTCCCTCACATGGCTACAGTACTGCTTCCAGCAGCTACAGTGTTCTTTCTCAGAAAAACTGCAACTGCAACTGCAACTGCAACTGCGACTGCAACTGCGAGCCGAACAGGTTGATTACAAAGCTAATGAGGCTGACAAAGCGACATTTATGGCCGATCCAGAAAGATCACATTGCAAGCACTTCACGATCAAAAGGATCAAGATATCAGAACCCAAGCTAGCAGATGATTATATAGGACAACCATTACATTAGTGCAGAGCATGAACTTGACCTTTTCTTCTAAACAAAGCTCTGTTGATGCTATCGTTAGCAAATAACTAATGATTGGTCATCAGCTGGTTGATGACGTGCTTGGAGCATTTTTCGGTTGCATCCGACGTAGATCCTTCGTCTGGTAGCAGGTCGTAGCTAGTTGGTGTACTGCATGTTCTGCAATCTTTTCTTTTTTGGAGGAAAAGGAAGTGAGATTCGATCAATTTCATAGTACTTTTTTTCAATCAAATGCAAGCAAATTCAGGCTAAATTATAGTGCATAACAAAATCGGGTCCTTTGGTTGGAAAATATTGTATACAATGTTGATTAATCATATATGGCCAGTCCTTAATTTGGACGGTTGCACTAATTTATTAACTGATTACATGCGCTGTAGCAGATCTTCTTCTTAATGAAAATTGACTTTTTTTAGATTAGACACCATAATACAACTTTAGGAGAATCATTTCTGTTCATAACCAATTATTAGATATCCTTATCATTGGTCTAGAAGCTGAAAATGGACAGAGCTAACCTGCTAGATGTCAATTAGCTAGGTGTTTGAAATTGAAAACATCCAGTACAACAAGATGGACTTGAGGAATTGGTCAGGGACTTGTAATGTTGGTAGTATATCTTCCTTTTCAATTGCTCCCAAATAATGTCATCCGTCCTCGGTCAATAGATCACGTCCAAATCAGGACTCAACAGACTAATCCATCTAGCATCGAAGTTCTAGAGCGTTCTCCTCATTTGGCTTCTAAGGTTGTTGAGATATTTGCCTAGTCTAAGTCTCGGTCACCCGTTAGCTTAGCTTCATTCGATGAAGTTGACCAGTGGCCTTTAGTTTTTGAGCTGCTGCATATACGTCTCTATATGTGTGTCTATAGTTTATATATTCTTTCAATTATATTATCTGAAACAGTTCGACTGATTTCACCTTTTTCGACAGAAACAACTGATTTCACCTATTAGTATGCTCACATTTTCTGCACTGAATTAATTTCACCAAATGTCCTAAAATTTACATTATTGTTTAATGTCCGTCTGAACTAATTTCAACACCAGAATAAAATGATCCCCACATAACTTTTGCAATTCGCATGGGGCCATCACCATGTTAGTTCCAGATCTTAACCTCTGCAACAGTTAATTCGATCTTTGTGAATAGCAGCAGCGGTACATTGATCATCTCCTTTCACATAGGCCCATTCCATCTTCTGTTCGTTCTGACGAGCCATGCACCGAATCGACTTAACGATTAGACTGAGAAGGGGACGCTGCTGCGCTGCCCATGGCGAAATCAGAAATGATTCTGCCCATGTTATTCGAATCGATCGACCTGCTAAGCTACTGTGCACTCACTGTTGCACGGCAGTGGCAGGAGATGGCCGGATCGAAGAAAACAAGAAAACTGTCATGCGACTGATTTGACATCGGTCAAAGCAGTGCTGATTGGGGCTGGAATTGGCAGCAACATTATCTGTCTGCACAACTGCCGTGTTATCTTCAGACAGCAGAAGATGCTGGCACAGTGGATAAACAGATTGTCAATTACTACATTATGCCAGTTCGCACTGCTGGCGTGTTTAGCTGTGTGTGCCTACTTGAACTCGTGAACGTGATGCTTCTTCACTGTATCAGCTCGATAGTGCAGTTCACTTAGCATGATGACTGAGGTCTTAAAGTTGATTGAAGTAGTTAGGTTCAGGTATCCAAAAAAAATCTGAAAGCGAGCGCAGGCTGCTTTTATTTCTTGGTGCATCAAAAATGCTTTATTTCCTGGTTCACCTTTCCCTTTATACCTTTCTCTGATGTGGCAAATGTTGCAGATGTTAAGCGATCTGCCATCAGAAAGGGCTCCGGTAGTACGTACGAGCAAGATTTCTTCAGATCCATTTCATCTGCTGGGATCCCGGCGAGCCAGATTTGTCATCTGATTTCTCGATCGAAGTGGGCGTTTCTCCACTAATCTCCTCGTCCTCCTTTCTGAAATTGTTAACAGGAAAGACGAAGCCCATGTGCAGCTCTCATCTCATGTTATCTTCATCAAGGGACTAAACTACTACATGAACAAAAGATTATCCGAAAGAAACGTTACGACAAAGCCCCACTGCTCGCCACTGTCCGGACCTGTAGACCCATCACCTGGAAAAAGGTCGGGGCCAGTGTGGAAGCAGCTCCACCTTTATCAACTAACCCTTCATCAGAAACATGGATGATCCCAGCTTTAATTGTGAGGAGATTGCCTTTCCGGATGACTCATCCCCACGCGCCCTGCACCGAGCACCATACCCGGACCCTTTCAGTTGCGGCACCCACAGAAACCGGTGTATCCCAAACAGATACTGACGAGCAGGCCAGCACGAGTAGTTGAGAACTTGAGGTTTGCAGAGATTGTAATCTCACGTGTATGCACATTCAGTCATCATTCACATATGCAATTTCCGGTTTAAATAAACCACTGCATGCAAACAGATACCGACGAGGTCGAGTAGTTGAGATTTGCATTTGCAAGGACAGTCATCATGTGTTTGCATTCAGATCACGCAGTCAGGCTGCGAACGTTTGCAGAGGCTAAAAAAATGAACAAAAACTTGGGTGATTCAGGGTACTAACACCAGATATTGAAATCGCTTTGATATACTAGTAGAAAGGAACGTACGTAAAGGCGAGAGTACATTTTCCGATCTCGCCAGTGGTCGTGAAAGTTCTTTAATTGCAGCAGTGCGCGACAACAAATTAAATTAGGAGGATATGGAGCACTATATATCGCCCTGCGCTTAGTTTGCATGACTAGATCAACTAAGCAACCTCCATCATGATGTCTGTTCACAACGACAGGCCCAGTTCAGTTCTCTCCAAGAGCTCGCCCAGGCTCGCATCGCTTTTTCAACCACCGAGCTGAAAACGAGGCGGCATGCATGCTTCCCACAGGAGCCCCGCCTTGTCCCCAGCAGCTAGCGTCGGCTGTGTCCATGAATTAACGACGCCAGCACGAATTAACGACGACCAAATACACCTCGATCATGATGAGCAGATCTCGTTCTGGGAAAAAAAAGAAAAGAAGAAGAAGACTGATGAGCAGCAGTACTGATCTGTCGAGGAGACAGACACCAATAGCTAGGGGCGGCATCGTCGATCGGAGTCACGATGCGAGGAGACCATGCGCGGCTGACGGGCTCCATGCGGCGAGCCGGGGGCAGGCCATGTGGACGTTCTTTAAAACGGAAAGCTAGTAGCCACTGATGATCTTGCTAGCTAGCTTGTGATAGTTACTAGGGGATCTCGAGGGTTAGAGATCCAAGAAAGCCTGTGGATAGGTAGCGGATAGAAAGCGCAAGCGCGCGAAGGTGTGAGTCGATCGCATCTGCTTGGCGTTTGCGGCGTGCGAATGGTGCTCGCCCCCGCCATGCATGCAGCGTGTACGTTCCTCTCCATGCTTTTCTTTTTGTGTGCGTGCTCTCCCCTCCTAGCTAGCTAGCGCACTGGTGTGGACAACATCGGTCCGGTGTTACGAGTTCTACACGTAAAGTTCTTTCTTCTTCTTTTTTTCTTTGCTTCACGTCTCCATTAATTGCCATTTGTTAGCGTGACATTTGATTTCGAAAATACGTGAGGTTTGCAACCTTCTTGGTTCTTGATAGTAGAGGATGTACAGTACAATTGGGCAGCGGCGAAGCGCACACACATCATGATGATCGACACGAGATAAAATTATCGAATATATGTATGAATCCACTTGACCCCCTCAACTTTTAGTCAGTAACATGGACCATATATACATGGCTATAAATGCTATTGATCTCAATTAAACATGCTAATTGCACCTGGTTATCATTTTCTTCTCTCAAATTGGATTAGTTATTGTTGCTGCAGTTGTGTGCGCACCGCATCTAGCTTGTAGGTGGGTATATGAGCCCCAAATGGCAAGTGAGTTCTTACATTTTTTCTTCTTTTATCTTTTCAGATAATGGAAAAGTGTTTCCGGCCTTTTGCACTTCCCCTTCTCTTATAAACGTTTGCGGTTGGAGAGCAATAACTTCAATTTCGACTAAAGAAAATGTGTTGTACAAGAGAAAAATGGTGGATGGTGCTTCAGTCCTCAACGTTGGGTTTCGTCTTCGCTGGAAAACAACATGGGCTGTCGTACCTGAGAGCTGAACAAAAGCTTCGTCGTGCTTGCAAGCATCATGACAGCCCACGTCCTGCTAGGCCGGGATCGTCATATATGGATGCTGCCCATGATATTTTTATCTAGGGTCACATAGGCCCAAGCGGCCAAGCCTGCCTTATAGATCTTTCACAATGAGAAAGGACATACATATCACTGTACTTATGAAATTTAATCAACTTGGGACATAATCCTTGAATCTTCTCGATACAAGGACACAATTACAGTGCGACCTGCTGTTACGCGGTAAGCTAGCGCGCGGCACCATCTCGTTTGACCTCACGTGAGTAGGCAAGCTGAAAAATAAGCTATGACGATGACATAGTAAGGATGGATGAGAGAACCAAAAATAAGTTAGAAATGAGGACGGGAAGAGCCTTGAACGAGAGGGCGACGAGCAGGCAATCTGAACAACAAGATGACCAACATACCAGTAGAAATGCGAGGGGGGAAGGTGACACGTGAATGTAGTAGCCCTTGCCGGAGTGGGCGACAAGTAGGCGGTATGGATGATGAGTTGGCAGAAGTGTACTAGAGGAACAAGTGAGTCGGACAACAAGCTAAGGCGACAAATAGCTGAGCATCATTACGAGCAAGCGGAGGATGCGACCGTAGAAGAGAGCATATAAAAAATTATTATAAAATATCATAAAATACCTACATATAAGTTTATGAATTTTATGCTATTATCGTTATAAAAATAATCAACTCTAGTCGCGCAAATGCGCGGGCAACCATACTACTTTTTGTATGTGAAGCGCAACAGGGTGCACACAAATTTGAGATCATAAGATCTGTTCGTGTAGCTATACTGAAGCACCTGCTAATGAAGTCTGAAACATTCTGGCAAGAGCCAGACAATTTCCAATGCTCCGAATGCTGTCCATAACAACCTGCACACTGAATGTAAACCACCGTCCGCCGCTGACATGTAGCTCTGCTTGCTCAGTTAGAGAATGTTGAAGGTATGGTTGAAGCGAAATTTAGGTCTCGCAAAAATGATGGCAGCACGAGCATATGCCCTTCTCAAGACCACCTGAAATCACCTCTCATCCTAATGGAGGGAGTACTCCCAAAAGACCTTACAAATTACACAAAGGCTACGTATCAAAATTAAACGATCAGCTAGAATTAATCGTACACAACATAGGCATCAAACCCCAGTACCTAAAAACGTGTTGCCAACCCAAAAAGAAAGTCCCTATAAAAACATGCCTGTGCCTGAACCCCTATCGCGCTTTGCAGCGGCCAGAGAGAGAAGAGAGGTCAGAAGTCTGCTGAGCTGGCGCCCCAGCCGCCGCGGCCCATCTGGTTGGCCGACGTCCGCTGGTTGGCGTTGGTGACGTACTGCCGGACGGGGTCGTCCGTCACCGGCACCGAGGCCGGCCCCGCGGCCGGCTGCGGCGTGTTGATGACGTACTGCTGCATGACGAGCACGGACACCATCTTGGAGAACTCGGAGGACACGAGCAGGTCGCCGATGGGCCCCAACTCCGGCGACTCCATCCACTCGGTGAGCGCCGCCGTGAGCGGCGACCCGGCCTCGCCGGGGTGCCTGCCGACGATGTACAGCTCGTGCGCGCTGTCCAGGTTCCGGATGGCGGCCAGCGTCTCCTCGCTGTTGGCCACCACCTGCTCCATGTACAGCACGGCGTCGTTGCCGACGTTGCGCGCCCGGAACTCGTTCAGGTACTCCTCGTCCATCTGCCGCTCGCTCTTGGCCGCGTCGGGGACGATGGTGATGGCGCGGGACTGCACGTTGGCCGCTGACGCCCGGTGCGCCATCGGCTGCGGTGGCGGCATCGCCGGCGGCGCGTAGTCCGGCGGGACGTAGCGGACGATGGTGAGGCAGACGCCCGGGTGCTCCACCATCCGCCACGCGTAAGCGAGGCCCTCGCGGTCGTCGGGCCCGCCGAAGAAGAGCAGCGCCACGTGGTGCACGCTGGCCATGCGCGCCGCGGCGGCGCTGAGGCCGCGGTCCACGAGGATGCCGACGGAGCACGGCGCCGCGGCGAGGATGCTCTCGTTGAACCCGCGGAGCGACGCGTTGATGGGCTCCATGCCGCCGTCCACCGTCTGCTGCTTGTGGAACGGGAGCACGATGAGGGACACGTGCTTGTCCTCGGCGAGCACGGACACGTCCTCGTGCATCGTCTGGTACGGCGACACGGCCGTCAGCGACTGCACCGACACGCCGCCCACGTTCTCCTCGTAGTTCTCGAACGCGTTGAAGATGTGCTCGCTGGCGCTGCGGCTGCTCGTGTTGGACGCCGCGAGCATGTTGGACGCCCGGCCCGTGAGCTCCACCAGGTGCAGCGCGTAGATGAAAATGGGGGACCGCTTCGTCGGGTTGGACAGCTCCAGCAGCGAGATGATGGACGGCACGTTGCGGGTGGTGTGCACGCACGCCAGCATCCGCAGCTCCGCGTCGTGTTTCGACCGCTGCAGGTTGCGCCGCTTGTACCCGACCAGCCGCCGCGCGGGGCGGTAGACCGTGGTCACCACGGGCGTCACCAGCGCCGTCATGGCCACCGACACCAGCACCATCACCGCGAACGACTCGTCGTCGAGAACCTCCTTGTCGCGGCCGATGTTGAGCACGATCATCTCCACGAGGCCCCGGGTGTTCATCAGGAACCCCAGCGCCACGCCGTCGCGGAACGTCATGGTGTAGGAGACGGCGATGAGGATGGTGCCCATGATCTTGGCGAAGCTGGCCATGACGAACACCAGCACGAGGAGGCCCACGGTGAGCGGGTCGTGCACCCGCGTCAGGTTGGTGCGGAGGCCGCTGATGGCGAAGAAGAGCGGGAGGAGCAGGCCCGTCACGAAGTCCTCCAGCTTCTCGATGAGCAGCACGCCGAGCGGGCCGCTGGGGATGACGAGCCCGTACACGAAGGCGCCGAACACGGAGTGGATGCCGATGGCGTCGGTGCAGACGCCGGCGATCATGACGCCCGCGAGGATGAGCGTGACGTGCACGTCGGCGATGGGCTCGCCCTCGGGAACGCGGCGGACCAGCCACCACATGGCCGGGCGGACCACGTAGAAGCAGGCCAGCACGAAGGCCAGCCCGGAGAGGAGCACCCACAGGGACGAGAAGGCGGAGCTGTTCACCTCGGAGATGGCGATGGCCAGCGCCAGCAGGATCCACGCGCACATGTCGTTCACGATGGCGGCGGACATGGCGATGCGGCCCAGGTCCGAGTTGAGCAGCTTGATCTCGGCCAGGATGCGCGCCAGCACCGGGAACGCCGTCACCGACAGCGCCACGCCCAGGAACAGCAGGAACGACGCCTGGTGCACGTTCTTGGACACCTGGTGCCGGAAGATGAAGGACGTGGCCGTGCCGATGCAGAACGGCAGCGCCATCCCCGCCACCGCGATGATTAGCGCCTTCTTCCCCGACCGCTTGATCACGTTCACGTCCATCTCCAGGCCCACCAGGAACAGGAAGTAGAGCAGGCCCAGGTGCGCCACCGTCTCCAGCGTCAGAAGGCTCCGCACCGGGAACACCGTCGTCGCCCACACCTCCACCTGACCCATCACCGACGGACCAAGGATCACGCCGGCCTGCACAACAACAACGAGCACTCCCCCGTGTCAGTCAGAGATCAGTGCAAACATGGATCAGACACATGCGTCTATTAATGGCCAATTGGGCACGCACAAGGATCTCAGCGATGACGCGGGGCTGACGGAGGGGCTTGAGGAGGAGGACGAGGATGCGGGTGGTGCCGACGATGATGGCCGTCTGGAGGATGAAGAGCGGGAGCGAGAACTCCAGCGGGTTGCCGCCCTGCCAGATGCCGTACGCCGTCACCATCATCGGCGAGTAGCACACCACCGCGGCGGCGCTCGAGATGTTCCCCCGCGCCGTCCCGGGCACGGTGGCCGTCGCCGCCGCAGGCATCACCGCCGTGGCCATCGCGGCGCATCACCGGGGCACAGTACGTGAACGACAACGAGCGTTGCTTGACGCTAGCTCAGCTCCACTTGCGAGCGAGAACAGGAGGAAACAAAGGTTTGGGTGGGAAGGGAGACCATGCAGTGAGCAGAAATGGGCAGGAAGTGGTCAAACTGTGAACACGTGGCGGTGGCCGTGTGAGCTTCTAATTTTTGGCCGGTTCTCCGGGGACCTTGCGCTGCCCGTAGCCTAATTTTGACATGCCATTGCCCCTGCACGCAACTTGTTGATTTCAAAGTTCGTTCAGCAAGAGGTCAAAAAACAAAAGGTCTGTTCATCATTAGAAGGACAAGCACTTGATCAACAAAGAGTACAATACTCTACGATTTTGTGTCACAAAATTACTTATTTTATAAAGCCAGATTTAAGCTAGACCTTTCGAACGATCGCCCAAAAAAAAAAAGAAGCTTAGCTGACCTTTGGAAAAGGAAAATTATTCACCAAATGGTTGAGATCGCCAGACCCTCAAATCCACCCAGCAATAGTATGTTCCGGATGCCATCGATCAAGTTTGTTTGGAGATCAAGAGTGACTTAATTAGATCTAAATTATCACCATACCAAAACGCAGAGATCGCTGCATGTCCACGAGAACAGATGTTATGTGTGCCAACAGCCCGTTGCGAAGCCACGTTGGCCCAGCCTGGTGCATGTGCACCAGGGCCTAGCTCAGTTTTCAGCAGAAATTACTAGAAATTACTGAATTCTGACCATGTGTTCACCTTTTTGTGCTAAAATTGTGCACCATGTCAGCTCAAGAAGAGACCAAACTGAGCTAAATCTTTATTCTCTAGGCTAAAATATTGAAGTGTGCCCCATGAGCTCTTGGGCTCTAGCTTCGCCACAGGCCGTTAAAAAAAGCCTATGCAACTCATGTTGATAGATTCAAGAGCCAATGCTGCTAGCTAGCTTAGGCCGTTCAGCTCAACGGTGGCAAGGTTCGAATCTTCTCTCGACCGACTGACTATAAAAGATGCTCTGCCACACGTTCACCAATCATTTGGTCTCCTCACGCCATGCAGCGAGAAGGGCTTGACTATCTCATACACGCATTGGATGATCATTCACGTTTGATTCACAGGACTAAACGTGCATCAATGGCTTGGGTGATCCTCGTAATTCCCGGGCGGGGGTGATCAGGCCCACGGGTAGGGTGGGCAATCGGGTTTACCTGACATTTCGGGTCGGGTAGTTCGGGTTTCCCAAATTTCGGGTTTTCAGAACTGGCACTCGAAAGAAGGAGAAACCCGAAAATTCGGGGACCGACATTTCGGGTTCGGGTTCGGGCAAGCCCGAATCACCCGAGGAGCTGATACCGGCTGTGGGGAGCTGAGCTCGAACGCCGGGTTTGCCACGCCGATGGAGAAGAAGTCGCCGGATCCACACCGTCCCGGCTCGATCCATGCTGCACCGCCTTGATCCGCGCTGACGGGATGGAGGTACCTCGCCGGGGAAGGGAAGGAAGAGGCTGCGCTCCTCGCAGCAGCAAGATCTAAGGGCAGCATGGCGGGGCAATGAACGCTTCGGATGCGGGGGTTGCTCGTTGGGGACGAGAAGAAGAAGAGAGGCGGTGCGACGCCAATTGGAGAGAACACGCGGAGGCGCGAGGCTGGCCGACGCACAGCTTGCGGCGGCATCGAGAAGAGGGATGGGGGAAGAGAAGTGGTTGTGGCTGCTGTGCTGTTTGCCATCGATACTACGCTAGCCTGGTTGTGTTCCAGCATGATTTTGTGGGCTTGCAGCTTGGGCTGGGAGCCGAATACGTATTTGGGCTGAGCTCAAAGTGGAAACACGTTTGATGGGCTTCTGATGTTCGGGTAAATCGGGATAATCGGGTACCGGAACTCAAAACCCGAAATGCCCGAACTAAATTTGGGTTTTCACATTTAGTACCCGAAAGTGCACCTGATTTTTCGGGTTTCGGGTTCGGGGTCGGATTTTCTCGGGTTCGGGCTCGGGTTTTGTGCCCAGAGCTATCCACAGGCAACACTGCAGACGTCACGTAACGGCTGCTCCATCCGTCTATCTCACCTCACTAAGAAGCATGTCACGCGCACACGGCCATCGCGCCGCCGTCCGTCGACGTCCACCCGCACGCCGCTGCTCATCTCAACAACTTGCAGCGGAAGCCAGCATCACGCAACCTCTCTGACAAAACCCCTCCTCGCTTCCCCTCACACACGCACAGATCTAAAACCACCAAACCCAAACCAGAGCTCACCATCTCCTCTCTATGCCCGAGCGCTCTGCTCGCTGCTGCTTCGCCTCGTGCTCCGGAGATCGACGACGGCGCCATGTCCGAAGCGACGGAGTCGTCGCGTGCGCGTCCGGTGAAGCCGGACGACGAGGAGGTGGCTGCTAGCCGGGGAGGACACGCGCGCGCGGAAGCAGAAGCGGGTCGCCCTCGCGGCCGTCCCGGTCGTCGTCGGCAGGAAGGACGAGCGGGCCGAGAAGATCACCGCTGGCACCGACGTCTTCGTCGATGTCCACAACCCGCCGGCGCCTTCCTACCTCCTCCCCGGCCGCGTCGCCCGCAAGGTACCGGGCCGCCTTCCCCGCATCCTCGCCACCCATTCCTCGGGCCGGCTCCTCTTCCACCACGCCACCGCGGCGAGCGCGAACGGCGACGCCAAGGGCTTCTTCCTCTGCGACGCGCGCGCGCCCGCACCACCACCCGCCTCCCCACCGTTCCGGTGGCGTGCCTCGGCTTCAACCTCGTCCTGGGCCGGACCATCGGCCTCCTCTCCGACCCGCGCCACGACGGGCACTACGTGGTGGCGCAGCTGCACGCCGCAGCCAGTATCCGCCCCGAGAAGATGCTGTATTACTCCACCAACACAGGCGAGTGGGAGGTCAAGCAGCTCGTCGGCGTCGCCTCTCCCCCAATCACCAAGCACGGGAACCTCTGGTGTGTCACGCCTGCCACAGCTGCATTCTTTCGTGCTACGCCCTCACAGAGCAGCCACTTGCTGCGCCACCTCTCGCTTCTGCTCCGCCGCGAGAGAACCAGCCCATCGTCCCCGGCGTCTGCGCTCCCTTCGCCAGGCGCCAGTGCGTGGGTGTATCTGAAGGACAGCTTCGTTACGTCGAGATCAAATTTCTTATGTACGCGCCTGGCTGCCTTTGGGGCCGCTAGCACCTGGAGCCGGTCAAACTGCGGGGGTGTTCCTACTGCGAAGCAAGTGAGAAGCCCAACCCCAAACAGGACTCACACGAATGTGTGGCTGCTACGGTGCTACCACTGTCACGTGTGCACCTCTGCAAGACTGATCAAAAGTTTGTATTTTAATTTATAAGTTTAAGAAAAAGTTTCCTCATAAGTTGCTTTATAAGTTGAGAAACAAATTATGATAAAAGTAATGTTTCATAAGTTTGAAAAAAAATCAATGAAAATTTGCCTTTAAGTTCCTACATAAGTTGTTTTATATCCAATCAAAAAATAAGTTGTTTTATAAGTTCATACATATAAATTATTTTAAAAGTTTTACATGTGAAAGTGGAGACCAGTATCAAATGAGTGGAGAGAGAGGGGATAGGAGGGACCACATAGCCACAAATGAGGTCGGAACGCACGCGACTATCAAATGCGAGAAGCGGGTGGTTGAGCGACGGACCAACGCGTGAGACCTAGTGTAGCAG
Source organism: Eragrostis nindensis (assembly GCA_012490785.1). NCBI lineage: Eukaryota > Viridiplantae > Streptophyta > Magnoliopsida > Poales > Poaceae > Eragrostis > Eragrostis nindensis. The sequence continues at coordinate 82,320 of JAAXCT010001472.1, forward strand.
CTTTTGTCTTTCTGTTGTCTGCCTTCGATGCGCGCGTTGGCCTTTGAGCGCGCGTGCGCGGAATAGACGTGCTCCGTCGAGATCGGGGGAAGCAAGGACAAGCAGGCGGTCCGAGCCTGGACACACCACGCCGACACTGAATGGCAAGCAGATTACGATAATGCATTGGATGACTGGAGTGGAAAGGAGGGAGGAGTGCAATGAGAAAAAAGGAGCAGATAGCAATGCAGCTGATTAATCAAACCAATAGCGACATTGTCTACTTTTCTGCAGCAAGCTGTTTCAAGTTGAGGTACTAGCAACAAGAATCATGAAGCAGCTGTACATGGAAGACTCCTGTTAGGTTGTTGCATGGAAAGTGCTCCCATCGTTCTTTGATGCCCATTCAAAGTTCATTCCTACTAATTAGATTGAGAATGAGAGACAACTCAGACTAGTACCACTTGTTTGAAACTCGAAAAGTCACTGTTGCGGTGCCAGGTGTTGCATTCTTCTAAGCTTGTTCTCTCTAGATATATATATTGTAACCATATCTTACATGATTTAAATTGTCTTTTGTGCTGCAGTTCGCAAGTTGGAAGATGAAGGTTTGGAAGGAATGTCCAAAGAGAAGCTTCTCTAATCTCTTTCCAGCGATCCAAATAACGCAAGCCCTCTAAGGCTCTAAACTAGTGTCATATTATCTACAGTCTTTTAAACCTTACAAAGGTTTTATTCGCTTCTAACCCTGATCCCTTGCAACTAAATTCTTGTTCGGTAGGGTAGGAATTAAGGCCACTGCAGTAACTATATTGGAAATGTTGCTTTGCATGGATTATATGACAATGACACTATTTATTACAAGAAGTGCAGATCTTGGGTTTGAGAAACATTGGAGATGCATAGATAACATAAACACCAGTTAATAAAACATTAACCATATTCATCCTTTGAATTATGTACTAGAGGTGCAGATTTCGAAACTAGTTACTTGCTCTGTGTTCTCCCTATATTTAGGACTAATTCTAGAAAACACTGAGACAAATATGCAAACATTCGAGAATAAAATCTATCAAAAATTACACTGATAGAGAATGTCACAATGTATCTTTGTGCAAAGTTTCAAGTTCTAATGTATTATATGCATCGAGAAAAAAATGTTGAAAAATATTGTTTCATCATTATTGGTGTGTCCCAGACTCACAACGAAATCGTAATGTGTCTCAAATGAATTCAATTTTGAAAGTGTGTTGTAGGCGAAGACACGGTTTGTTAGTGTGCTCCAGACAATTTTGTCAAATATATATTGTTTCAAACTAAAAGAATTACATCTCGCAAAAAATAAAAAAAATTACGTATTATGATGGTTCATTTCACGATGAATCTAGAAACATCATTAGATTTTTTTAGTTGATAGTCAAAGTTTGACTTAGGACAACTAAAAGGTCACTATATTATGAATAAAGGAGTACACCACAAATTAAAGATGACCAGCCAAAAGAAAATAATCTCTTAATTTTATGTTAATTTATTTCTCTCTCTCTCTCTGTTTACTCAATCATCTTTTTTTAATCGTTATGCCCAGCAAAGGAAGGCAAGCCACAAAAAGTGTGGCAAGAAAAAATAAAGCCACACTTTGCCATTCCAAAGAGAATTTTGCCACACTTTTCAACTCTATGACATGTGGAGCTCAAAAGAATCTTGCCTAATGTTTGTTGCCAACCAAACACTTACTAATTCGATCAAACTTACGTAAGTTAGGTGTGTCAAAGTGTGGCTAGCAACCAAACACTTCCTAAGTACACTTTCTGATGTTGTTTTGCTAAGGATTCTTCGGGGGCTCGACTTGCGCACCGTTGCGGCAGTTAGCGCCCTCTCGCGACGATGGAGGCACTTCCCTCATTTGCTTTCCGACATCAGAATCGACGCCTCGGACTTGTTATCTATCTGCAATCGGACTTATCAGATAACAGCTGCATACACAGACGCAGCAAAGTCGCTGTTGCTCCCCAACATACAGGAGCGCGCTATCAGGAGCATGAAACTCGTATCCTACGTGACAGATCCATACCTGCACCGTATCGGTGATCTTGTTGGAGGTGCTATTGATAGTGTCAAGACGGAGATGCTGGAGTTTGTAATACCGGTCGATGTTGCTGCTACTGATTTCAGTCACGAGGATAAACTCTTGTTCGGACAATGCTTCTTGTCCTTCTTTGAAGCTTGCCCCAAAGCTTTTGAATGCGTCACACGCCTCACCCTGGAAGACCTCACTTCGGTGCCCCAAACGATGGCATTCCCACTCTTCTCAAAACTTGCAAGAAACTGCAGTTCCTTGCCTTGAGGTATTGTGATTTTGGCGAAACCTCTACATTGGCAATCGAGCATTCGGAGCTCTTGGTCTTGAGACTCGATTATTGCAACTACGATAAAATCGACCTAATCCGGTTTCCAAAACTTGAGCAAGTATGCTGCGATACCTGGTACGGTGGCAACCCTCCGGTGACTTGCGGAGTACCTGCATGAATTTATATATTCTTTATTTATTTCTTGTGTAGATACCATGTCATCCATTTGAAAGCATGCGTCTCACTACATTTTCGCCTTTCTTATACACAGATTTGGGTCAAACCGGAGGATCCGAAACAGCTGATTTCTATATTCAGTAACCTGAGGGACGTCCAGCTATACAGCATTTTCGAGGACTGTGGTCTAAATTGGACTTTTTGTCCTTGAAGCCGCACCCTTCCTGAAAAACCTTTATGTTACGGTATAAACCCAAGCACTGCATCTATAATTAGTCCTGGGACTTGGGCCGGGCCAAATCCGTGTGGGCCGCAGCCCGAATGTTTGGCACGGCCCGTGAAACAGCCCAGCCCGAAGGGGTTTCGTGCCGTGCTGGCCCGGCCCGAGCTGACGGGCCGTGCCGTGCCGGGTTTTTGGCACTTCGGGCGGCACGGCACGACACTGTAGCATGGGCCATGCTCGGGCCAGCACGGCCCGACGGTGGCCCGGCAGCCCGGATTGGCCCGACAGTGTGTTCTTGTCAAGTTCCTTAGCCAACGTTCTTTTTGTTATTTGATTCATATTTTAAAATACAAACTTGTATAGATTTTGCATATGTGGTCCAAATTTGATGATTCTTTTTTCTATAATCTTTAAAAAATCATCTCCATCATGTGGAATCTTTGTATGCAAACTTCTGTAGTTCAATTTTCTATTGATCAGTCAACTCATTAATGATCACTATTCAACATTAGCTTCATCTTTTTGTAGATCTCCAAAAAATATGAGTTTGAAAGTCATTTTTTGTGTGGATGTACAACTTATACATCTCTACACATAGGAATTTTGTATAAATTTATTTGAAGACTTACACTCATGTAAGTTCGAATTGCTCCTCATTTGTCTCAAAAAGCTAAGAACTTCTATATCGTTTAGTAAATTTTGAAAACACATTCATGCAAACATTGTTGAAAAAATTCCCCAAAAATTATAGAGGTTGGTGTCGACTTGGAACAGCACCATAGCAAAATTGACTTCAAAATGCAATATATTTTTGAACATATAAAAAGGCAAAAAATCACTTTTCATTTGTTTTTTTTATTACACTCAAAGTATGATGATTTTGGAACTCAAATTTGGTAATCACAAGTAATATAGTCTTACTAAAGTAGGGTATTTTTGGTGGAATTTTTAAATTTTTTCGGTCTATGTAACACGAAAAAAAGTTTCATTTTAAACAACAAAAGTGCGTCTTCTCTTATTGAAAACGTATTCTGGGAGGCCTTCACAGAAACCGTGCCGTGCCCGGGCACGGCACGGCCCTACAGCGGCCCGCCGTGCCGCGTGCCGTGCCTGGGCCGAGTTTTCACCTTGTCGGGCCGACCGGCACGGCACGACGCGGCCCGACGGGCCGCCACGGCCTGGAACGGGGCGGCCCGAAGCACGACGGGCCTGTGCCGTGCCGGCACGGGCACGGCCCGATTCCCAGCTCTATCTATAATTAATTATTATTTATATATACTGTTCTTGCATTTATTTGCAACGCATGTGTCTTAATTACATTTCTGTGATGAACCATTAAAATAAAAATCTTCATGGAAAAGTATGTCCTAACTTCGTTTAGTACTTGCTTTGCTCCATGGAGATATGTCGGCATATATGCAGCAAGACCGAATGCGACAACAGTGCCGAGAAGACCAGCGTGCAATGGGAATCATCTAATTTCCAGCATCAAAGCTTGAGCCTGCTACAGATTCGAGGCTTTGCAGTGGAGAAGAAGGTGATGCAGTACATAAGGCTCGTCATTCAGCGTGCCGTGTGTTTGAAGAGAATTCGCTTGCTTAAACAACTCCCGTGCGAGACATGCGATGCCATCAACCGTCGGTCTTTGTTTCCAGTGACATGGAAATTTCCGGTCCAAGAAAGCGAGAAGGATTTTTACAGAGAGAGACTTAGGGATGGACTCTCCTCATCTGTAGAAATATGCATAGAAGGATGAGATAAGCGCCGTGCCGCCATGGAGATAAAGGGAATTTTATTTCATCAAGCAAATGAAAATATCCCGAACTCTACATCACTTGATGTATTTAGCCGTCCATTATTACAAACCTCAACTATGTGTAGAGTGTCCCTTGCAAAAAACTATGTGTAGAATCGAAACACCATCTATCACATAAGACAAATGACAAGTCACCAAACAGCTGGTATAAGAATAGCAAAAAGTTCTTCAACATAAACCTATTATTACTAAACTTCCATGACGTTAAGATTCATCATTTTCTTTGCTACGTTCATATGTTTATTAAAAGACATAACGAAAAATTTATAACTGAAGGATCCGAAATCAAAATTATAATAGCAGGCAGGGGCACATTTTGCATCGCACGATACATGAATTCATGATTCGAAATTTCGAATAACATGCAGCCGGGTAGACTGCACACGCTCTCGATCCACAGCCCCGTCCGTTGGCCGGCGTTTGGCTCTTTTGCTGCGCAGGCGCAGCCACGAGTGTTGGGAGTTGGGACGCCGGACGCCCGTCGCCAGCGCCAGCGCCGTTGAAGACCGAGTGACGAGGTCGCGGATCCGTCCGAGCACGTTGATCCCTGCAGGTGGCCGAGGGGCACGACACGCTAGGGCGAGACAGCATGCTGCCCCCCGCGAGGGTTCCGATCTCAGCAGGCCTGTCTGCCGCCCATTCTGGCCGCCGTGGTGCTGTGAAGATCAATTCAACCATCTGCCTGTTCCAAGCTTCCAGCTGAGCCAGCGGGCGGTGCAATTTTGCAGAAATGAAGAAGACAAACTGACAGCCCTTATCTGCTGAAAGCCAGCATGGGCGGTGCAAGCTCAAAGATGTCATTTTGTTATCCATAAACATCAGCTACGTGGACTCTTGCCCAGAACCGTTCAAATATGTAACATTTTTGGATGCGTATAAACTCCGAAAGTTGCAGTATTCATTCCAGTGAGCAACAGCCTCATCGATATTCAGTACTTCAGGGTTCACCACCTGGCCACGGATCTCGGCAAGCACAGCAAGAGCGTTTCACAATAAAAACTCAATTTTCGAACAGGATAAATTTCATTACCAGGAAGATACATCCGTTACACTTGAAGAACTCACTCTGAGACTGAGTCGAGAGACATAAATAACATTCCCGAAGACTACAGGCTATTGTAAACCACATAACGAATGTTAATTCTACAACAAATTTTGATGTTGAGAATGGCTGGGGAGAGCTATTGGCAGGCAGGAATAAATACGAATTGCCTCAGAAAGAAGCAGATCTCATAGGTACCTAAGGGGACCGCTTCATGGCCCGTGCCACAAGGCACCTGTTAATACACATACAGGTCGAACACCCCACCCTGTTGTAGGGGAAAGCTGTGGTTTCAGCTCTCAATTCGACCAGACATGAACAAGGCCATGACGGTTGCCGGTGTAGATCTCATCACGGTCTTCATCATAGTACAGAGCTGTGATGTCCTCAAGCGCCTCTGGGACTGTATTCTGAAACTTCCATCCTTTCTTTTCCTTGCATGAATTCCCAGACTTGATTTTGGCCAAGCATTTCCCAGTCAGTATGCTGCTTATGTTTATAGAGCCAGCTGCATAGCAAGAAATAAAGATCAGATCAGTGCTTCAATTAGCTTACAACAAATTTCCTTACATGCCATAAATATTGTATTATGCTCAGCAATTAAAGGGCAGCTGAAACCTGAAATCAATCTTTCAAAATTACCTATAGTCAGATACTTGGCACTATACTTGTAAGTTTAAAAATTGAATAGGATGCATGTGTTTACACTTATGTAGATTACACTTCAAGCGAAAACAAAATGTAAGGTGAATTCCACAACGCAACCAAAAAAAAGGTTGAACAATGTATCATACTGAACAAAACACAGCTTAGGGAAAGAAAAAAAAAAAGCAAGCCATATGTTTGTTCATCAAAGTGCATGGGCTCATGTAACAGCATGTTTGCTTGAAGTGGTTGTGGTTCAATCTGAGAAGCAAGTGAAACATGATCTGGCAATGAAAAAAATGTTTTCAGGGGAAAAAAATCAAAGGAAGCATAACAAGTTCAATGCAACAAGCACTAACATGAACAATTGAGGGGTTTATTAAAACAAGGATGTGTACCAGTTTCTTCTGATGATGAATCACTGGAATCAGCCTTGCAGTAAGAAATAATCAGGTCTTGATCACTTGTTATGTATATGTTGTTTGTATTGCAGTCAGGGTGCCACAATTGGTGATCTTCGAATGATGTGACAAGTTCACCTCGAAAGTTCCAAACTGCGACTGATCGGTTCCGGAAAGTCAAGAACAGTTGCAGTTCATAGAGAAAAATAAAGGCAGATGGCGTCATAAACTCTGTCCTGCTCACTTCTGTTAACTGGAAGTTCCTTACCTACATTTGGTGCATGAGTTAAAACCTAATAGCAAAGAAAAATATTTCTGTGTCATTGCATTAGGTATTTGTGAAGGTAGAATGCATACATCAAGAATTTGAAGGTTCTCTCCTTCCTGCTTGACCAGAAGCTTTTCATTGAACTGTTCGATGAAATCCACTTTCTTATTCCGATGGAGAAGGTGACTGAAGGACTTCAAGACTGTACCGTCCTCAATAGAAAGAATCTTCAGAGGAACAGAGCTGCTTGTTCTTGTATAAATTAAAAGCATTATCCCAGGGCTGTCATAAGTCAACAAAAAAATAGATTAGAAAATGCAAATCATTTACTGCCAACTGAAAATCAAATTAAGTATTTTAAAGGTACAAGGGAAAAAATAGAAGTGACAGCTATTGTTGCCCTCAGCGTGTACTGTTGTCCTCATGTAAGACTGAGTGATCCAGTCCTTTTAAAGCATGTTCAAGTTTACAAAAAAAAAAAGGAAGAGTATTTATCTAAACAATTTATTTAACAATGAAGTGGAAAGGATTGGGAAGAGTATCTATAAGGTAATTGACAGGAAAAGAGGAAAAGGGAATACCAGAAGAAAATATCGGATTACCTTATCTTTATTTCTTGAACATTCTTATCAGATACTGAATAGAGCAGCGTATAGTTTTTCAAATCAAACACCTTGTAAGTGCTGTTTGCCAAAATGAGAAGGAATCAGAGCAGTTTAACAAAATTGTGCATTTTTCAGGCATTAGATGTAAGTATACCTGTCTTGAGCAGAGTAAGTCAAAACCTTTCCGTTGACATCATCAAACTCCACAAATCCAGGCCATTTCAAGGATTCTGTCTCAAAAAGAGGGAAACCAGCATCCGGTTGTCCTCTTCGGATGTACCTTGAAATAGTTGAGCAAAGTCTCAAAGAAGGTGACAGGGTAAAAAGTTTATGGCATCATTTCTAGAATGTGCAAAGGTTTTTATTTTTTCTCGAAAACAATGATGTAACGCATGGAACCAAAAGCTTACTCTATTCGTGTTGTTCTGCATCGCAAAGCACTGAAGTTTTCAGAACCATATACTGACACAGTAATGAGAGATTCATTATTTTTGTTGTAAAATAAGCTGCGGATAACTTCATCAGGACTTCCATTCAGAAAGCATATTCTCTTGTTTGTCTCTGAAAAATATAAGAAATGGATCTAGGCTCAAGTTATCCAAATCACACAAATGGACAGCAAGAAGACAAGCATACCTCTACTAAAAGCAGCACAGACTCCAGACTGTGATAGAGCAAAGACAATATCACGCGCTGCAACTATCTCAATAATTTTTGACCTTTTCCTCAAATAAGGAAGCAGCGAACTGTTCTCCTTTGGATCATGAGTGTCAAACTCTTCCTAAAAGTGACAACAAAGATGCCTTATCAGAAAGCTAAAGTGACAAAAGTGGCATCACCAAAACAGAATGGGGCTAAAATCATTGCTACACAAACAGTGAGAGAAAATCAAAATACTGCAAACGTCAGTAGTTCTAGTAAAGTAATAGGCAGACTTCAGGCTGCAAAGTGGCCTTTGGTGTACAAATGATAAAACTAAGACCTTTATCATGCTTCCTATGATACTAGCTATAACTTGTACAGGATAATAGAGTTACAACATTCTCAAATATTGGCAGAAGATCTTATTATGCTTCCCATCAAGCAAACACTAATGCAACCCCAGACAAAAATAGAATACCTACAATACAACTAAACATAAATTTTGCAAGAGTACAGTCAGACCAGGGCGAACACACAAAGGGATTGGACCATGCCACAGCTGCACAACTCAACACTTAATTTGTCCACTACTGTTTCTCTAGAGTATGCTGAAGGGCTGCATATCTTTGTTTTAATCAGAAAATGTTTGATCAATGGCCTTCTACAACAAGTAACGCATTTCATATTCGCCGTTCTCCAACGTCATGTAACAAAATAAACCACAAACAGACAGGGGAAGCAACATGAAAAGCAGCAAGGGGCCACAATCTAGCAAGGAAACTACCAAGGTGTCATGCGCACCAGGATCCAAAGGCTGACCTCAAGGAGAATCTGGTCATCCAGCATTGCTCTCTCAGATGTACCACATAGATCATATATACGTTACCACTAAACCAGCATACCAGTCACTACTCAACAAACCCACTCACAGTCAAGAACAACAATTCCACAAAACCTAAGCAGATCTCGCGCTCCCTGCTACCTACACAATTCGTAAAAACTTAGCTCCAAAGGAAAGCATCCAGCCGCCAAGCCCAAGCTAAGCACAGAGCGCCGTGACTTCTCTCATAAGCGATTCCTAACATCCAGCACGGGCGCCAACCCTGCCTAGCCCTACCGCGGGCGCACGCCGACGATAATGAGATAAAGATCGAGAAAGAGGGTAACCGCGGGACGGGGCGAACCTGCAGCTGTATGTTGCGGAAGCGCTCCTGCGCGGCGCTCATGGCAAAAGAGCGGTCACGGCGCGAGCTGATCTCCCGGCGCTGCAGCTTTCGCACGCTGCTCACCACCGACTCCTGCCTCGGCCTCTTCTTCGCCACCACCCGGCGACCGCTGCACGGGCGCGGGCTCGCCGAGATCCGCCTCGGCTCCATCCCCGCCTCCCGCCGCTGCTCCCCCGCCGCCGCCGACCCTCCCAGCCGAAGGTACAGACAGAGCACGCCGCCCGCGTTAAGCCTCCGCGGCGAGGAACGAAGCGGACGCGGCGGAGCTGGCTCCCATGTGAGGCTTAGGGTTTGGGAGCTCGAGCTCGGCTGGGAGATTTGGGGGGAGGGGAGGGGCAGAGAGAGAAACACAGGAAACTGAAAGAGGTGACGGAATTGGACAGGTGTTAAAGATGAGGCGCCCTGGCCAGCTCTGACATGTGGGGACGCGGTGGCGGTGAAACGTGGAAGGCGCGGGCGGGATTGAATCGTTGGCTACTGCTGGTTTGAATTTTCGGGTGGTGTCCGAAACAACAGACCTTGGCCTTCGCTTTGGTTTCTCACTGACGCGTGGGCCCGGTACAATGTCTGGCCGGGCAGTCGGTGGGGTGAACGGCGGTACTAGGCCACATTGGTAGCGTATGCGATGCATTTTTATTTTATTTTATTTTCCTAGTAAAAACTCAGCTTTTGTATAGATCATGATTATTGTAGCCTTTTAATAGTTTTCATTAAAATAAACACAGTTTTTATCTCGAATGAATGATCAAATATAATGTCAAATATTTCACTAGATACAAGTAAGAGGGGTCAATCAAAGATTCTTCGTATGGTGGGTTTTTTTTTCCGAGGGGGAAGGGGGGGGGGGGCACAAGACCCCTTTGGAGATTAGAGATACTTATCACGAGAAGTGTTTATATGCTTTTCGGAAAGAAAAAAAACACATTTTAAAGCATTCATGTTATTTCTCCGTTAAACGCCGTGTTGGTGAAAAAGGCGGAGTGAGCATGTTGGTGAAGAAGGCGGAGTGAGCGGTTTGGAGGTTTAGAGCTTCAATGAGCATTGTGTCTTTTCTTAATTTCGATCATAGTATTGGAGTAATCTGTAATACGTCGGTGAGTTGTCAGGAGAGAGTTGAACCAAAGTTGGAGTCTGGACAAACTTTGTTATGTGATTAATAAAGCTCTCTTCCTAGCAAAAAAAAAATCGCTAGACCCACATAGCACATCCATGAAAAATCTTAAAGTGAAGTCACCACTGCTGTTTCACTGAAGATGTCGTCTTCCACTAAAAAATAATTAGTCGTAAATGTGCAACATCCATGCTAAATCTAAAACTTGAACCTTTGTGCGTTTGTTCCAGCACGAAGAACTAACCAGCCGCGCTCTGTTGCAAGAAAAAACATATTAATAATTTTAATAAGCAAAACATCCGAATATCCTAGAAAAGTTACTGGCATGCGAAAGGGCACAGATTTATACAGTTTACTGCTGCCTCAAAAATCTCACAATACATTATTGCATACACGGACAACTACAGGTACACATACAGATACAGTACGTGCGCAGCACACCCTCTGCACGATCGTTGATATCAATAACGCTCACAGCTTGGCTTCGTTGTGGCACTCCTGCCGCCGAACTTTGACGTCGGCGACGCCGATGACGACGCGGCACACCGACCTGGCCTCGACCCTCCGCTTCACGAACCCGAGGATGACGACCGTGCCGGGCACGCTGGTCCTCGCCTCGAACTCCATCTCGCCGTCGAGCACGTCGGCGATGAGGCCCGCGAGCCCGGCGGCCGCGACGACCCGGTCGGCCTGCACCGTCATGTTGAGCCGCACGACGGCCGCGCCGCGGCTCGGCACCGTGCTCGCGGGCACCTTGCCGTCGCCGACGGTCGCGCCGCGGTAGAGGAGCGCCGTGCCCGCCGCGCCGTGGCGGAACGCGACCGGGTTCGGGTTGCGCACGCGCACGGCGAGGAGGAACGTGAGGTTGAGCTGGACGGAGATGGTTGGCAGCGCGGAGACGCCGGGCACGGCGCCCGTGGCGTTCACCGAGAGGACCTCCGTGACGGGGTCCCGGGGGCGGAACACCACGAGCACGACGATGGCGGCCGCCGCGGCGAGGAGGAGCAGCGCGAGGACGGCGAACGCGAGGCAGAGGAGGATCCGGCGGCGCCGGCGGCGTTGGTGGACGTGGTGCGCGCAGTTGGCCTGGGGAGGTGCGTCGCCGGATTCCGACATGGTTGGCTTGGCCGCCCAGCTCTCTCGCGCGCGCGGCGTTGGCGAGCTGTGGCGCCTCAACGAGTGCTTTCGTGCTACTCACAACGAGTATATGTATTCCGCGCACGACGAACTGCTTCCAACATGCTGAACTAATCGCCGCCGGTACAGGGAAATTTTCACGCCATAAAAAAAACGAACAGGGGATCACCGTTCGTGCCAAATGAAAACGAACAGATTAATGGCACCGTGCGCTAACTGTTCAGTTTCGACATAATGCAACTGATGCTACAATGCGAGCATAATTAAACCACAATTGTACGGTTCAAACGAAATTGTCTTCAATTTCTGCGACTACTGAACTTGTGTTTGTACCTGCATTACAGTGGTACAGTGCGCGCGCACCAGCAAAGTTGTTGCATGGCAGACTCCTGGCTCATTTGGCGTAGAGTACAGATACATGATGTGGTCCAAAGACGAGTTCGTCGCAGTCTCCACTGCGCTTTCGTGATTTAAACCAGCTAACCAGCGGTGTTTTATTAGTGCTGCAAGGTAGGAAATAGAGGACACCAGTCGTCGGCGTCCCTGTCGTACGTTCGACCACTCAACCAGAGGCCTATGGCATAAGAGCAAGGTTCAACACCATGTTTTGGCCACCTATCGCAATTCTGGCTCTCGCACTGCGCGAGAGAAGTTCTCCAAGGAACCGTCCCTTTCCGCAATGTGATCTTGTAAACTTTTCGCCTTGCTTCGATTTGGTGTTCAGTGACTTGGTGGTCTTGTAAAGCAGCAGAGAGGTGATGTGATAGAGGTTCAGGGACCAGAACTTGAGTGAATTTGTGGTCAATCCAAATCATCTTACGGCCATTCACAACGAGGTCCATTTTGCAATGGTGCCGAATAATATTTCTCTTCTTCTTGATGAAACTCTCAAGTTACAGACGAGTATAGTAACCGGGAGCAATTAGGCAACTGAACCAAGTGGATATGTACACTGGAACTCACATGTTAATTCATACCGCATTGAGTCACTGACAAAGTGCCTTTCGGTTTTATTGTCCTCCATACACATACGTATATCATCAGAGTCATGACGAGGTCTGTAATCCTCCTCCTTTTGGATGTGTTAGCTAGTAGTATACGTCTTTTTTTTTACAGAAAACGCAACTCCAAACACCTAGCTCGCTCGACGAGCAACACCTACGCCTGTTTATCATCAGCTGCCGGCACGCCGTCCTGATGATGACGAGGAGCAACGCGGCGGACGAGGAGGCGCAGCCCGAACTCGGGCTCGATGATGAACCGGAACGCGGGCGCGTGGCGGTACCCCGGCGACAGCGCGAGCTCGAACCGCGCGAGCACGACGGCGACGAGCGCCTTGACCTCGACGAGCGCGAGGTTCCGGCCCAGGCAGACGCGCGCGCCGAGCCCGAACGGCATGTACGACGCCTGCGGGTGCCTGCACGCGGCGCCCACGCCGTCGCGGAACCGGGCCGGGTCGAACCGGCGCGCGGCGGGGCCCCAGGACGCGGCGTCGTGGTGCATGGTGGAGACGGGCACGAAGAGGTAGGTGCCCTTGGGCGCGCGGAGGTCGCCCAGCGTCATGTCGCGGAACGTCTCCCGCACCACGAACGAGGACGGCGGGAACAGGCGCAGCGTCTCCAGCACCACCATGTGCAGCGTCTTCATCCGGGAGATGGCGTCGAAGTCTAGGGAAGAAGTGGCGTTCGTGCCGGCGTCGGAGCCGCAGACGTCGAGGACCTCGGCGCGGGCGCGGGACTGCCAGTCCGGGTGCGCGGCGAGGAGCATGAGGCACCAGGTCGCGGTGACGGCGCTCGTCTCGTGGCCCGCGAAGTAGATGCTCTTGCAGTTGTCCACCACGAAGTCGTCCGCGCGCGGCTGGTCGCGGCTGTTCTCGATGACGGAGCCCAAAAAGTCCGGCTGCTCCTCATTCGTCGCCGAAGCAGACGCCGCAGAACGGCGCTCGCTCGCCAGCTGCAGGATGAGGGAGCGGATCTCGTGGGTGAGCTTCCAGATCCTCCGGTTCTTGGGCGTGGGCAGGTGGCGGAGCGACGGGATGGTGAAGATGACGCTGGTGGTGGACATGAGCCCCGACAGCGCGCGGAGGCGGCGGAAGATCTCGCGGCCCCGGGAGTAGTCGCCGCCGAAGCAGGCCCGGGAGATGACGTCGAAGGAGAAGCTCCGGATGTCGTCGTCCACGTCGATCTCCGCGACGCCGCCGCCGCCCGGCCCCGCCGCCGCCACCTTGGCCTCCCACGACGCCAGCAGCGGCTGCGCCGAGTCCACCATCAGCCCCACCATGCCCCGGACCTTGGCCATGTAGAACTCGGGCGCGATGAGCTTGCGCTGGCTGTGCCAGTCGGCGCCGTTGGCCTTAAGGACGCCGCGCCCGAACAGGGGCTCCTGCCCCGTCTGCAGGTACGTCGGTTTCCCCATGTCCAGCGACACGCACCGCCCGATCTCGCGGATCAGCTCCGGGTCCGTCACGTACAGCGCCGGGCGACGCCGCAGCCAGTACACGTACGTCTCGCCTGCACACCAAACAAAAACAAAGCGCGCCAGCGCGGCTCGGTCAAAAATCATCCCTTCTTATTACTACTGCTTTGGGGTGGGCTCCAAAGTTATCCAATCCATGTGATTGGGCCTGTTTTAAATAATGGGCTGAAACATTATGTTAAGAAGATGCGATGGGCCGGAAGCAACGGCCCAAGCGCTTATGAACGTGCGCGCGCGCGCGCGCGCGCTTTTGCACTGAGAGGTTAAGCTCAGTGTGTTATACGCCTGCTGGTGCTGGACATGCTGATTGCTGAGTAGCAGCATTCAGTAGCATTCCTTCAAGAAAATGAAGGCAGGTCAGTAGTCATCAAATCTTCGTATGATCCGCGCAGTTGTGCACCGTATCTCCAGTATCCTGGGCAACAACCCATTGACCGGCCATACTAAACTCGGGTCAAAATTAACCACAGGCTCTCCGTCAAATCCCCAGTCAGAACCGGAGCCCCCTTGACCCGCGTTACAAAACTCCGGTCAAACCTTGAGCCCCTCGATCGTCGACCTCGATTCATTCACTCCAACGGGCTCACTCTTGCGTGGAATCTCGGCAACAAGATCCCTAGCTTCGCATCGCGCAGTTCACACACCTGCACCTCCATAGAAAGGGGAGAAGATTCCTAAGATTTCGGGAAGGCCAGATCGATCCTGCGGCAACTAATTCCCGTGGACCTGCTCCAACGATGTCAGTATTGACGCAACAGCAAGCTTAATTCGGCTGTGGTCCTCACTCCTTCCACCTGATCACCGGCTAGCTGTCTGGCGGCACGCCCGCCTCGCCAACATTTGCCAAAGCTGAACCGAAGCAAAAAAGATCTCGCGTCCTTGTTGAGCAACCAAGCGTTCGCTGGCAAAGGCTTGCCATGAGTAGCTTACACAAGCTGGCTCTAGCATCTCTGTGGTCACAGCGGCAGTGTGCATGCATGATGCAGGCCGCTTTCAGTATCCCAGTTTCCGGTCGTTGCTTGCTTGGCCGGGAAGTGATCGACCGTGGCATGGGCCAGCCGCCATGCCGCAGCGAAGCGAACGCACGAACGACGGCGACCCGCCGGGAGTATGGCCTGCTTGCCACCCAGGCAGGGCTCCTTGGCAAGCACGTCAACTCTGATTTGCTACTACGGTTCCCGTATAGCATGTACAAGTACGCCACCCACACGCGAAAGCTACTCGTCTTGACTTAGAGCATGCCGGTTAGCCTGACTAGTCTGTGGCCGATCCGCCGATTTGGTTTGATGCCCAGCTATTAATATTCTTGTTACACCGAAATCTAGCTATTCCCAACAGAAGAGTCTGTTAATTAGTCACTGGATCGACCAGTGATGACCGATGAAACAGCGATCGATGGTGTAAACGACACTGACCCATCCATATCGTGTGCTGCAAAATGGGATTATAGGAAGGGACAGTCCAGTGCAGTACAGATTGGCATTCTGCGTGCAGCGTGCTCCACTATTACTACAAAGCGCTCTGCTCGACATCAAGCTACAAACAGATCTGCTTTCTGTACAACGAGATCGACCTAGGTACTAGGCATGGGTACGCATCTCCATGTGGAATCCTCGTAGGATAGAGAGATCGATTGACGCCCAAAGAAAATGTTCAGCCCCACGTCCTTATTAAAGTTGCTCGAGACAGCAGGAAACACTATGCGTGCATGGCTGGTGCAGTACGAGCACAGCGTGCACTGTCTGCGGCATGCACGATCTGGTAGCAACGCTATAGCTAGCTATAGCTACGAGCACTAGATCGAGGTCAGGAAACGGCTTTGCAGAGGATCGAGCCGATCAACCAGCAAGCATGTGGAACTGATCCGTGTGTATAGTGTGGAGCAGCCGTAGCCAACAAGCTAGGCACCTACTAGAGCTAGTAGTTCAGCTGATTGAATATTGGCAGCCGTTGGAAATCATCTGGGTATGTGCATGTGCAACGATTTGCTGTTACTTTATTTGTTTTCTTGGCCACAAGTCAATGGGATTTGCTGTTAGTACTTTATTTGTTTTCTTGGCCACAAGTCAATGGGATTTGCTGTTACTTTACTTTATTTGTTTTCTTGGCCACAAGTCAATGGAATGATCTATGCATAGGATATGAATCATAAACTTCTTTTTGGTGCCTTGATGAGGAAGGAAGTGGGGGAGGAGTGCAATCCTTTTTAAACTCATCTTGTTAATTATACAGGTCATTATAGTTTAAGACTGACTTCACGGCTAGCTAACTATACTGTATATATGTTTGTGCTTGGTCAAACCGGCCTTTACTTAGATTAGTAGAGACCATCGATCCAAGGATATAAGTATAAAAATACTAAACCTACTACTTAATTAACTATGACGTAATGCTTTCAATTCCTAAGTGCACGTTATAAGATGGCCTGTCTACGTCGATCAATTATGCTAGTACCATTAATTTGACAATGGGCAATAATCAGGAATCCTAGATAATTTTGACCATGCATACATGTAAGCACAAGTCTTCAGGTACACGCATGCATGCATAAACTTTGCTCCGCTTTGCCATCAAGACTGGATCAACTACACATATTTAACTATATATGCTCAGATAAACATTGTATGCGTTTTCTTGCAAGCTGGCAGCCGGGGCAACATGCATGGTATGCTCATCTAACTTGCTAAGGATTCTAGTTGACGTCCTCTCTAGTCTATAACTGGCTATAGGAGCGGCCATTTTCTACTTCTACGTCAGAATTGAACAGCTAAGCATGCATGCACCAAATTTCCCTCAAGTACCACCACACAGCTAGTCGTACTTGAACTCTAACCAATTGATGGAGAAAAATGAAAACCAGCTACATCACCGAGTAGAAATAGTTGTATACTTATCCTAGTTCTCTTCTTCAACCCACAGCAACACTGAAAATGGAGGGAAAAAGGATCCTATATTTGCATACACCTGCGTATCATTGCTGCGACTAGCTAGCATATATAGCAGCCATCCACATCATGCTTCCATCTGAGAGCAAGCACCATGCGTGCGGCAAAGGGACTCGTGATCTCTTTGACAACGGATAAGCACACGGGCGACGGCAAGAGAGGGTGCCATGCGCCTCTGATCGATCGGCGTGCCTGGGACAGCTAACAACTGCAATTGGCAAGATGCCCGTTACGGAAAGCCTACCTGATTAGCTCACTGGGCGTATAATATAATTAGGTCAAACGATTGCCTGCCCGAATGCTCTTACTTGATTAGTGCTGGTGTAGTAACAATATATGCTCCAGCTAATGTATGATGGCCACTGGTCACTAGCAAGGTGCATGCATCGTACGGTTGGGGCCGGTCTAATCAATACAATATTCTGTTGGCGAAGAATATAATTATTTGGTATGTTCCCGGCTGATGTAGTTCAGATAATCTCTGTTATATCTTTGCTGATAAATACTAATGATGATTCTAATGTCATGTTCACTCAAATCGACTTGGATAAGAAATTATTTGACGAGCATAGCTTGGTCAGTTGGTCGGCCAGATGATGGGAAGCTAAAAATTTAACAATCAACAACTCTCAGCTCTCCTATCAATCCCCATGCAGCTAATTAAGCTTAATTTCTTTCTTGGATCTTAGCTTCTGCTAATATCATCTTTTGCCATGGTTATACTACTAGTATATCAGTACCAATAATTTCTCTCCACACAATTGATCGATCGATACATCGATCTAACCAGCCAAGCAGCCAGCCCATGAGCAATGGACCAGCATCTAGTACAAGCAGCAGCTAGCTAGCTCGTCCATGCTAGCCATGCGTAGCCCATAGGTCAAACGGTCCCAAAATCCCATGGCATGCATGCCAATTCACACCACCCCGGCAATTAATACGTGCATGCATATGCACAGGTCGGCCGCGCCGGGAGCATATACCCAGGCCACGCACTTTGACCACATGGCCTCCTATACATCCTAGCTACTAGGTGGTGTAGGTACTAGCTAGCTAGGCGGTTGTGTGTTGCCTGAAATCACTACAGGTCGGCTTCGAGTAATTAAACGATTAATTTATTTGTTCCGAGCCGGGGAGTAGTTGACTGCGCCAGTTCTCAACCAGAAACCCCGGGTTTCTACCTGTCTCGCGTGGGTTTGTTTATTATTCCCTTCTCTGATTTGCTTGCTTGCTTTGTGATGTTGACTTCATTGACAACCGAAACCCGCTTTTTAATTTTATATGTGCTGTTATTTTCGACCACTTGTTTTTTTAAGCAATTACTCGGCGAGAATTTCGCACTGCTGGTGTAGTAGTATATTTTAAATAAACGCGATTTAAATTATTGCCAGTAGCTGGTCAACTTGCTAGGGCAATCTGCGGGATCGAGTAGTGCAACTTCCATGGATCCATTTGCTCCATGCATGTACTACTACTCTCTGTTGGAGGCCTTGACAGAGGGAGATCGAGCTGAGGGCCGTATATATTACTAGTACAGTTCAATTTGTTGTTTCAGTTCCAGCCTTCCAGGCACGGCCGATAATGGCAGTAATCCACCATCATCGTCTCAAAAGAAATGAAAGAAAGAAAGAGAAGCCAAATCCAATAACAGTTGAGGTAGCCTAGCGCATGTGCATGAGAGGCACCACGGTGATTAAGAACAGCTCGTGAACTAACGACGTAATTACCAACAAATCCAGTAAATTCAAATATGCTTGAAACTAATAAGGCGATTGGTTCAACGGGCACGCACCGTAGGCTTTCCTCCATTTCTCGAAGTAGGGGAAGATCCTCTTGCAGTAGTCGTCGAAGCCGTCCTTCTCGAAGTCCCGCCGGCCGCCGGCGGCCTCCGCGCCGCCCGCCGCCGCGGCCACCACCCTCGCCTGCATCTCGGGCAGGTTCCCCGACAGGAACGACGACGGCGGCGGGCCGTCGATCCCCTGCCGCCGGAACATCTCCGCCACGCGCCGCGGCCTCTGCAGCCACGAGTAGGCGGCGCTAATGCACAGCACCGCCGCCGCCGCGGCGAGGGGCCATGCCAGCGCGAGCGGCGGGAAGCTCTCCGTGTTCATGCCTAGCATGCTGTGTCAAGCTCTCTTTCTTCTTCTTCTCTCTCTCTCTCTCTCTCTCTCCGGCGAGGCGCGCGGTGAGTGTGTTTTGTGTTGTGCCACGCACGCCTTGTATGTGTGTTCGCTCGTTTCGTCTCGCCTCGCGGGTGTGGCTTATATAGCTGAACGCGTGGTGGTGCTGCGAGTGCAGGTTGGGAAATGTTCAGCGGAGACGGAACTCCTTCCATATAATTTTTTTTCTTTTTTTTTCTGGGAGGAGGATGAGCTGAGTCCCTGCCCTGACTTTGCTTGCATGCTTCTGTTCATCAAAATCTCTCTCTTTTTCGTTTTTCTTTCCTGAGGGGTAGAGAGGCCCACCATCACATGTTGCCGCATGGACACAAGAAATGGCTTTTTTCCATTTGGTCCTAGGCCATGACTAGCCTGGCGGCAGCAGGCCAGACCAGACGTACTGCGGCAGCAGAGCATATCGCAACGACCTTGTGTTCGTTAATGCTTCCTTGTAGGTGTGTCAAACGAGTAGGTTTTGCGGTTTCTCGCATTAACTTCGATTCCTTTGGTGGGCCTGCTGGTGTCACTAATGTGCGTGATGGGGACGCCACTGATTAACGAGTGATTAGTGAGATGGTGGACTAATCAATTATTGTTAAGTATACTTGTGATTGTGAGGTCAATCAGTCGAGCAATCAGTGAGGAGTGCTGTCATTGAATATTCAGATTAGTAGTAGTACTCCTGTAGATGTATTATTCGATTTTCCAGAAGTCTATTTCAGCGTGCAGCGTGTTTTGTTGAAAGGATTGATGTGAACGTGTGACGGACGAGTCATGATCGACCACACAAAGGAAAAAGGTGCTCGAAATACTACTACTGCTACTACTACTCGACAGTGTGCTTCGTTTAACCAGGTCAAGTTTAAGATTGCGCAGTGCGTGTCACAAAGGAAAACCCACCATTTTCAACACCAGGAATATCCCAGGAAACTCTGTAAGATGTTTTGACAACGTGTTCAAGCGGCAAAGATAGATAGCAACGTTTGATGTCATAAGTATGACTCTGCATATATAGCAGTCATTTCAAAGTAAAAGATGCACGTAAGCAACTCAGTGGAGGGTGTTATATATCCAATCCAGTTAATTTTGTAAATAGCGAAGCATTCGCATTTCCCACGCATAGTTTTTGTCGAGGAATAACTCGACGTATTGTGTGAAAAGGATGGTTGTCGAAAGCTTGATAATTCAGGTCATGTGCACGACCGACTATATATGTCATCATCAATATATAGAACACATGCTGGGGATAGCTAGCATGCATATTCTATATATTGGGGCGGTGCAATTAGTTATACCATTTCATTCGATCATTATATTGGTGTGCTACAACAGTTATTAATCTCCTAAAATCTTTAGATTTTTTCTTATATGAGTTCCGTAGGAGTTTCACTTTAATCTGGTCGATTATCTGCAAATAATTCATGCGTTCCGGAAGGACCCATAATAGCTGAATCCCAAAAGCTTAGAAACTTGGCCGCTATATGACGCAAGATAGCCGGCAACCATGCATGTTTCCACGGCGCGGCATCCTGGGTGAAGCCTCCTGCGCTCTAGCTATCGTCCTGACATGACGAAAAATGTAACGAAACCAATAAGAATGAGTCGGAGACGCGACCATGCATTTTCGCACACCGAATTCTCGGGGTTCCACACCGACTCGCTTCTTTTAGTATCTGGCTCTGCAACAAAAAGAAAACTTGTTGCGCAGGCATGTAAAATGCTGATCAAGGCATAGATCGTCATGATTCCTTGATGTGCATCACGATTCCTGTTGATAGGAGCGCACGGGGGCAGAGAGAGAGACGGTGATCGCGAGCGAGGTCGACAACAGTGACGACCGGTCCTGGATGCATGGGCCGTGTCGTTGGCATACACACGGGTACGTACAGGCCCACGGGTCGGAGCACTACACGTGTGTACGGATCCAAAAAACCTGGGCACAAACCTGGACCGACCTATGCTATACTATCAAACCACCGTAGTCATCGTTTTCAGAGGAAAAACGCCGTTATTTATCCTTTGGGTCATTTACTTACCAGAAAACCGTCAAAATGGAGTAGGAGTACGTAGTACTATCAAATTAACACTCACGATCATCTATAGAAAACGAAGGGAAAAAGAAGAAGGAAAAAAATCATGACGAGATCGACGAGATTTCAGAGAAGGCCGGGCCGGGGTTCAGTGATGGTAGTCGATCGCGTAGTCCGCACAGTGAAGAAACCACGGAGTATATAGGAGTATGTTTCAAGAGACAAAATTGGTTTTGACCCCTCGTGCATGTGCATCATCGATCGATCAGGGAAGAAGAACCTGGCCGCAGTCTGTCATCAGGGTGATGTTGTTGTTGTTGTCACGCCTGGCTTTCAGCATCATATAGCTAGAGTAGGCAGGCTCCCTAGGACCCTATAGCTAAGGTAGGCTAGCTAGCCCCATGTCCCCATGCACGCACGGGACGAATGTGATTTGGCAACGACGGCATCGGAAGGAGCAAATTAACATAACTGGCAAGGCATGCATGCTGCTGTGGTCGATGATGGTGAGGAGAGCATCGAAATGCTGTCGAGGAGGAAGGAATCAACCACAACCACGTAGTAGTAATTGGATCTGGTGTGGCGTCACCACTATCGGCACCTAAGCTAGGCCAGGACCATCCATGAGGCAGCAGCCTAATTGAAGCCGTGTAGTGTCGCTGCCATTGCGGATGTGGTTCTCCCAATTACGTGTCGACCGCCGCCCGCGGCGGCACGCGTGGGCGCGCCCCCGTGCCGACGAACCGCATTGGGCGAGGTGACCAAAGCTGCCTGCCGATCGATCGCACGAGCCTCCAATGCTAGACCACACTAGTCATAGCTTCTTTCAGCTAGCGGAAGCGACGTCAGATCAGCGATCGATGCGTAGTACTGACGCGTGGACCAGCCGCGCCGCTCTCGGAACGACGTCTAGCTAGGCAGGTGTTTGGAGACTAGAGACTAAATTTTAGTCCCTATGAATCTTGCGATTTAAGAGTACTAGATAACGTCTAATTACAAAATTAATGTCAGAACTCCCAGACTAATTCGCGAGACGAATCTAATGAGGGTAATTAAGACATGATTAGCGACTAGTTACTGTAGCATTACTATAACAAATCAGAGATTAATTAGGCTCATTAGATTCGTCTCGCGAAATAGCACCCATCCCTAAAAAGGTTTTGTAATTAGACTTTATTTAATATTCCTAAATCGCAAGATTCTCTGGGACTAAATTTAGTCCCAGGTGATCCAAACACCACCTAGATCCCGTGCATGTGTATGAACGCTGCCTGCTGGGGCATGTAGGAGCAGCTAGCTGCCAGTGCGTGTGCTTCGTTGGCTCGGCGCGGCTGCTGATCGATCAGGTTGGCCTGGCGCCGCAGGTCGTCACCCGCTCGCTCGGTCGTTTTGATCGCAGCCGCGGCAGCACTGACGTACGGTCGGTCGATGACCATGCACGCGCGCGGGAATCCAAGTCCGATCCGATTCCTCATCGATCGATTATTAGGCGGCGAGGCCACCCAATCCTGCCTGCCGGCCCGTACGTGCGTCGAATCGATCGATCGCTGGCGTCAACGGATTTTGGCCGGTCATGGCGAGTCGCCGTCGTCGGCGACGTCCCGGCCGCAGGATTGACTTAGCGTCACACTGTCATGACCGCACGATGCACTCGAGTCTCTTGGACGGCTGGGATTAATTACCGTTCCTTTATTTACCAAGTAGTTAAAGTCGGACTTGTAATAGTAATAGAGTGTTTTACTATTCCGCTTAACCCCTTGCCGGTCACGCCATATATGCTGGTAGCTGGCGTGCTCGTGGGCATCATCTCATTCTTGTAAACCAAAAACAGAGTTGTCTTCCTCGCTGGATCTCGTCGATCTCAGCTGAGTTCTTATGGATTCAATATAGAAGCTCCACATCGGAGTTTAGTTTGAGTTGATTTCCGCTCTTTCTCTTGTGAATCTATCCTGTGTGTTACAAATTGGTATCAGATTCATCGATTCTTGGCAATTTTTGCGACCAATTCGAGCTCGGCTATGGTTGCGTGGCGTTGTCCGCGTGTGAAATCCTGAGTGCCATGAGTTCGATTTGGATTTCGCGGTGGCGCAGGAGGCGATTGGTCGCGATCTCGGGTTGCACAGCAAGTCTGTGTGGTAAAATTCCTTGGATCGTCCCACCAATCAGGCGGCGGTAGATTCCTCGGCGAACTAATTGGGGCGGATTTATCCAAGCCGATTCGTCGAGAGGAGTTGTGATGACGCGGACTCTTCATCCTGTAGCCCGACCACCAGTTCTGGGGGTAGGTGCTGACGCAGCGGCGATGGCGGCGGCGGTGGCTGCGACGTCTATGTCCAACGCGGATGGTGCTCCTTCTCTCGAAGAGGTTACAGTGGAAGATCTCGTTGCGCAGGGTGTCCAACCGGAATTGCTTGACATGGTGCAAGATGATGTCGCTGATTTGAAATCACGCATGGGTAATGTCGAACTCCACCTCTCTGGTATGCAGGGTCAATTACAATCCATTCAGTCTATGTTGCAATCTCTGTTCCCTAGAATTGTTGAAGAAGATGTTGATTCATTACCTGCACTCCATTCTGCATCTACACCTGAAATGGCTCCTGCTGCATCTATTCCTGGAGTGGTGACTATTGCTTCTGCACCAAATACCTCAGACCAATTCCTACTGTACACAACGAGATGCCCAAACCTGTTGCTCCAATACCTGATCCTAAAGGGAAAACAAATGGCTCCCAACCCTCTGAACTCAAATCTGAGAGTCCTACTAACCACTATGGGCATGTGTATACTACAACACCATCAAGATACCCTGATCAGCACTCTCAGCCTCGCAAACCATATGTTCCACCTCATGCTAGAAACACTGATAACAGACAGTTTCAGAACAACCATAATGAGCGCTGGAATGTTAGACAGCAGGACAACACATTCAGTTTATCTATCTCCAAGCCTAAGCTAGATTTCCCTACCTTCAGTGGTACTAACCCTGCTGGTTGGACTCGCCAATGTGAAAAATACTTTGAGTTGGCATTTGTTCCTGCTGAACTTTGGGTTTCTATGGCTACATTACACTGCAACGGCCAAGCTGAACACTGGTGGTCAGGATTGCGTATGGCTGCACAGACTGTGAAGTGGACACAATTTGTTGCTCTCGTCTGTAACAGATTTTCAGAGCACAGCATGTATGACATAGTTGAAATTTTCCACTCCTTAAGTCAGCTGCACTCAATCACTGCCTACATTGATAAGTTTGAAGAATTAATGGCATCTATGCAGCGTCAGCATCCTGGATTGCAGGAGGATTATTACATCAGATGCTTTGTTAGAGGCCTGAAGGATCCCATCAAACATCTCTTGAAACCACATAAACCTACCACCTTGGGGGAAGCCTACAGTATTGCAAGGGAGCTTGAAATGTATGTCATGCACAAAAGGCCCAACACATCTTCCAACACCAACAAGTTCTCCCAATCTACTGCTGCTACTAGGTCAGCAACTCATGGACACCACACTGGTCCTCAGGAGATGCTGATCAAACCTGACAAATTGTCTACCATCAACGTCAAGCCAAAAGATCCTTATGCTTGTTGGAAATGTGCTGAACCTTGGACTCCCAAACATAAAACAAAGTGCAAGTTTTACCAGAACACTTCACATGCCATGTCTATGGACTAAGAAGAAATTCTTTGTGAAGATCACTGTCATGAAGAGCAAGTTAACTGTATGGAATGTGCAGAACACAGTAACCAGCAAGACCCTCATCTCATGGAGATATCAAAACAAGCAATATCTGGCATCAGGACTGTATCTACCTTTTGCCTCAAACTCATCATTGGTGGCAAACGTGCTGTAGCTTTAGTTGACAGTGGTAGCACACACAGCTTCATGGATGTATCCTTTGCACAAAAAGCCAACTGCAAAATCCAACACAATGATCTTCACAAGATAAGAGTAGCTGGTAGGTGAATTGAACTCTGGAGCAACGGCATCCAAGTGCACATACAGTGTTGAAAAGCATGTCTTTCAGAATGATTTCCATCTTCTGGAGCTTAATAGCTATGACATTATCCTGGGGTGTGACTGGATTTATCAGCACAGTCCTATAACCATCAACCTCAAAACCAGACACTTGTCCATTACAAAAGATGGGAGTGAAATCATCAGGTTTTCTGATTTTACTGAGCCTGGCAAGCACTGTACCATTGATGCTATGAAACTGAACAAGTTGTTATCTAAGGGTGTCATGGGCT
This sequence comes from Eragrostis nindensis, assembly GCA_012490785.1. Taxonomy (NCBI): domain Eukaryota; kingdom Viridiplantae; phylum Streptophyta; class Magnoliopsida; order Poales; family Poaceae; genus Eragrostis; species Eragrostis nindensis. The sequence continues at coordinate 107,799 of JAAXCT010001472.1, forward strand.
ATGTCTTGCACCTCAAACTGGTTCCTGACACAGTATCCAAAGAACCATCTAATGATGCAGTAGTATCTGATATTCTGGACAGGTATGCAAATGTTTTTGCTGAACCGACAGGCTTGCCACCTGACAGAAACTGCACTCATACTATTCCCCTGAAACCTGGAAGCTCTCCTCCTAACATAAGACCATACAGAATGGCTAAGTTTCAAAAGGATGAGGTAGAAAAGCTAGTTAAGAAAATGCTCCAAGATGGAATTATCAAACCCAGTGAAAGCCCATATTCTTCACCTTCTGTTTGGCAGGAAAAAAGATGGCTCTTGGAGATTTTGTGTTGACTATAGACTCTTGAATGATCTAACTGTCAAAAACAAATTTCCCATCCCTGTTATTGATGATTTATTTGATGAACTTTGCCAAGCCAAATACTTCTCTAGACTGGATCTTAGGTCTGGATTTCACCAAATACCAATGGCTGCAATGGATGTTCCAAAAACTGCATTTAGCACACATTTTGGTCACTTTGAATTCCTTGTTATGCCATTTGGACTGACCAATGCCCCAGCAACATTTCAGTCATTAATGAATGTGGTATTTGCTCCATATCTTCGACAATTTGTCCTAGTATTCTTTGATGATATACTGGTCTACAGCAGAACACTTGAGGACCACAGAAAACATTTGTCACTTGTGCTTCAGCTACTAGCCAAGAACAAATTGTATGCTAAGCGGTCTAAATGTGTCTTTGCTGTCAATGAGATTGCATATCTCGGCCACATTATCAAAGAGAAAGGTTTATCTACTGATCCTGCAAAAATTATTGCTGTTCAACAGTGGCCCATACCTACATCAATCACAAAACTTAGAAGCTTCCTAGGCCTGGCTGGCTACTACAGACGTTTTGTCAGGCACTTCGGTCTCATATGCAGGCCTCTTCATGACATGTTAAAGAAAAATTCCTTTACTTGGGGAGATGAGCAGACAAAAGCATTTGAAGAGCTCAAGCATAAGCTTTGTACTGCCCCTGTCTTGGCCTTACCTGACTTCACACTACCCTTTACACTAGAAACTGATGCCTGTGGTTATGGTATTGGAGCAGTGCTCATGCAGAAAGGACAACCAATCTGCTACTTCAGTAAGGCTCTCAGCCCCAAATGCAAAGCACAATCTGTCTATGACAAGGAAGCTTTAGCCATCTTAGAAGCAGTGACCAAGTGGAGGCATTACCTTCTAAACTCTAAGCTCATCATCAAGACTGATCAAAAGAGCCTCAAATTCATGACTGACCAAAGAGTTCAAGAGGGCATTCAACATAAGCTGATGATTAAACTCATGCAGTTTGATTACACTATTGAATACAAGAAAGGCTGTGAAAATAGGGTAGCTGATGCTCTTTCAAGAAGAGAACACTCTTGCTTAGCTCTGTCCATGGTTCAACCAGTATGGATCACCGAGGTCACCAAACTTATGAAAATGACACTAAATGCAAGGACCTTATTGCTCAGTTGGCTATCAAACCTGACCCAGCTTCCAACTTCACACTGCATGCTGGTGTTCTCAGATTTAAAGGAAGAATACATGTGGGAGAAGCTCCTGAAGTCCACAAACAGATATTCAATGCTCTCCACTCTTCTTCTTTAGGTGGTCATTCAGGTATAGCTGCTACATACCAGAGAATCAAGAGACTTTTTCATTGGTATGGCCTGAAGAAAACTGTTGAGACACTAGTCACTGAATGTACTGTCTGCCAACGTGCTAAAGGTGAACACTGTCACTACCCAGGGCTACTTCAACCCCTGCCTATTCCAGATATGGCTTGGTCCCAACTATCCATGGATTTTATAGAAGGATTGCCCAAATCACAAGGAAAGAATGTCATCCTGGTAGTGGTTGACAGGATCACTAAATATGCCCATTTCCTTACACTATCACACCCATTCACTGCTGTCCAGGTGGCACAAATATTCATTGACAATATTTTCAAACTCCATGGTCTCCCTACAGCTATAGTGTCTGACAGGGACAGAATATTTACCGCTGACCTGTGGCAAGCACTATTTAAATTCCTGAAAGTTTCACTGAAATTCAGCTCTGCTTATCATCCACAAAGTGATGGTCAGACTAAACGTGTTAACCAATGTTTGAATCATACCTCAGATGTATGGCTTTCAATGAACCTAAAAGGTGGTGTCACTGGTTGCCTCTAGCTGAATGGTGGTACAACACTAATTATCATACATCTCTGAAGTGCACTCCCTTTCAGGCCTTGTATGGGTATCCTCCCCCTCTTATCAATGAAGTTTCAGTTCCTGGTCCTGATTCACCTGCCCAACAATTTCTGAAAGATAAATTGCAGATGATCAGTAACCTGAAGAACAATTTAGCCCAAGCTCAAGCTCGTATGAAGAAATATGCAGACAACAAAGATCTGAGAGGACATTCAGTATAGGTGATTTTGTATACCTGAAAATGCAACCATACCGCCAAGCTGCTTCGGTATCAAAACATCGCTCAAACTGACTACCAAGTATTATGGCCCCTTCTTGATTTTAGAGAAGGTGGGTGAAGTTGCTTACAAGCTGCAATTGCCTGCCACCACAAAAATTCGTCCTGTCTTCCATGTCAGTCAATTGAAGAAGCATATTGGTACACATGCTGTCCCTAACCCCGACCTTCCTTTGGTGGATGCTCATGGTCGTCTTAAATCTAGTCCTCTTACTGTTCTGGAGACTCGTGCATTGCCAAGAAACCACACATTGGTCACTCAATGGCTCACACAGTGGGAGAATTGTCCACCTGAAGATGCTACCTGGGAGGACGCTGACTTCATCAAGGCATCTTTCCCTGATTTCTACAACAACACAATCAAGGGCTGGTTTCCGAATGGAGTGGCTTCTACATCAGCAACCGCTTGAGGACAAGCGCAATTTTATGGGGCGGGAAGTTGTCATGACCGCACGATGCACTCGAGTCTCTTGGACGGCTGGGATTAATTACCGTTCCTTTATTTACCAAGTAGTTAAAGTCGGACTTGTAATAGTAATAGAGTGTTTTACTATTCCGCTTAACCCCTTGCCGGTCACGCCATATATGCTGGTAGCTGGCGTGCTCGTGGGCATCATCTCATTCTTGTAAACCAAAAACAGAGTTGTCTTCCTCGCTGGATCTCGTCGATCTCAGCTGAGTTCTTATGGATTCAATATAGAAGCTCCACATCAGAGTTTAGTTTGAGTTGATTTCCGCTCTTTCTCTTGTGAATCCATCCTGTGTGTTACACACACGCGTCCACCGTTTCGTGTGCGATCCCGATCTGATCGAACATATCACTACAAGAAATCTGGTGATCAATGACGTTTGAAAATTGTCACGAAGTGAAGAAAAACCGTCATAAAGCGACATCCATGACGAAACCATGATTCATCATGTATCTCGCGTCATGGATTAATTGGAGTGATGGTTTTTAATTTTCGTCACGAATCACTGGCCATCCATGACGTTTCCTTCTCGTCATAGAATCACCCAAGCCCAGACATGGCCCAAACCTTAGTGACGAAATGAATTGTGCATAATTGAATCGTCACAATCAAACCATGCCCTCTTTGTATCATCAATCATGCCAAGCTCACTCAGACCACATATACAGTTGCATTCTTGATATCAGAACAAGACTAAAATATGAAGTCATTATATTCATTTCAACCCATTATATAGAGCCAATGTACATAATAGATTCCTATTTCAGTATCACACCACAATTCACAATAATACACCATGGCAATTCAACGAATCTAGTACTAAAAACTAGTAACAGGCTTGTGTCGTGCTCCTCGGTCCCTCATCTTCCACCTTCCTTGTTGCACTCAAGATCACTCCATACCTGCACACCTTTGTATGAATTAAGCTAAAGAACCTCTTGCAATTGCTGTAGTGAACCCTCTTCATCTCCAATGTCTGAAGAATCAGTAGGCAAGTACAGGAGAAGTTAGCATAAAAAACCACTAAAATTTTGCTAGCATCTTACAGATTTATAGTTGACATGTCTAGAAGAATATTAAGAGCTGCAAAGTAGAATAGTAAAACATCATCTACAAAGCTGTCACAAGTATACATGTCTAGAAGATTTATTGTCCAATAGTAGAACATCATCTACAAAGCGCTGCAGTTACCAGTTTATCAATACATGCCCATCTGCATGAATAATTACCATTAGAAAAATCAAATCTGAACACTGACACACACCACTAAAATTCAGAGACTTACAACTAGAATTGCCACTTATACGAGCTACCTAATCATCTTTCTGATAGCAGACTAGTGCTGTTCACTTCTCATTCAAAGAAACACAACAAATGATTCTAGTTCTTCAGGTACCTAACAATTGCATCTGAACTAGTACTGCTTCGGCATTTAGGCTGTATGTTGGAGTTATATTCTTTTCACTTAAAAATTGCAGGCTTGCGGTCTTGGATTGAAAACACAAATCAATCTAGTTCCTGAGATGTTACTACTACTGCATTTACGCATGCACACAGAATAAGGAAAAACATGGGGAAACCGGGGCTTACCACAGGAGCCGGGGCTAATCGTGGGGTTCCTCCTGGCCTCCTCCTCCAAGTAACATGTTCACAACCAATTCAGTTCAAAATGGAAAAGCGATGACTAAAAAGAAACTGAACAGAAAGAATAAGCCTGGAAACAGAGCTATCCTATTGCTCGACCACGGCACCTGGTAAGCTGAAACAGGGCAGGGACTCGCCCCGGCAGACTGCCCACGCGGCCGAGAAGAGCATGGACACGGAGGCACGGCTACAGGGCGCACGATGGGGAGGGCGAGGCCTGTGCGCCGTAGATCTGACGACGTCCGAGGTTGACGACGACCTTGATGGCGAGTGTGAGGCCGGGGTGCCGGAGGCACGGAGGGGATCGAGCTCCCAGAAGCCCCTGGGCCGAGGACCCCTGCGCCGAGCGCCGCCATGGGAGGAGCCGCTGTTCGCCTCCTCTACCGAGCGCCGCCACGGGAGTGAGGAGAGAGGGGTGGCGGCTGCTAGAGAGAAAGGGAGAGGAGATAAACCCCAAGTGTTAGGGTTGAGGTTTATATGGACCGGACTAGGTTTTGGGCCTAAAATGGCCGGCCTGTTTGTTTCTCGTAGCTATGATAGGACCATGACGATTTTTTATAAACCGTCATAGATTTTGTGACGGTGAGGTGGAATCCGTCACAAATTGATGGTGTTGTGACGGTAGCTTTAAACGTCACTCTAGATTCGTCATAGATTAACAGATTTGTTGTAGTGAAAAAGGCAGGGGCAACTATAGAAGAGGCCGGTACGACATTGCCGTTCCGGCGAAAGCCGGCCCGGCCCCGGGAGTGGACGGGAACAGCCGCCGTCGTCGTCGTCGCTTGCCGTCATCTATCAGCAGCTAGTGGCGGAAGTCGTCTTCTCTTGCCGCGTACCGTCAGCGTCGATCGATCGACCGAATTAAAGCGCGCGGGGCACTGACGTTGGATGGACCTCCGCCTCCGGGCTGTTTCGATCGACGTACGTGTCCCTTCTTCCATCAGATTCACGCCGACCGGCCGGCGTGTGGAACGCTATGCAGCCATGCATCAGGTCAGCCTTCACGTCTCTCTCTCCGTCTCTCGCTCTCCCTGTTCCATCTCTCTACCTCTCTTTGTGCTGCTACTTATTGGCTGTCGAGATCTAACTTTGTGAATTAATTGATCGTCCAAAGGACTTTTATTTTATTTTCTCAATTTTAAAAAGCAGTTATCACTGCATCGTTATTTTTTACACTCTCAATAAGAAAATGGATACCCTAAACTATATGTTGCAATTCACACAACATTTGATTCCAATAAATAAATAAATAATAAATATTTATAAATCACAGTAGCTTTGATAAGGGGGAAGGCCTAGCTTAGTCATTTCTTCTTATCTGGCCCCCCTCAAAAAAAAAAAATCTTCTTATCTGGCTGAATTCAAGGTGGGCCAGAAAAAGGCAGATTGCCATGTCCCTTGGGCCAAAAGTTGAAATGTCTGGCTTGGGCTTGAAGTTGGATTTTTTTTTTTTTTGAACTGCTTGAAGTTGGATTGGTTTGAAGAGATGCAGAGTTCTTCATTCCCCTGTTGCTTTGCTTGATATCTTCATACATTTCTTAAGAGGACTCTTGGGCTAAGTACATCTGTCTTGATTTGCATTAGAGAAAGAAAAGTTTACTGTACCATTTACAGCCCAGTCCGAAGTAATGCTGCAGCAAGATTTTCCATACTCTCTCCTGTCCTGTTACATCACAACAGCAACAACTCTCCCCCTCCCCTCAGGAAACAGAATATCCCTTACATTGGCTACAAACTTGACTTAAGGTTGACGTGACTTTTCCATCCGCTAAGAATGGTCAGCCCGTACTTATGTGCCTGGTGTTGCCACTCCCGTATTTTTTCCAGTCCACCATAGGTAGACCAACTGCGGCACCGTTGAGCTGTCCGACTTGGGTACTGCCAGTGGCCTTGGCACACCAGACAGTCATGACTCATGAATCCCGGACCAGGCCTCTGCGGTCCTCGTCTTCTCGCCCATCAAATCTGGTTGGCTTCGGCGTTCAAAACACGCAAATTCACCATTGACCAGCGATAACTATATGCGTTCTTAAAGGAAAAAACGATGACTATATGCAAGAAACACCAGTGCACCGGGCTGACTTACTGGCGCCAATAAACAGACTGCTCCTGAGCGAACTCCCTGTTCTGCTGAGCAGCAGCAACGTTCTTGCACAATCCCATCTTCCAGAAGTGCTCTCCATGGAGATGCTCTCCAACGCCGTGCTGGGGGACCTCGTGGGCAGGTCTATATCGTTCCTGCTCCCCAAGTGCGAGAAGCGGACGACGGTCGACGACGACCTGCAGCGGCTGCGCCACCTGCTGCTGAGGAGCGACACCATCGTCGAGGAGGCTGAGCGACGGCACGTCGCGAACCGGGCCATGCTGCGGCAGCTCCAGGCACTGAGGGACGAGATGTTCCGGGGCCACTACGTCGCCGACACCATCAGCAGCCAAACCCTTCGCCGGAGAGGAGGGGACGGTGGCCGTGAGGACCATGGTGACGACGAGATGGGGGAGCAGGCAAGCCTCCGCACTTTCGCCCTGTCCAGGTTCAACTCGGCACTCGGCAAAGCGCATCCGCTTCCCCTCCGGCAATCTGAAGACTGCTGCGTTGTTCCGCGGCGCAGGCACCAGAGAACTGCAGCAGATGGTTCGCAGCCTGGAAACCATGATCGGCGATATGAAGGAGTTTGTTGTGCTCTTGACGAGCTATCCTCTCTTGCATCGCCAGCCTTACAGTGCCCATTTGTTTCTGGACAAGTGCATGTTTGGCCGCTACATGGAGAGGGAGGCGATCATGGACTTCTTGCTGCAACCTGAACCCGCCAAAACAGTGGGCGTCCTTCCGATCATTGGCCTGGCGCATATCGGGAGAGCACTCTTGTTGAGCATGTTTGCCACGACGAAAGGGTGCGCAGACACTACTCCATCTTGGTTTACAGTGGGCATTACCTTAAAGATTCATCAATGGCGAGCCTGATAGACAACTGTGTTGTGAAGCATCAGAACCATAAGGCCTCAGAGGAGAGGTTCTTGATCGTTATTGAGCTCTTAGATGACGTGGATGAAGAGACATGGAAGAGGCTCTACTACTCTTCTGATAGGAGCATGCCAGAGGGGAGTAAGATGATCATCACCAGTCGATCCGAGAACATTGAGAGGTTCGGAACAACACAAGCTCTTAGGCTGAGATGCTTGTCTGCAGAAGCCTACTGGTATTTGTTCAAGATGCTTGCCTTTGGAAGTGATGATCCAAGGCAGCATCCAAAGATGGCGTCCCTGGCCCTGGAGATGGCGCAGGCGATGCAAGGATCTTTCATGTTTGCAAGCATCGGTGCCGTCGTGTTAAGAGCCAATTTCAACAGCCAAGCTTGGTCCAGGATCCTCAAAGGGTCAAAAGAGTACCTGCAAAAGAATGTCTCCATAATTGGCGAATACCCAGATGATATCAAGGCCAAGGATCATAATCGATTTATCTGGAACCTAGTCAAGCAGAGAGCTGACAAATATTTCATGCTAGATTACATTTACCAAAGAGACCCTGCTCAGGAGGACCTCCCAAAGGTAACATTGGCGGACCTGATATCAGGATGCGCTGAACCGCGAGGGAAGACCGAGATCTTGTTTTGGAGATCTCAGATACCGCCATACTTTACCTACATGTGTAAATCTGTGACAAGAGAGATATGTCATATGTAGTAACAAAACTGCATTAAAGTTAGATAGGATTATTCCTGACTGGTCTCACTAGACAGATGAAAGTTCTTAGCTTGCTGGTGAATGTTAACTTCGTATTGTGTTTTTTGCGGTTCAGCTGACAACATTTCTATCTGACTCTGCTAAAATTTGTTCTAATACCAAATTACCATCTCATGGCTTCACTGATTGCATGCCACATGTGACATGGATTGATGGTTCGAGCAACTAGCACAATCCAGAGTAAATATAGTTCCTGTTTTTGCAATTAGTTTTCTGTAATAAACATGCAATACTCTTAGGTCCTGGTTCAGTGCAGTCATGATGTATAAGGCCCGTGTCCCACCCTCCCTCTCAGGAGACAGCACATAAAACACCCAGAACTCAAAACATACTAGTATGATTGCACTACTCAGACAAATAAGATCTAATCAACTTGCATCAGACAGAAATGAAATTGGTAGACAAAGGAACTCCTGACCCAGAATTCAACGCTGCTGGGTGATGGCAGAAACTGCAATTTTACATGTAGAAGCGCAAAGCAACACAACTAGTCCCAACAAAGTATTAGATGATCGAAGAACTCAGGTAAAGAGGATTAATTCAATTCATATTGCTACCTCCAGAATTTCTTTGATGATGTTATGACAGCTGAACCAACTGTCCTCATGTCATAAAAAAGAATCAAGAGGGAGCAATCAATTTTACGTTTGAATTGGCGGAAAATTAATATGGTATCTGTTTATGCCTAATGTTCCTCAAACGTATACTAAAAAGCTTCCAGTTCCAAGATCAACTATATTCTAGGGTACTAAAAAAGAATGGCAGAAGCTGAAATTCTACATGCAGAGGTGCAGAGCAGTACAACACTAATTTGAGCAGTTTCCAATGAAACAGATGTGATTCACATGGTGGTGCAGCAGCAGATCACCAAATGTCCCAAACTTGATCAACTATCTATTGACTTGATTGTGTGCACAAATGGAACAAGGTGTCACACTCACAGATACAGCTTGCCGAGTTCCCTGGGCGCGCTTTTCTTGCATCCATACAGAGATACATTGTGGTAGGTGTATTCCTCTCCCTGATCATGTATCAACATACTGCAGCTACGATTCTTTTTCCCAGAACATAAGTTCTCTTAACTTGACAATATTGCTTGTCTGCTGTCTCTTTCCAATCATCATGCTTTTGTCATCTGAAGCTTGTTGTTCTCCAGTATCTCCGGCCATAGGGGGCCATGGATGTGCACATTGAGGCTTCAAATTACTCATGGGCTTCTTATCTTTTGTTGCTGATCCTTCTTCCCTTGAACTTTTGCTTGAAATGTTCAGGGCCTAACAAATCTGAAGCACTCGAATTCATCTCTTCAGAGAGCTTTTGTGCTAGTTCATACTGTCCGGCCTTTTTTGCGTCACTGATTAGTGCACGATAGACATAAATTGAAGGTTGATGTGATTTTTTCATCTGCTCAAACATTTCCAGGGCATCGGTAATATTACCAGCCCGTCCCAAACTGTCAATTAGTGCAGTATGTGTTCTCAAATCTGGAGTGATGCCTTTAGCAAACATTTCTGTTGCGAATCTTTTGCACATATGTAATTGTCCAAGCCTCCGCAAGCAGTTTATTACTGTATTGTATGTCACAATGTCAGGAGAATGGCCATGTTCTTCCATTACCTTCAACTCGTGAAGCATCTGCTCCACCCGACCAGCTTTCCCTAGCCCATCCAGTATAGTGTTGAACGTGACAACATCCAAGCTGCTCCGATCTTTCTTCAACTCTTGAAATATGATCAAACTTTTATTGATGTCGCCGTATTTTGCTGTGGCAAAAAGTATGCGATTCATCACCGTAGCATCTCTATCATGTGTTATTTCCAAAATTTCTCCTATAAATTTGAGTATCAATTCACAGTCATCCACCTTTTGATCAAACTTTTATTGATGTATGAACTCTCGTCTGGAGCAAGTTTTGAAAGCAGCAGGTACCTGAACACCTTGGCAAAGAGAGCAAAGTTGTTTGCCTCAGCTGTTTGCTGCAGCAACACATTAAACGTGTGCAAACAAACATGCCTCTGCTCGTCACCTAACTGCCGCAGAACCCGGACAGCATCCACGAGGTTGCCAGATCTGCAGAGCCTCTCAACATAAGCAGCACATTCTGAATCATCCGAGACATTAGTTTCCGTGGTGGTCGAACATTCCTGATTAAACGCTTCGACGGCCTCACCCCCCTCATTGTCAGTCACACCATACTGTTGGAGGTACCTCACTGTCATGGCCGAATGCGCACCTATAGCCGGGCGTTCTTCCAGGAGCAAGGTCCCCATCAAACATCTCTGGAGATAAAATGGGGACAAAAAATGCTAAATGAAATCAAATTCGCCGATTTGAATATCAGATACGCAATGCTACGACAGTGGTTGAGAAACAACACCAACCAATTGAAGGTTCATGGGTTCATTTCTCTATGCCTAATTTTAGGCCTGCTAGAATCTTGTCATTTAGAAGTATTAAGTAATGTCTAATTAAAAAACTAACTGCAGAACCTTGTACTAATTCGCGAGACGAATCTAATGAGGGTAATTAAGCTGTGATTAGGCGATGGGTACTGTAGCATCACTGTAGCAAAACATAGATTAATTAGACTCATTAGATTCGTCTCGCAAATTAGCACACATCTGTAAAAAAGTTTTGTAATTAGACTTATTTAAGACGCTTAAATAACAAGATTAGTTTTAATGTGACCTTAGGTCTAAAGAAACGAACACCCTCTTAATCCTACCGTCCTAGAACTAGGCCAAGACTCAGGAGAAATACTACTAGTGTGACGCTCTGCAGCACCTTGTCCTGGAACGGTGAAGATATCGACCTCCATCCACTAGGCTTCCTGGACCTGGGCTGCCACTCCCCCTTTTATTTGAGAAAGATCAAGGATAGCAGCAACCATATCTTTATTCTTCATGTTAGCACTTTTACAGACATCCTACAGAGCACGCCGAGAAAGCGATTGGATTTGCATAATGTCTATTTTTTCACCTTCAAGTGTGTTGGCGCTGGCAAGAGCTTGGGTCTTGGGAGTGCCTGACAGAAGCATCGGATGTGGTTCAGGTTCGGGACCTGGCAGCTGTTCCATCTCAGGTTCGAAACCTGCCACGACTTTGTGAAGTTCGTCAGGGTCCGGGACATGGCATACGGCCATAGGTTCCAGCACAACATTATTCAAGGTTTCCTGGGCATGAGCGAGCACATCAACCGTGACGAGCCGTCCGCCATGCCCGGCGTCGCCGTCTCTGCAATAGTAATTGGCGTGGCTCAAGACACAACACCAATCATGACTATCAGAAAACGATAAAAAAAAAAGAATGGAGACCCATATTAGATTAATTTATGTGAGCATTACACCACGACTTGATCAACGATAGATACACAAGGTCCGAGTTATGTATATGTTGCTATGATACGACTTTTATGATCTTCACCTTGCAAACTACGCTTCCTACTGCTTTTATTTCTGTGTTGCTTTTCGTAAACAAAAATAACAAGTCAGGCATAAAATATCTGTTACTTCTCCACAAACTTTTTAAGCGTGGCATTAGACAAGTGGCGCGTCAACCGCGTGCCGGATTATACTAGTTGCTTCTAATCCACAGGTAGACCAACCGCGGCCGTCTCGTCCGCGCGCCGGTCAGAGGCACCGTTAATATTTAAACTGTCTGACTGCCGTGTTTACAGGTACTGGCAGTGGCCTTGGCAGACCGGCAGTGAAGCCCGGACCAGGTCTCTGGTCATATCGAATCTGGTTGGCTTCAGCGTTCAAAACACACGAATTCACACTTACCGGCACCAATTTTATCTTTTTGACGGGTAAATAGCACGCGTCCTGCCTTTTCATTATAGAAGGAGACTTACCGGCACCAATAAACACACTGCTCCTTAGAGAACTCCAGCAGTAACGTTCTTACACAATCCCATCATCCAGAAGGGCTCACCATGGAGATGCTCTCCAACGCTGTGCTGGGGGACCTCGTGGGCAGGTCTATATCGTTCCTGGCTTCCTGCTCACCAAGTGCGAGAAGCAGACGACGGTCGACGACGACCTGCAGAGGCTGCACTACTTGCTGCTGAGGAGCGGCACCATCGTCGAGGAGGCTGAGCGGCGGCACCTCGCAAATCGGGCCATGCTGCGGCAGCTCCAGGCCTTGAGGGACAAGACGTTACGTGGACACTACGTCGCTGACACTGTCAGCAGCCAAGCCCTTCGCCGGGGAGGAGACAGTGGCCACGACAACGATGATGACGACGAGATGAGAGAGGAAGCAAGCCTCCGCACCTTCGTCCTGTCCAGGTTCAACTCGGCGAAGCGCGTCCGCTTCACCTCCGGCGATCTGAAGACTGCTGCTTTGTTCAGCAGCACAAGCCCCAGAGAACTGCAGCAGATGGTTCGCAGCCTGGGAACCATGATTGGCGATATGAAGGAGTTCGTTGTGTTCTTGATGAGCTATCCTCTCTTGCATCGCCAGCCTTACAGTGCCCATTTGTTTCTGAACAAGTGCATGTTTGGCCGCCACATGGAGAGGGAGACGATCATGAACTTCTTGCTGCAACCTGAACCCGCCGGAACACTTGGCGTCCTTCCGATCATTGGCCCGGCGCATATCGGGAAGAGCACTCTTGTGGAGCATGTTTGCCAAGACGAAAGGGTGCGCGCGCACTTCTCCTCCATCTTGGTTTACAGTGGGAATGACCTTAAAGATTCATCAATGGCCAGTCTGACAGACAACTGTGCTGTGAAGTATCAGAAACATAATGCCTCAGAGGAGAGGTTCTTGGTCGTTATTGAGCTCTTAGATGATGTGGATGAAGAGACATGGAAGAGGCTATACTACTCTTCTGATAGAAGCATGGCAGAGGGGAGTAAGATGATCATCACCAGTCGATCCGAGAACATTGAGAGGTTCGGAACAACACAAGCTCTTAGGCTGAGATGCTTGTCTGCAGAAGCCTACTGGTATTTCTTCAAGATGCTTGTATTTGGAAGTGATGATCCAAGGCAGCATCCAAAGATGGCGTCCCTAGCCCTGGAGATGGCGCAGGTGGTGCAAGGATCTTTCATGTTCGCAAACGTTGGTGCTGTCTTGTTAAGAGCTCATTTCAACAGCCGAACGTGGTCCAGGATCCTCAGAAGGACAAGAGAGTACCTGCAAATGAATGTCTCCATAATTGGCGAACACCCAGATGATGTCAAGGCCAAGGGTCATAATCGATTTACCTGGAACCTAGTCAAGCAGAGACCTGACAAATATTTCATGCTAGATTACATTTACCAAAGAGACCCTGCTCAGGAGGACCTCCCAAAGATAACAATGGCAGACCTGCTATCAGGACGTGCTGAACCGCGAGGGAAGACCGATATCTTGTTTTGGAGATCTCAGATACCACCCTACTTTACCTATAGGTGTACTTCTGTTACAAGAGAGATACATCATATGTAGACACCATAACATAACTGTATTAAGGTCACATAGAGTTTGAGGCTCTTGGCACGGTGCTGATTTCATTGTTGAGGTAAATCTTGCCTGGTCTCACTAGATAGATGACTTGGTTTAGGGTGCCTTTGGTTCAGCTTATAGGGGCTGTGGCTTTTGAAAAAAGCAGGTAGCTCAACCAAAGGCCTGGCTGTAGACAGCAGCTTTGGGCCAAAGCCGGCTTTTTCCCAATGTAAAACTCACAGCCGCTCGGGGCCTGCTTTCATCGGCTGTGGGAAGAAGAAAGTTCGGTTTATTTACCCGCCTGCCACCGCTAAGTGAAGATACCGGTTCGTTTCTATTTCCCGTCCGCGATGTCTCGCACGAATACGACGCAGCACGGCGCCCTCCACGCCGGCCGCGGACGAGAGCACTGGTGAGGCTCGGGGGCTGTGGGCTAGCTCCGCCGTTGTTCTCCGCGAGCTCCGTAGCGCGAGGTCCGCCGCCGACCCCGCCGCGCGAGATCTGCCGCCGTCCCTGCCGTTCTCCGCGCGCTCCGCATCACAAGGGCCCGTGCCCCAGGCCGTCGGCGTGGCGCAAGGCCAGCGCGGCTATCCGAGCGAGCTTGCAAGCCGTCGTCGTGCCCGCGCCCCAGCCCTGCTCAGCCTCTCAAGCCGTCGTCGTGCGCTCCTATCCGAGCTTGCCTCTCAACCCGTCACGGCGGCTCCTCCTCAAAATAATCCGCATCTCCATAGCTCTAACCCAAAATTCCACATCAAACGGTTGCGCCATAGCTTGGGGATTCGATTCCCCCACTCCCCAGGCACTATCCCCCCTGTCCCAGTCCAATTTGAGCTCTCAGAGATCGTCAATGGTGGCTGGACGGAGGAGAACGACATTGAAAGAAGCTATTGCGAAAAGGCCCTCGTAGAAACTTGTAATTAATTATACTATTCTTGTGTCTTGATGTTTTTACAAAAACACCCAGAATTTAGGAGAAATTCAACGTATAAAGAAATATTTTGTGGATCAAATGTTAATGGGTGATACTTTTAAAAAAAAATAATATATTCTTTGTAAAATGATTATTTACATGTTAATTTTCGAACAAGATTTAAACTTATAATTGTCTTGTAAATTGTTTCTCAAATCTTCAGGGGCATTATATGTGTTTTCACAGCTTATTTCACAGCCACAGCTATTTCAACCAAACGGCTTTCAACTTTTCCATAGCTCAAATCTCACAGCAGCTTTTTTCACAGCTCACAGCCATAGCAGCTTTTTCCACAGCCACAGCCCAACCAAACACACCCTAGCACTGATTGCAGTTCAGCTGATAACATTTCTATCTGACTCTGCTAAAATTTTCTTCTAATTCCAACTGATGGCTTCTCCAATTCAATTGCACATCTGACCTATATTAACACAGCAGTTAGTTTTATGTAAGAGGCATGCAATGCTCTGAGGTCTTCGCTCAGTGACGTCACACTGTTATACTGTACATCTATTTTGGTGGGGGAGGGGGTGGCATGGGTAATAAAAAAGACCTTAAACCCTAAAAAAACATATTCACAAAAGTGACAAAACACTAGGGTGCAGGATGAGATGAAATTACCCGGGAGGCAAAAAAAAAAAAACATAATATGATCAGAGAACCCAGATAAATTAGATCTAATCAACCCACATGAGTTATAATTTTGATTGCAAACCAAAAGAAATGGAAACCAGAAAGGAATTTGGTACCTGCTCATGCCTTCTCATTCACAAAAGTATATACAAAAAACTCCTAGCCCTGGATTCAACTGTCTTCCTAAGCACTGAAAAGGAATGGCAGAAGCCGCGATTTTACATGGAGAAGTGCAGAGCAACACAACTGATCCCAACAAAGCATTAGGTGATCGACGAACTCAGATAAAGTCCACTGCGATCAATTTTACCTTTTCATTTGCCTAATATTTCACAAAAGTTTACTAAAAGCTTCCAGGCCCAAGATTCAACTATATTCTGTTTACTGAAAGGGGATGGCAGAAACTGAAATTTTACATGCAGAAGTGCAGAGCAATTCAACACTAACTTGAGCAGTGTCCAATGAAGCAGATGTTATTCACATGGAGGTACAGCAGCAGATCACCAAATATCCCGTGCTTGTTTAACTATCTGTTGACATGATTGTGTGCACAAATGGAACAAGGAGCCACATATTGTTTAACTATTTCTCTTGCATCCACAAAGAGATAAACTGGAGAGGTATATTCCTCTACCTGACTGAGTATCAGCAACATACTGCGGCTATAAGTTCTCTTAAAGTGACAATATTGCTTGTTTTTCCAATCATCATGCTTTTGTCACCGAAGCTTGTTGCCTCCGTTTTGTCTTTGAAAAAAAAAATCAGTTTACAAGGAATCTCTGGCAATAGGGACTATGGATGTGCATATTGTGCTCGTAAATGAAACATTGAGGCCTCAAATTACTCATGGGCTTATCTGTTGTTCCTGATCCTTCTTCCCTTGAACTTTTGCTTGAAATGTTCAGGGCCTAACAAATCTGAAGCACTTGAATTCATCTCTTCAGATAGCTTTTGTGCTAGCTCATACTGTCCGGCCTTTCTTGCGTCACTGATTAGTGCCCGATAGACATAAATTGAAGGTTGATGCGATAGTTTCATCTGCTCAAACATTTCCAGGGCATCGGCAATATGGCCAGCCCGTCCCAAACTATCAATCAGTGCAGCATGTGTTCTCAAATCAGGAGTGATGCCTTTAGCAAACATTTCTGCTGCAAATCTTTTACACATATGTAATTGTCCGAGCCTCCGCAAGCAGTTTATTACTGTATTATATGTCACAATGTCAGGAGAATGGCCGTGTTCTTCCATTACCTTCAACTCATGAAGCATCTGATCCACCCGACCAGCTTTCCCTAGCACATCCAGGATAGTGTTGAACGTGACAACATCCAAGCTGCTCCGATCTTTCTTCAACTCTTGAAATATGATCAAACTTTTATTGATGTCGCCGTATTTAGCTGTGGCAAAAACTATGCGATTCAGCACCGTAGGATCCCTATCATGTGTTATTTTCAAAATTTCTCCTATAAATTTGAGTATCAATTCACAGTCATCCACCTTCTGAAGAGCCTTTGCAACATTTATGTATGAACTCTCATCCGGAGCAAGTTTTGAAAGCAGCAGGTACCTGAATACCTTGGCAAAGAGATCAAAGTTGTTTGCCTCAGCTGCTTGCTGCAGCAACATATTAAACGTGTGCAGACCAACATGTCTCTGCTCGTCACCTAAATGCCGCAGAACCCGGACAGCATCCACGAGGTTGCCAGATCTGCAGAGCTTCTCAACATAAGCAGTACATGCTGAATCATCCGAGACATTGGTCCCTGTGGTGGTCGAACATTCCTGATTAAACGCTTCGACGGCCTCATCCCCTTCACCGTCAGTCACACCATACTGTTGGAGGTACCTCACTGTCATGGCCGAATGTGCACCTATAGCCGGGCGTTCTTCCAGGAGCAAGGTCCCCGTCAAACATCTCTGGAGATAAAATGAAAAAAAAATGCTAAATGTGGTCAAATTCCCCGGTTTGAATATCAGATACGCAATGCTTTAACAGTGCTTGAGAAACAACACCAACTAATTGAAGGTTCATGAGTTCATTTAACCCTACTGTCCTAGAACTAGGCCAAGACTCAGGAGGAATACTACTAACAAAAGACCCGAAGAATTGAGACTGGGTACTAGTGATCCAAAACTCATCCTCCGTCATAAAGATCCTTAAATCATGCTCATCACGAATTGCAAAGACTCTACTAAAGCCTCACGGATAGCAAATTCGTACGGGCTCGGTCGGAACCATCTAGCTTTGAAGCGAGCAACCACATATGCCAGCTGAAACGGCAGCCGCGATTGGAGAGGGTTGAGCTCGAATTCGTGTCCCGCCAGCAAACCAAGCAAAAAAAATATTAGGGGGAAGGAGAGGATGGGGGTACCGAGGAGGCCAGGAGCGCGGCGGAGGCGAGCGAGCGTCGGAGGAGGAGCGCCACGGCCGGGGGGAGGCGCCGCATCTGAATGGAGAAGTGCGAGTGGGCGGGCTCTCTACCTCGTGCCGCCGCGAGCGCTTGGGCCGCCGAGGTCACCCGGTGACGGGCGGCGGGAGGGCATCGGCGCCGCTCCGGGGTTTCCTCAGGGTTTAGGGGTCGCGCCGCGGATGGCACAGCAGGTGTTTGCGGGAATGCTTCACAGGCCGTTGCGGAGGCGAGAGGGAGCGTCAGGCGCCGAAGAAGCAGTGGGACCCGCAGGCAGGTGGAGTACAGTGTTGTGGGCGGTGGTAAAAAGTGCGTCAAAGATGACTAGATGAGCGAGAGTCTGTTCTCTCCAGTTCAAATGGATGCCGAAATTTACCTGCACCGTCAAAATTTATTTTAGCACGTCTTGGAAGCACCGTCAAAATTGCCGCGCCATGCGATGGGAATGATCCAACGGGAAGCCCGCGCCCGTCTCCGGCGGCCCGAAAACGCGGGGGCGGAGTTGGTTACGAAACAGCGGCCATGACACGGCCACCGCTCCTCCCTCGCCATCCAAGAACGTTGGTGGTGCGCAAGCGCCTCGCGCGCTTCCTCCGATCCCCCGCTTGCGACCGGCGATGGCGTACCGCAGGAAGCAGGGCACCATCCAGCGGTCGGCCACCTTCGTGGAGGACCACCGCCACTCCTCCTCGTCGTCGTCGGGCGGCGGCTCCCCGTCACCGGCCATCGCGTCCCCGCGCGCCACGCGGTTCGCCGACGACAGCCGCCGCCCCGAGCGCTCGTCGGCGCTGGCCGCGCAGGCCATGCTGGCGTCGTCGTCCGCCGCGCTCGGGGGGCCGCTGCCGGCCTTCGGCGAGCGCCTGCACGCCACCGCCGCGGCGGCGGCGCCGTCCCGGGCGAGCGACCCCGTGCAGGTCTGCATCCCCCTCTTACAGAGAGCCAGCCACCGGCATTAATTTTGTTGGATTCTGATGATCACGATCTCATCAATGTCCCTGTTGCCAATCTGATGGTGTGAAAACAGGACTCGATCCTGTCTCTGAACGATCTATTTCGACCATGGCAGGACCCCGTCACCCAGCTGTTCACATCGACGACCAACCTGAACGACGAGGGCTCCAAGTACGATCTCGAGCTGTCCAAGAAAGACGACGTCAGGCATGGATTCTGGGGGCTCGTGGCTCAGAAAGCCAAAGTCATGCTCGACGAGAATGGCACGCCGCGAGAGCCTCAGGTAAGGCCGCTGAATCACAAGAGGAGAGGGAAAAACATTCAGTTCATCCTCTTGAACGACGATCTGATGATCCTTTTGTCTTCAAAAATGCATCATCGTGTGTGTTCACTTCAGTTTAACCTCTGCTTTTCTGTTCCCAGCTTTCTCAATCTCGCTGGTCCTATGATCGGGTCCGAAGCGCGGAGAGCCCAATGTCGCAGAGAGGTTCAGAAGGGAAGCTCGACATTGGAGGCAAGATCAAGAACGTCCTCGAAGTGAGAGTCCTCCGATGATCAGTTCCACAGTTTCAGCACACGTGTATTTTTGTTATTCTAATCCCTGACCAGCATTCGGAAGGCTGACCTCGCCGCCATGGTTCGCTTGCAGAAGGAGGTCCTGGCCGTGGGCGAGAGCAGCAGACCGGCCGGCGGCGAGGCCGTGTCTCCTGCCGTCCGGAGGCTGCAGATCAGGAGGAAGGCGTGCAGCATGGACCTGCACGGCGCGAACCTTAGCGGCCTGGCCAGCCCCGACATGTCGCCGATGATGTCCGACACGGAGTCGCCGCAGATCAAGGCTTCTCGCGACGTAAGGTGCCCTCCTGTTTCGTGCGTTAGGATATGCGTGGCCTGGCCGCTGTAGTTTGTAGCCTCGAGGATGGACAACGTTAGAACGACGAGCGAGAAGCCATTTTTGTTGTTGTTCGTGCTCGGATCCTTCTTCTGCCGATGAAAGATGAAAGAACGCCTTCAGCTTGTGCCTCGCAGGTCGCGAACGCCATGGCCGCCAAGGTGAAGCTGCTGCAGCGGGAGCTGAAGACGGTGAAGGCGGACCTGGCCTTCTCCAAGGAGCGGTGCGCGCAGCTGGAGGAGGAGAACCGCCTGCTCCGGGACGGCAACCACGACGCCGACGAGGACCTGGTACGCGTTCTAGCTCGATCATCATCGCTTGCATTTAACAGCGTGGTCATCACCCCTGCTTCGCGCGTGTCTGTTCCTCGTACGTGCCAGATACGGCAGCAGCTGGAGACGCTGCTCGGGGAGAAGGCGCGGCTGGCGCACGAGAACACGGTGTACGCCCGCGAGAACCGGTTCCTGCGGGAGATCGTCGACTACCACCAGCTCAACATGCAGGACGTCGTCAACCTCGACGACCACATCGAGGAGGAATACGAGGAGGAAGACATCGAGGAGGAAGGATACATGGAGGACGCCGACGCCGAGCGAGAGGCTGAGAAGTACGTCGACGATCTCCGCGCGTCTTCGCAGTCTCTCTGCGTGCAAGAGGACGCGGAGCACTCGCCGTTGCCGGAGGTCCTGGACACCGCTCCCCTGTCGCCCTCTCAGAAAACTGACGAGGCGCGGATGCTGAGCACGAACAGCGGCGGCGCCACCATTGCAAACGAGTCCCCGCGGGTGCTGAGCATGAACAGCGGCGGCACCACTGGCAATGAGTCACCGCGGATGCCGAGCGCAAGCATTGGTGGCGCGACTGAAGAAATGCACCAGAGCTTCAAGGACGACGGTTCGTCACCAGAAAGGACAAGCGACGGCTGATTTTTGAGTTGCAGAAACTGCCGTGCAATGCGTGTAAAGGACACATTTTGTCTCTGATTTGTTGTCATTGGGGTTTTATCGCCTGTAATGTAATTCCTAGTTCATCTGATCAGGATGGAAATAAACTCCTGCCCCGGAGCATCACATCCACTGATTAACATACAAGGACCATAATTCTTTTTCGTCGTTCAGGTCCTGCAACAGCAGCTACTTAGGTTCAGCTTCCCTCATGACATACCGACAGCATAACAGATTGTTTCAAAACGATTGTTTCAGTTTTCAACTTCCAGTTTTCTTACAGTAATCAGATTGTTTCACTCACAAGCAGAACAGATGGTCCTTGGCGACGTTTTAGCTTAAGTCAGAACATGCTCGTGAAAAGTCATAAAGACCACAGTTTTTTCTTTTCCTTTTTGCATAAATCAGCTCCAGGCGATGAGATAAATCATAAATGGTTACAACCAACTGTGTCATTAACAGATTTCAGATACACATTATTCTCCCAATTGTTTGATATTTGAAGAAAATACAAAAGCCTTGGCTCCCATTATACAAGGAAACTAAAGAGTTGCAGTTCAGGTCTTCCGAAAGAGGTTCATCAACATCAAGGAAGTTCAAGGCTGCATAATACCCTGCAGAACCATGCACTATCATTTCAGTAACCAATTGAAAGAGCTGACAAGCAAGTACTGGGACTATGCATCATCCAAAATAATGGGTACAAAGAAAAATATAAATAGATGCAAACAAAAGAAAGAAGGCGCTACTCATGCATAACAGCATAAGCTAATGCATATACATTTATAAAGAAAATATAAATGTATGCATATTTAAGGAAGTCAAGTAATATGTTAGCAGTTCATTCTATAAGTACGAAATATTCATGGAATGAGAATGTTGCAATTGACTGATACATAGGCACAAAAGGTTTAAAGGGTTTAAGATTAGGAAAAGTCTATCCATATACTGGTAGCTCGCTCGACGATCTAGCTACCACGGCCTGCGCGCAGGGCCGGAGGCGGCGGGTGTGCGGGCGGCGCGGCGAGGCGGCGCGTCGCCGCCGGCCGCCGGAGATGGAGGCGGGCGGTGGTGGGGAAGCCGAGTTAGGGTTGTTTGGGTTTCTGGGGGGCTTCTTCTCCTCTCAACCATAGAACCAGGGAAGGAGGTCGGCCCGGCGGTGGGCTGCGGGCGGCGGGCGGGGCGGCAAGGCGGCGAGGTCGGTGCCGGGCGGCCGCGGCGGTGGAGGAGGGCGGTGGGCAGGGCAGGGGTGGGGGAGCTTCACCACACAAGTTAATGGCGGGCGGGGACTGGTGTGGGGCGGCGGCGAGTGCGGGCGGCGCGGCGAGGCGGCGAGACGCCGCCGGCCGCCGGAGGTGGTTGCGGGCGGGGGTAGGGAGGGTGCGGCGGGCGACGACGGCGCCGGGAGGCGTCGGAGTCGCGGGTGGTGGGCGACGGGGCGGGGGTGGAGACGGACGGGCGCAGGAAGAAGATGAACAGGGCTGGTAGCTAGCTAATTCGATCTGGCGACTGGTAGCCGATTAGTGGCGTCCTTAAGATTATATGCTGGTATGAACTGCCGTATCCAGTAAACTTATTGGTCGTTTGACAACACCGACTTTTCGCTGGTATGGAACAGGATTTTGTAGGCAACCAGAATACAAGGAAGAAAGGAAAAATCATTTCAAACAAGGAAAAAGGCATTTCAATACAAAACCAATGAAAAATAAACGATAATCTCTGGTTCAACACTGGAATCCTTGCTAAGAGCAGCAATACATATTAGCATTTTTGCTAACTCCTTTCCATTACTGTGGTGTTTACATGGGGGCAATATCAGGTTGTTAAGTCACATGTCTTATTACAGGGAACTCAATTACAGCTGAAGCTAAACCAAACAATATATGATGTAACCAGTTAACACCGTAACTGGGAATGTTACCGTTCGCACAAAAAAAAGTACCGTAGAGGTAAAGTAAAGAAGAATATAAAGTTGTAAACAATAACTAACAACAGATCAGTATAAATTGATGACAGTCAGCCATCTGTAGTTGTGAACAAATTATAGTTTTGAACAACAATTGGGAGCGGGCCATGCAGAATGATTTCTCTTCTCTGAAATAACTAATTATTGTTGTATATATAGCTCAATATAATGAATAAAAACAGCGAAATGACGATCGCTGGAACGAAAACAGCTTGAGGCTTGCCAATTTTTATTGCTATGGCCAAATAGTTGTGACCGTCCATTAATAAAGATTGTCACTATAACACTACCCCACGCTCTTCAGAAATGGAAGAGGGTAATCTCGTTTTGAAAAATAAGACTACCGCATTGCAGTCCAATTTACGCAATCATAACAGCAGCTCAAGAACACCTCTAGTCCTCTAGTCTCCAGCGTTGACGCAACACCAGAAGCACCTACAAATCAAAGTCGACAACCGCCTATAGCAATCAGCAATGACCAAGGGACAGGCGCTAATTCCCACCGGAAGATACGGGACGGAAAAAATGGTCAATTCACAAACCAACCCAGCCCCCATAATGGAGTCCAAAACCCTAGAGCCAGAATCATACAGCGCACCACGAATTCTACACCAGAGCACTGCATCTCAGAAGGAGCAGCCAATACGAGCATAGCCAAGGGGACAGATCCGCACCTAGTTGCCCGAGGCCTGCTCGACGAGCTTCTTGTCGCGGCGCTCCATGGCGACGTCCCACATGTCGTTCCCGATGTGCTTCGGCTGCATCAACCCACACATAAACAGGAGGGAACCGAGAGCATCAGCACGGCGGGAATCCGGATCGGGGGGAGGAGGGGAGGGAGGGGAAGCGTACCCTGCCGTGCGCGGCCCTGTGGATGTAGTACTGGGCGTTGCCCATGATGCAGAGCATGCCGCCGATGATGCCCAGCGGCAGCATGGCCTCCAGCCAGTGGAACCGCGCCATCGGGGAAGCGGGTCAGGGAGGAGGCCGGGTGGCGACTCGAGTCGAGGCGGGGCGGAGACGGCGGCGTGGAGATCTCCGACCGGGGTTGGGGAAGGCTGGGTCGGGGCGTGAGCCGGTGGTGGACAGCGAGAGTGGTGCGGCTCTGGACCTTTCGGGAGGATGAAGGGATGCTGGGCCGCGCATTTCGGGTTCCTTCTCGAATGGGTTGGTTGCGCGGTCGGGCTGCTCCGTGGGCAGTTATTTATTTGGGCTTTATTTTTCTGCTTTGCCTTTGATGGGCTGGACCCTTTCTCTCGGATTTTGTCGTTTGGGTGCGGCCCACGAACAAGTGATGGATGAACAAGGAGATGGGATGATTGCTTTGATAGTTTGATTCCCTTCCCATTTGCGCTTTCTCGCAATCCGAACTAGGTGACTGCGACGTATTCCACCAGTCTCCGTATGGCCGTATCCTTGTGAACGAACGCATTCACGTGAGTTGACAACTTGTCGCTGTCAGCATCAGTTGCATGGCAAATCCTCTACGGCGTCCGTGGAAAAACAATCCGATTCGCGGGAAAAAAATCAGTGTCCTTTTCCGTAGAGACAGTAAATGAGACCAGTTCTTCGAGGTGCAACAAACACGACCGGATCCCCAGTGTATCCTAGGACAACAAAGGAGAACCATCACACAAACAGTCCATTCCCGTGCTAGTCGAACCGATCCCATAGTATCCCCTGGAGAGTGAGAGAAAAACGAAAAATTACGGTACAGATTTGGACATTTGGTGGTGCTGCGGCCGGCGAGACAAACGTGGCAGTGTCGGTCGCGGAATCTAGTGGGCCCGTGGCTCGAGTATTCTAAGGACAGGGTAGGGGTGGATCCGGCGGGCGACAAGCTAGGGGGCGCCTGGATTCGTGCCAAAGCCCCTCAAAATTTGCATAAACACGGGGACAGCGGCGGCATGGAAAGCGAGTGCGCGAGAACTGAGGACACAGGGGCGGAGCAGACGGGGATGGCGCTTTTGTCTCGGGTCAGACGCCCCCCTTTCCAGTTTCCTCAAGGCCTCCTACGTGTAAAAAAAGGCTCGTGCGCCTCGCAGCCACCGTATGGCGCGTAGTAGTTCGTTCATTTTTTTTCTTCACAAGATGCACGCAAAGATACACTGTTAGTGAACACACGCGAACAACAATTGGCTGCTGGTGAAACTGTGAAGTGGTCACTCTGGAGTACTCTAGCCCGTGGGTACATATATACATGTGTACTGCCGGCACGTGTCCGCACAGTAAAAAACACCAGGACCGTATCTTCCACTTACCCCCACCGTCAGCAGCACTCATGCAGCCATGCACGGGCGCACCTGCCCCCCAACATGCGTTGCCGCGCGCGTCCGTACTCGGCCCGCCACGACAGCTTCGCAGAGCATCCTATGCCCCCCATCCAGGCCCCAGCCATGCCAATGCCATCCTACCCATCCCAGTATCCCACGCTCAAATCTCTCACCGAACTTCCCCACCCACACGCGCGCGCGCGAGCCACGGCCACGGCTGACGACGACGGCGCGGTAAGCCCGGAGCAGCACGTGGAGACGCCCGGGGACGACATGCACGATCACCGCGCGCGCGAACGTGCGCGCTCGCGGTGGCGCATGTGCTGGTCCCCCGGTTCCCGGTGTACAGTACGTATACGGTCGCCGCTTTGGAAATCCTCCGCCGATCGATCGAGCACGGAGGAGGCGGCGGCGGGGCTGTGCTGTGCGTGGTGTGGCGCGGCTACCGCTTGTCGTGGCGCCTTGCCGGTCATCGGCATGTATCAGTCGCCGCCGCACGTGCCAGGAGGGGCGCGGTACTGCTGGCTGCGATTCTCGTTGCGCCCCCGGCGATGGAAAATCGTGGGGAACCCGGGACTTGGTCAACCTGCAAACGCGACCGGAAAATGGAAACTTTGGGTTATGCACGGGACACCTTTTTTTTTTTTTGAGCGTATGGCACGGGACACTTAAGCAAACTTGACTTTTCGAGGGAAAAAAAGTAAAAAAAAAAACTTTACCTGGTTAAATGACTTGTCCGAAAACTCAAACTTTAAGTTGGATATTAAAATTTCGGGAGCTTCACTGTATCCGTGTACTTTTACATGACTTGAAACGAATGTCACAGTAAAAAGTAGTAAAACTCAAGACCATATCGGTTCCATTCGTGTGATAAGGTATCAAAGAACGGACGCGTGCACATCTTTTGCGACTGTTTCATGATGCTAGATTGAAAGTAAGCTAAATTGCCAAATCGTCCAAAGAAAACGACAACAAGCTGCCAAGTACGACGCTAAGATATCTCCAAGGGAGTATTCTAAACTTTACAGCACTGACGACCGCATGCTGATAGTTTAGTTAGCATGACACAAATTTTATCACGAGGCTATCAAGAGCTCTAACAATCTATAAACAAGACGTGGGTGCGTTGGAGGCAGTAACCCACTCATTTCGTGTGGAACAGACGCGTGCACATCTTTGAAACTGTTTCATGGTGTCAGACCGAAAGTAAGCTAAATTGCCAAATTGTGTTAAGGAAATGACAACAAGTTGCTAGGCATGATGCTAATACGTCTTCAAATATTGTAAACTTTACAGCACTAGCGACAGCATGCCGATAGTTTAGCCAGCGTGACATAAATTTGTCAGGAGGCTATCAAAGGCTCTAGCAATCTAAAGACTTAGCAAATAGCTTGCGTGACATTGGTGTGTTTGATACATATCGGTTGTGACAACATGACAAATGCGTGTAAGACAACCCTCGTGCATGTAAGGCGGGCAAAGACATGTGAGGTAACCATCTTTGATCTATTAGAACACGACAATTAAGTATCTACAAGATGGCATGACGTCGATACGTTATATACGTTGTATTACGTACACAATGATAGCAGATCGTGTTACAAATTTGGTATGCTTTTGCTCTTTCGACCATGACATGTCATTGTAATCGTTTCATCCTAAGAAGAAGTGTGTTTATTTTATTTTATTAGGTGAAACTAAAAAAGTATCCATATATGAGATAATTATAAGTTAAGAAATAAATAAAATTACATAAGCTATCTACAATCTTATTTTTATCTACATAATAACTTCGAATTACTAATCAAAATTTATAAGATGCTTCTTATAATGTGGTCCATTTACTACTCAATTATACTCACTATTAAAATTCAACCTAACAAGCACGAAATTTAGATGATCATTATATAGCTTGTATAAAGAAAAGACACGAACATTACCTCATGTAGGCGTAGGTGCATCCCTAGGAAAACCGGCACGGCAGAATATGGCAAAGCAGGTTGATGCGTATCCTGCGGCTGCCCATGGGCGGCAGGGGTTTATAAACCCTACGGGGCAAGCACGCAGGTTGATGCCGGAGATGCTGCGACGCAACACGTCGTGCGCAGCGCAGGGTTTTGCCGAGATTTTCCCAAAAAAGGGTACTGCCACCGCACCGAGAAAAGAAAACGATACACGGCGATAAACACACACACACAATCGCCTCTCCTCCTCCTCCTCCCGTCCGGCTCTCCCGATTGGCACCCAGGCGGCGGCCCCCATCCGACCCCTGCCGCCATGGACGGCCTGCACGGTACGGACGCGTGCTTCTCCCCCGGGCGGGCCATGTCGCCGCAGGTGAGGCCCCCCGGGCCGCCGGACATAGGCAGGTAAGCCTCGGTGCTGAGATTGGGTGGGTTTTTTGGGAGGAAGAAAAGATTGGTCCTTGGGCGACGTCTGATTTGTGCCTTGATCTTTCTTGTGTGTCTGGGTCGGATTGGATTGCGTTGGCGCAGCCAGTACCTTGCGGAGTTGTTGCAGGAGCACCAGAAGCTGGGGCCGTTCATGCAGGTGCTCCCAATCTGCAGCAGGCTGCTAAATCAAGGTTAGTGGTTTGATCCAGGTTTTGCTTGTAGATGCTCTCCTTGCTATGTTTCTTGAGTAGATAGCATTGCTTCGCTAGATTGGAATCTGTCCTTCTGTCCACCATGGGCAAATTGGTGTGACTTGCCTTTGCTTGATGAAACGTATTTTGATTTCAGCTGCAATGTTTTTTTTTTGGGTGAATCGAGGCTTCAAATGATGAAAAACATCATCTTTTCTTAAGAAACACAGTGCCTTTTCTTGTGCGGCTGGATGTTTTTCATGCTCTCATGTTAATGTTATGTGCTAATGCTTGCTTGTGGACGCATGCTACCAGAGATAATGCGGGTGTCGAATATGCGTCGCCAACATGGTGTTGGGGACTTTGAGAGGTTGCCGGTCCCAAGCCCGAATCAGATGCATACATCACCTCCCATGCCAAATTTTTGCGGAAACGGTTTTAGTCCATGGAGTGGGATGCATCCAGAGGTAATTTAACTTCAGCTACCTAGAATATTTGATTGCCCTGGCCGCGTGGACTGTTAAAACCTTTCTACAAAAAAAGGGAACGCTCTATAGGACATATAGGTAATGAACATGGTGCTAGATACTTTCTGAAGTGCAATCTATGCAGGGAAGTAAACAAAGAAATAAGATAACAATGATACTTTTGTTAAGATACATGTCATATTTATACGAATGTATGCTCTCACCAAGTTTGTCCATCAGCGACTTATCAAACTAATTTTTCTTTCAAAGATTACGCTGTATGTAGACTCAGACAGGTGGTCAATGGCATCATCCATGATTTTTTTTCTGTTTTGATATGCTAGAAAGGGTTTTAACCAATAATTCAATCTTTTTAGTTGGAGGTGCCACAGTTGTCATCGTCTCTTCTGTTTTGTGCTGTTATTATTCTACTTTTCCTTCCTATTTAACGTTTGTGCTTTGAATAAACAATCACAAACGTTTAAATGTAATTGATGTTCACATTATCAAAGATTTACCGCTAACTAAATTTCTGGTGTTTAATCCATGATACTCATTACAATTGGAAACAGTTTGACGCAAACAAACAACTGAAAACTCCATTCTCTTCACTTTCACTATTACATTATTTGCATTCTATTCAAATTGTCCAAACCATCAATGCATTTTGTCACTTTCCTATCGTATTAGCTCCAGTCCTCTCTATCATATCATAGACCAACGTTATTTGTAATTTGATCACCATCTGCCATCCTACAATACTTACATCTGCACCTGAATTGTCGAAATTACCTGAATTTTCTTTGAACTGTGAACCTGCAATGAAGAGAGATGAGAGCTATTATCTGAATTCAAAATCTGGACAATTAGTTAGGGGAAATATCGCAGTACATCCAAACAAATGCTATAAAAGAATCAGGCATACATATTTTTGTACTGACTGAAAGGTCTATGCTAAATGTTATACTTTCTATTGAAGGGTGAAACACTCTTGCTCCTATATTTTTAATGTATAGTTCATATTGGGCTTGCATTTGGGTGATATTTTCCATTATATTGCTTTTGCTGAAAGCTAGCAGCTAAACCATTTCTCCTTGAATGGGAGTCGAAATATTTTAAATAGGATGTTTGTAGTTCTTAGAAAGAGAAAAATTCTATGCTTGCAAATGGAGCAGAACACATGTAACTGAATCTTGAAGATATATATGGAAGTATTTGGAAGCCTGGAGGAAATGTTTAACAATTAAGTGATATATTTTTCCACCCTTTTTCTATTGACTGAGCATGGTGCCCATTTTTTACATTTTGTTATCATTGCTCAAATTACATAACCTTAACACTTTGTTATGATTTATCAGAGAGTAGGTGTTCCACAAGGAGCCATGGGTTGGCAAGGACCCCCACAAAGCCCCTCTTCCTACATAGTCAAGAAGATTTTGCGGTTGGAAGTACCAACAGATACATACCCTAATGTATGTATGTTTTTATCTTTCATGTCTGAAAGGGTTACTTGTACAACAGCCTAGCACACTACTTATAGTTTGTCCTTTCCTTTTTGTTTAGTTCAACTTATTGGCCGTCTTCTTGGGCCAAGGGGAAACTCTTTGAAGAGGATTGAAGCCTCTACAGGTTGTCGTGTTTTCATCAGAGGGAAGGGCTCAATTAAAGATTCTAGCAAGGTAAGCATAACCATGGAACTATAGGCTGTACATGTGTAGCTTAAAATGACAGGATGTCGTTTTGGGTTTTTATTTCTGAAGTAGGCACTGATATTCCAGCAAATATTATAACCTGCTGTTCTTTTCATTTCGTGAAGGAGGAACAACTCAAGGGAAGACCTGGGTATGAACACTTGAGTGATCCGCTCCATATCTTGGTTGAAGCTGAGTTACCTGCTAATGTCATTGATTCAAGACTTTCAAAAGCACAAGAGATCCTTGAAGAGTTGCTGAAGCCAGTGGTATGGATATGTTTCTCATTGTTCTTATCTTGCTTTTGGTTTTGTCAATCAGCAGCTATTGAACGTGGAACAAGTCAAAGCATCCAAGTAGAAAGGAAGATTGTTTGTATAACTGTTATACAAGTTAGATCTTTTAATTAGCCATATCATACCTAAACCTATGTCAGTTGCTCTTCACTCCCAGCTTTCTTCAAGCAGACTAGTAGTACTAAGTACTAACCCATTAGACTACTGCGGATGTTTTTGCCAGTACAGATTATTTTCTTCAGAGATTCCAAATCAACTTCTTTGCCTCGTGTTCCTGAATCTTATTGCTTTCATACTTTCTATACAGGATGAATCACAAGACTACTACAAGAGACAACAACTCCGAGAACTTGCCATGTTAAATTCGCCACTCCGAGAGGACAGTCCACATCCAGGTGGTGCTCCTCCTAGCCCCTTCAGTAACGGAGGCATGAAACGAGTGAAACAATGACCAGAGGCTCGTACCTCCCTCTGACTCTTCAGAAACCCCCAATCAGTCCATGCCTTCACAACCTAATTTTTCATGAGCAAGCCTTCATGATGGTGTTGGCACTGTGTGACATCCTTTACTGTACTAGGTGAATTTTGATCTCCCATGTGACATTAACCTTATGAGTGACAGATGACTATGAGTGGTGTATCCTCTGTGGCTGTATAATTAGAACATTCGATTTATTTGTTACTGGTAATGCTGAGATATAGTACTGTGCAGAATTCTGAGTTACAATGAGCAAAATGTACTGGGATTTTCTCTCATTTTGGTGGCTTATCTGTGCAACGTATTTGTAAGCTCTTCTCAAGTAGCAACTGGCAAACAAAAGTGTATCTGATCACGACACAACCCTGGCCGTCAGCAAACCATGGATTCGCACTCAGAAGAGATTTCACTTGATTCTGTAGTGGGTTGAAGCAGTCACATTATTATCAAGGGAGCTAATATACCGCGCTTACTGTTGTAGCAATAATCTTAGCCATCCAGATTTTGATAAAATCTTCTGAATTTCATGCATTGACAACAGTCGAGGGAAATGTGTGGGTTGTATACTTGAATACCATATTTCATATTGGAAGTTCACAATGCTGCAGCATGACCTCAGTCCGAGCAAAACCTTAATCCGGTCTAAGTTTAGGTACAGTTTGGCATTCCCCGGTTTGATTTTGTGTTCGTAATTTACATTAAAGCATTATGAAAGGAACTCACTCTAAATTGACTGGTTATTATATGAACCTGATCAACTTGTTATTTTTTTGACGGGAACTACGGCAGTCCTTGAGGTTTGCCTGAACTTTATTGCCAAAAAGAACTGTACAAACTGATCAACTTGTTATTATCATCCTCGGGGAGAGTTCGTCATACAATCGTGTTGCAAATACAAAAGCATAAGTTTATCAAGCATAAACCACAAAAGACACGTGTGATTTTTTTTTTCATTTGACAACCTCACCTCAAATACAAAAGCATAAGTTTATCAAGGAAACAGGATCCTGTGAGCTATAGCTTCAATCCATTCATGCGGGTGGCTTTGAAAGTTTGAATAGCCATGGTCGCTTGAACTGTAATGCTGATCGAAATGGTAATCGAAGTTATCCAACAACCTTGGTGTTTGTCTAACATGTGACACAAAGTACCACCTTTCTGGGTTGCAGGTATGGGCAGTTCATTATTCCACAGTATAGGTGAGGATTGCTATAACTGGCAAAATTTAATACTAAGCTTATTAATATGATCAAGCTGGACAAATGAAACAATTATACATACTAACATAGCAACTCGTAACCAACCAGGTCAAACCATTACTATATATTGTATATATGTGGATAAAAGGAGAGCACCACTACTATGGAAAACATAGGCAATTGATCATTTAAGGGCAACAGCAATGTTTATAGACCAAGTGGTCAATATGGGTGGGCCCTTTGTCAGCAATTTTTAGTTCTTGAAAACTGTACAATGGTGAAGTAAAAAAAATGGAGTCTATAACAGATATAAAAATCAGACTGAGTCCCATCCATCATTCACTGTGGTATGCATGAAGCCAAGAGAGAAGGAGAGAGACATAACAATATTTTTTTTATTCACTATAGCTAGTCCATAAGCTTATGGATCACTTTTGCTATGGACTACTATTTAGACTACCTCCACACATGTTTACCAATATATCTAAGACTATTTTATTTCCTATTGACTGCTTTTTGAGTATATTATGGTTGCTCTAAAGCCTACAATCTACTAAACTGGGCTTGGACGTCAATAGAAAAAAACATTTGTAAAAATCGGGAACATAGAAATGATGGTTTTAGATTCATCATGGAAACAACTACTCCCTCCGTTTGCGAATTGTTGACGTTTCCGACCAAAGATTACACTAGAAAAGAACTAACAAGCTCTGTCCGAACGTCAAGAATAAAAAACGGAGGGAGTACTATGTAGGAGTATGTGCAGCGTGTTCGGCTGGAGGCTTTGCAGCGGCTGCTGATGCTTCCCCCTCACATGGCTACAGTGCTGCTTCCAGCAGCTACAGTGTTCTCTCTCAGAAAAACAGCGCAGCGGCTACAGTAAAACTGCCTGCCGAACAGACTGGTGATTTCTCATGTTTAAAATAATTTATTTTTACAGACAGTGTTCGTGAAAGTTCAAGAAGTTTGACATGACCAAACATAAATCCTTACATTTTTAGACAAATGGTGTGCTGTTTAAGAATATACACTGGCATTCAAAGAAAAAGATCCCAGACCTCTTTACCTGTCAATTCCATTCCAAGTTTCATTTCATTTTCTTTTTAAGCAGGAATGGAACTTCACTGTCATCCGGTTGTACCGTTACCCAAGTCAGACTGATGAATTGACATGCACGAGAGAAGGGGGACGTGCAGGCCTGCTGGGCCCTATCTGTCAGAGAACCATGGAACAGCCGCCTCTCGGTTCCTTCGAATTCGAAATTCAAAAACCAGTGGGCCCATCCAGCTGGACAGTCTCTCTCTCGCTGTCTCCACCTGGCTTTCTTTCTCTACGACTACAAAGCACTTGAAATGTTGAAAAGCCCCATTCGTTTGCTCCCCTGTCCCACAAAGAGAGAAAGGGAGCAGAGGAAGGGGACGGGGGAGAGAGTCTGTACCGCGGCGGGCATGGACACGGCGGACGACGGCGGCGGTGGCGCATCCCCGGCATATGAGGAGCAGCGCAGGAAGCGGGTTCTCGAGAACCTCAAGCACCTCGATGTGAGCAGGCTCTGCTTCTTTTCCCCTTCTCGAGTGGGGTCACGGACGGTGGAAGTTCATCTGTCCATCCACGGATCCCCTTCCCTCTCCTCCCTTCTTCCCCGCCGATTCGCGCGGGTTATTCGATCGATCTGTCTTCTTTGCTGACGCCCGTCCCTGGTTCCTTCCCGCAGGAGTGGGCATAAAGGAGATGTCCAAGAGCTTGCTCCAGGCGGCGAGGCTGCAGAAAAAGAACAAGGTGCGCGCTTTCAACGTCGACGTGCCGTGCTGTGCCGGGCGCGGGCGCGCGCGTGTTAGGGTGTTAGGGAGAATCGATGCGCTGTGACGCGGGGTTTGACTTGTTGTGATGGTTCGTGCAGGGCGGCGCGCGCGCTGGCCCGAAGGCGAGGAAGAAGTTCGACGCCACCGAGGTGCGGCGATCCTCGAGGGCGAAGGCCACGGTTTCCTACAAGGAGGATGTGAGTTCGTTGTTCGCCTGCGTGTTAGTAGTAATAGTTTGATTTCTGCTCTCTGATCAGATATGCACTGTGCTCCGTTGTATGTTCTTCCCATTTCTTTAGAAATGGTGCGTTGTAGTGCTTGATTATGGTGGATGTCCTGGCAGAGTTATGAAAGATAACTTCTTTATGAGATTAGAAGAGATACCTAGTTGTGCTTTCCTTAACAAGCAGTCAATAATCGCAAAATCCTGAAGATGGTTTGTCAAATCCATTTTTTCTAAAGAGTTGCGGCATTAGATAGATCTTGGGGTCCATGATTAATGGGCATATTTGGTTTGAGGAATCAACTCTTCCTACAATGGGGTGGCCCCACCATGGATTATTCCATTAGTGTGCTGGGATGACACTATCCTCTCAAGATTTTTTGGTCCTCTGTTCTCAGGAACAAGTGTACCAGGTCTTGATAAGGAAATCTATGAGGTTTAGCCGTGTTCCTCAAACTGAACGTCTCATTGGTCCGTTATGATTGCCCATCTGTGAGGCCGTGAGGTAGCAGTAGTAGTAGTAATATTAATCTGCTTGCTGAAATTTTGAGTGCCAGGATATTTTCTAACTTTAAATCATGAAATAATTTGTGCTCTGCAGTGGTATTTATACTTAATGCATTTTGTTTGTTCTGTCAGTTTGGTGAACTAGATACTTTTCTGCGTCATAAAAGGTAATGCCTTCCTTTATTTTTTTTATGGAATATTAGATATGTGTCGTGCATGCCTGGAATAAACTAATCCACTGCTTTCTTGTTTGAATAGGCGCACTGGAAAGAGTGCAGAGCAGGGAAGAGAATACACTGGAAGAGTTGCTTCTTATGAACAGCAAGAGCGTGCTTTCAAAAGAGCAGAGAAACTTCAAGATAGCCTAGATCCTGAGAACCCATCGTTTGTTAAGACCATGGTTCGGTCACATGTTTCCAGCTGTTTTGGCTCGTAAGATCTAAGAGTTGTGCTACAATTTATTTGTCTACTTTGTACTAATTATTTGATCAGTTAATAACCAAAGCTATAATTTTTTACATCATGCAAGGGTCTTCCTAGCAGTTTCTGCAAAAAACATCTGCCTCCGAGAGAGTTCAGGATGGTGTTGGAGGATGAAGAGGGTGGTGAATTTGATGCTGTATACATCGGAAACCGAACAGGTCTAAGTGGTGGATGGAGGGGCTTCGCGATGCACCACGACTTGGAAGATGGGGATTCTTTGGTCTTTGAATTGGTTGAGCCTGACAGATTTAAGGTAATCTAAACTTTCTTGAACGTAGAATGTAATTTTCTTTTTAGCATATCTCCTGGTCATACTGTTTTTTTACCATAAATATATGAAGGATCACATAGCTTGACAACATAAGATGTTATTGGACCCATCATGAGAAACACCTTTACGATATATAATCCTTTTGTTTGAAATAATTATTTTCATAGTATACTAGTCAAAGTGTCACTCTGTACATCATGTCAATGTCCGAAACAATGTATATTTTGTTTTTGATATAGTATCATATTCCCCACGAATCTGGACCGTATAGTTTATCTCATCATGACTGTTAAATCGTGTAAATGTGTTGTATCAAACAAAGTTTCTTACCAGGACAACCTGAAAGCGAAATAGTAAGCTAAATTGCGTATCTAGCAAGAATGCAAGTAAGGAATTAGCTTTGGCATGTTCATGCTGTTGACCTTGTTACATTTGTTTTTTAGTAAAATGGTGCACTTGTGATGCTGATCATTCATTCGTGTCCGAGACGCTGCACTGAATCAATATTCATAAATGAGGCTCTATGGGCACCTTGTTATTTCAATTCTTCTTTGCTTTTTATCTATTGCAGATTTACATAATGAAAGCTATTGATGATGATGTTGCGGAAGACGCTGAGGTTGATGACAATGCTGGTGGGGATACAAAGGACGAGCCTCAGGACGATTCACCTGCTGCTGAGACTCCAAAAGGAGCTAAAAGAAGAAAGCTCCGCGGGCGGCGGTAGTTTGCTTGCATATATAGGTACTCTCTAGTAAACGAGTGTTGCTGCGATGCGCTCTCCTGTCAGGTCATCTATTTTGCTTCTTTTTGTTGACCTGTTCATTTCGTAAAGTATGGGTATCCGCTAACCTCCCATATGCCGCAGCAACAAATACTCTGATCGACTTAAGTAGTCCTAGATTGAATGTAAAGAATTAGTTTGACAATCGAGCACTTATATGTTCCTGGAATCCACTATGTGCTGCTAATTTAGGTTGTCAAGTACTATGATGTTGGTTCGTCAATGCTTCTTTGTCTTTTCTTCTTTTATGTTCCTGGAACCCACTATGTTCTGCTAATCGAGCACTTATGTTCCTGGAATCACTTTTTGAAATACTTTGAGATGAGAACCTACTCCAACTTCCTATTTTCTTTCTCTTTTTACTCTATTTCTTGTCCTTCTTCTTTTTTGTTTGCCTCTCTTGTTTCTACGGGTTTCATCTCTAGCTTAAAAAGGCTTAGTTGTTGTTGTTTGAGATGAGAACCATTGGCAAAGAGAGCGGTTAATGCCACTACTCAGATAAGCCCCGGACATGTCAACGTTCTTCAGATATGTTATTTACAGAAAACCGATTTTTTTTTTTAACAAAAGGAACCGATTAGCATATCAGAATGTAAGAGGAAATGTCAGCAATGTTCGTGCATCACATATTCTCTACTCAACGTCCAGCTGAATATGTACAAACTCTGGGACCTAGAAGTGGTAAGCCCATAATGTTACAAAGCACCGTCGTATGTTCAAAGAACTATACCACGACAGCACAGATCACCGAGGAGTCAGCCTTCCAGAAAGCGTGCCACCGCTTGCATCAACACTGCCGGATGTCTGCGACGAAATGAAGAGAGTCCCGCTTGCTGAAGCTGAGAGCGATTTGCTCACATCGGTCGAGTACGTATCCGAGGTTTCCAGCAGGACAAGGTCCTCTTCCGGCATCATCCTCAAGATGATCTCAAGTTCCCTCACGATCTCCCACATGGAAGGCCTGGCATCGGTCTCATCCTGGCAGCACTTGGTTGCTAGGGAGAGGAACCTCCTGACGCATTCTGGAGGGTACAGGCCCATCCGGCTGTCGATGATTTCCGAAATATTGCCTGATTGGCAAGCTGAGTTCACCTACAGCAATAGCAAAGGATTTCAGAAAACTTTGTATTATTGCATTTCTGAGACGCCATATGCTGCCAAGTTTGGATTTTTATTCAAAGCACGAACACCATATTATACGGATGCCCAGATAATTTCAGGCTGTAAATGAAAAGTAGCATCGAAGTACCTCTCTCACGATGTTTTTTCCATGCTCTATTGGCTTCAGCCCTGTTAGCATTTCAAGAAACACAACGCCGAGGCTGTAGACGTCGCTTTTATCCGTCAGTTTATGAGTTAGGAAATACTCGGGATCAAGATAGCCCTGCAAAAATAATAATGATATAATATATATAATACAGCTACATAAAAGCCATATGATAACAGTAATATTGTCGATATGAAAATACTTACCGGGGTTCCCTTAACGACAGTGGACACATGAGCTGGTAACGTCCCTTCGACATCAGGCACTGGAGCAAGCCTTGAGAGACCAAAATCGGCTACCTTTGCGATGAATTTGGAGTCCAACAGAATGTTGCTGGCCTTAACATCACGGTGAAATATAGGGGGATTTGCTTCAGTATGCAGATACAAAATTCCCTTTGCAGCACCCAATGCAATTTGCAACCTCAAACCAAAAGCGAGAGGCCTTTTCGACTTGGCTGTGATTGTCAAATGATAAAATAAGAAGAGGTGCTAAATGTAGATTATGAACATTGATAACAGATCCAAGCATAAATCTCAGGTGGAAAACATAACAAACCAGGGTTAGGCCAAGATTGGGTGGACAACATATGTGTAGTGTGAAAAAAATTTAAACGCTTGACGATGGCAAACACAACGTACTAACCAGAAAGATGATCACGTAAAGTCCCATTTGGCATGAATTCATAAACCAGCATCTGCGAAAAACAATTTCAGACAAACCATGGTGCTGAAATATACCATTTTTATAAGTCAAATAAAAGAGTTGCACCTGTTCATCTTCTTCATCACAGTAGCCAGCCAATGACACCAAGTTGCGATGATGCAATCTTGATAACAACTCTATTTCTGTACAGAATTCCCTAGAACCTTGGAGAGAATCCTCATGTGCCCTTTTGATCGCTACAATTTCTCCATCAGCTAGAATACCTTTGTAAACTTTTCCATAACCTCCTTGGCCAACTTGAGCTTTTAGATCAAAATTGTTTGTGGCTGCAGCCATTTCTTCAAATGTGAAGCATCTTACTCCATCAACTTTGACAGAAAATCTCGACACTGCATGCGGCAATATGACATACTAGTTCAGGTTTTATACCTTTAACAAGATGTATTTGCAAAGCCCAAACTTCATTCACAGAAATGGACATGCACTGAACTTAAAGCAAAGAAACAATCGGGTGGAAAGGCATAGCACACATGTTATTAGCAGTGCCATGAAATGTTGATCCAATTAAGCTTAAAACTGTTGATGACAGAACTTTTTTTCTCACAAAAATATAATGACTCACATGAACGCTTTGAGACTGTTTTGTATCTTGAACGCCTTCTCAGTACAAGGGTGGTGGCTGCCACAGAAAGTGCAATAGCGCCAGCTATTGTGCCTGCCAAAATACTGCCCAGTGCAACCTTGCTTAAACCTACTGAAGCGCATTTGGAAGTTCTGCAAAATACAAAAAAAAAAAGATTGTTAGCACTACAGATGGTACTGGGTAGTAAAACAACGGTGAAAATGAAATACGATGAAACACGAGAAAAAGAAAAGAAAAATGATAACGTCAACTTATACCTTTAGAAAAGAATAACTTATACGATGAAATAATCTAGGCTATTTTGTAGCATGCAATCATTAATCCCTATATGTGGGTAATCAAAGTAACAGAAAATGCTACATAAAGTTGTCATAATGTATTCTGTAGAAGAAAGTTTCGTATGCAGGTGCGCCTAAATAACACAGAATGACACACAGAAGTTTAAAAGAAAAGATCTAACAATATGTGTCAACTGAAAGTTTTGAAAACTAGAATTAATAGCTACATATCGAACATACCATCAGCATATGAACCTAATGTGAAGTTGAGAAGCTCATATGGACCAAACACATCCGAAAGAGTAATTTCCCAACCGGCAAGTACATGTCTGAGACGTACAACTTCAGATATATTGAACAAGCTTGTATTACTGGGAAATAACTTCATATGCATATTGAGCCTTGGACCAACTTCCCATATGTAGTGCTCAATATTTAGCTGGTAAATAAACAGTTGCAACAAGGAACTTAAGTTGGTATCAAAAGCATCTTCATAGGGACGAAAGTCTGTGATTCCTGGACTCTTCAGCCGAAGTCCAACTCCAAGCGGCACGGCACAAAAGCAAGGTATAGGGGATGATGGATTGTACTCGTAATCTTTATCTGTTGGGCATTGTGCGCAATTTAAGTTGGAGCTCTGCTCTTGTTTCAATGTTTGCTGGTTTACTGATTGAGGTTGGCAAAGGTTGGTTATCAGAACTCCATTGGTCTTCTCGCAAACAGGGTTTCCATATAGCCTGCCCAGAAAGGAAACAGGGTAATTACTATCCACTGCATGAAGTACAGTGATCAAGGGAATAGAAGTATTTTCTTTATCTTTGAGAAGAGTGCAACATTCAGATTTACTTCTGATTTCCTTTTCTTTTGAGAGAGAATCAGGAGCGGCTCACCCTACTGGCTATTTATTAAATAAATTTCTATAGAGTACAAGTAAAGAGCAAAAAAGCAAAGAAAATAATAGGTCTATCTACAGCTGATCTAGCCATTGTACAATGAGAGGATCATATTTACTCTTCACTCTATGGATAACCAAGAGGAGTTCTTTTCTGAAATTTGCTTTGCAGGCTGCAACTGTTGCATTTTCTCACATGCAGCATGACAAAAGTATAGGATGTCAAACTGTTGTCAAATCAATCATAAGCCTAAAAATGTTACATAGATCAGTAAAATCTAGGACCCAAAGGGAAAATGAGGTTGTACCATTAGCAACCTAACAATTTTAACAGTGTTAACCATCGAATTCCCATTTGAACTATTCATAATGCATGCATTCTCGATGAAAAATGACTATCAAACTTGGATAGTCACAATTACATATATGCAACAGAACACAGATAACAGATTATGTATATACGAAGATCTGTGATAGATTGCCTATCTGCATGAGAACTTACATGACAGTAACATTTGGAGGAGGATTAAATGCAGCCGGAATTGTCTTGAGATGATTGTTTTGGAAGTCCCTGTGTCAATAAAATAAATTATTACATCTAATATTGTTAGAAGTATCTAAAAATAAATACTTCGGCAGAAAAGGGTCGTACAGAACGAGGCTTCTGTTTCCAGTAAAAATTGTGTCATTCCAGATTGTTGAGGGAACAGGACCATCTAGATAATTGTTTTCGAGTGACCTGTCAAACAAAATTCTCATGAGTTGAGAAGAATAAAACATAATAAATTATATGATGAGTTGGATTGATGTGGCATGAGAATAGCGTGGCAGGACGACGAATAAGTAGCAGCAGCAGTGTGGAAGGACAGAAACAGAATAAGCAGCAGGCCTTCTAAAAAAGTAAGCAGCAGCAGCAGCAGCATGGTAGGACAGCTCGAGGGCGAGGGGAGTGGTGTAATGTTGTGGCATGAAGGACACAACACATGGTCCAGCGGCAGCTGCAGC
The DNA here is from genome assembly GCA_012490785.1 of Eragrostis nindensis. NCBI lineage: Eukaryota > Viridiplantae > Streptophyta > Magnoliopsida > Poales > Poaceae > Eragrostis > Eragrostis nindensis. Next base: position 148,155 of record JAAXCT010001472.1, read on the forward strand.
TAATCAGCTAGTTTGTTGGTCTAGATCAGGGATTTGTTAGCAGATAAGATCAATAAGTTAGGTTGTTGCATAGGTTTGTTAAGCACCCTCATTTAAGAGGCCGCCGCCAGTCCTAGAGAAGGAAGAAGAAGACTAGGTCTCTCTCTTCCACGGGCAAAGCCAGAAAATCGTGTGTACACTTAGATGCATAAATTCTAAACCAGTTATGATCAGAATAAAAGGTGCACCAGGAGAAACTGATGTACCCACTTCATTACACAATTTGTTAATGGAATTATACATTCAAATTTCAAATAAACAGATCTATATAAAATCCATATTCATATTCAACACGAGATGTTTGGAGCAAGATTTGTCAAATTGGACTTACAATATCTGAAGATTAGGCAGCCCTGAGAAGTTCAACGGGATAGTTCCATTTAGCATGTTGTGTGACAAATCACTGCCATATAATATGAAATTAGCCCACTCATTAGAGAGAATAGACAAACATTATCACAGCTAAATGTATTGTAGTGATATTTAATGAGAACAGACAAACATTATCATAGCTACATACATTGTAGTGATATTTGAAGCAAGCTTATTAGTTGGTATCGATCCAGTCAGCTGGTTCCTGCTAAGATCCCTGAAAAAAGCATGTGAGAATTAGTTCACACATATTTGCAAATTGTTCCTGAACTGAATGAACTTTTGTGATCGATTTTAAGGATAAACTGCTTGCTACTGTAATAATATCTAACACTAACGTAACAAGCAGTAGTCATGATGCTAACAACCATTGATTGAACAAGTACCGCGGAGATGTACTTCAGCAAATTCAGTGTACTCACAAATAGCCAAGTTGAGGTATGCCACTCATGTCAGGAATTGTTCCTTGCAAGCTGCAGTTCCTTAAACTCCTGGTGACACAAGATATATTATCTTCTTTTATTACGAGTGTAAGCATTAAAGAAATTATGTTAGCATGATGGATTCAGGCAGATACCTTTGGAACAAAACTGAAATTAAATTACCGTATGAAATGAACAAAAAACGACTAGGGAGATGGATTTCACCCACACATTAAGTTGTAGAAAGCAAGATTCAAACCCTGGTTCATTGGGTGACACCAGCACCAACTAGCCAATATTTCTCGGGGCGATTCTTTATTTCGGTTTTATGCTTTTATATAACAACGGAAGGGAGAAACGTAACAAGAGTAACAATAAAAAAAAAATCATCCTTACAGTTTCAGTAGCGTGGATATGTTGCTGTATGTAGCAGGAATAGAACTTCCGCTGAAGTTATTGTTGTCAGCCTGACTATAACCCAAAAGATATGAATGTGAGAAAGACATGCACATTTCTATGATAAGAATTGTTCCTCTGACTATCACAGTGAGGTAAATACAAAACCCTAGCAACAAAATAATGGTACATACAATATTTTCAATGTAGGCGCCACCGCTGGAGGAAGAGGTCCAGACAGATTATTATTGTCAACAAGACTGCAAGGTGTAATTACAGAATGAGAACGAAGATTAAACGTTTCTGATTATAATTTGCCACATACAGAAAAAACTGGGATAGGCGTAGAGTTTCCACATACAGGTGAAGAAGTAGAGGCAGTCTGGATAATTCGGAGGGGATTTGCCCACTTAAAGAGTTATTGTTCATGTGACTAATATTGACACGAAAAATATATTAGAAATAAGATCAAATTGGATGGAAAAGCACATACAAAATGAGCATTGTAATGCTTACAGATGTTTTACGCTTATTAAGTTGGCAAACGATTTCGGTATTGGGCCGGATATTTGGTTTTGGTCGACCTGTAATCTGTTCAAGTTCTGAAGGTTACCTATCTCATCAGGTAAAATACCAGAAAGCTGATTGCCATTCAAAAGTCTGCAAAAGAAAATAATTACAACATTGTTAAACAGATGTGCATTCAGATATTCTTAAAAATATATATATATATAATATTTAAAGAAACGATAGGAGAAAAACGTACAGAAGTTTGAGTGTAGTGATATTTCCTATCTCCTTCGGGATACTGCCAGTTAAATTGTTCCACATAAAATCCCTTCAAGGAATGAAAAAGTTAGTATATGCCTTGAGAGTCAAGAACGTTTCATGATAAAATAAAATGAAAATGAATCAAAAGCGAATAACTTAACCATAAATAAATCAAAATTGTGACGCAAAACATGATAGTAAAGTGCTAATGAAGTATCAAAAAGATATTGACGTGAAGCAATACAGATTAGTATTAACAAAAGTAAGGAAGACTTGAGAAAATGAGCAAGTTTGAACATTGGAACTTACAATGTTTTCAGCTGAGATAAAAGACTGACCTCTGGTGCCAAAGTTCCTGAGAGATTCCTCTTAAATAACTGTCTGCATGGAGTGTGAAAAAAAATTCTATCAGGGATACTTTGAATTTATAGGAGTCACTTACTCAGAAAGTATATTATTATATTCAATACTAAGCTGACATAAAAATTTAAACAAATGTTACAACATCCATAATATGTTCCTTTTCCCATTCAGCCTATTCTTAGCTTTGTTCTGTCAGTCCAATAGGAGGACTAACAGTACTGAGCTTTCATGTAATTGTGTAACTATTAAAATAAAACCTACAGCAACATGATTGGCTCTTATTTCAGTAGGACTTATGAATGCTTGCAGAATATATGATATTCTTTTTTCTCAGTAACCTGCATATATAGCAGACCTTAGCATACAAAATATACCTAAGAATTGAAGTTTTAAAATTTTTGTGAACAAGAGTGTCTGCTGATAGGAACTGAGCCTAGTTCAGTTGGTTAAGGGTGTGGATGTAATACGCAGCTCTCCTGCGTGTTCGCGAAAAAAAAAGGGTGTGGATGTACGCCCTGACCACCCAGGTTCAAGTCCTCTTTGATACAAATTTGGGTGCCTATTTCTTCTTAATTAAATGCCACCTAGTTCCTCCTAGGTTGGTCGAGTTTTTTTTTAAGAGTATCTGCTGATTTCCTTCAAAAGAGATCTAATTACATAAAAGATGACATCTAAGAGTGACAGATAGAAGGGAAGTGTAGATATGATGAATAATTGATTGACAGATAGGAAGAAATGAAAGTGCAGATATTATGAATAAATAAGGGATCCTCGCAATAAAAAAGAACAAATAAAGGATAACTACTAATCTTACAGTTCTGTTACATGAAGAAATGCATCATTATTCAGTTTGTGGCAGAAGACTCCTGTCCAATTCGATCTACACGGATCTCTCCTATTCCAATTCCTAAGATTGTTCATAGGATCAACTAAGCTTCCCTTGATAGCCCTGAGCGCATTGACTGCAATGTGGGAAGAAAACATTCAGTAGCAGCAAAGTTAAAATTCTCAAAAAAAAAATTACCATAATGAAAAAGAAGTGTTTTGCAGGCAGAAATTACTCTCTGATGGGTCGGTATCTTGCCCCAATGTAACATCCAAGCAAGCGAGCAGCACAACCAAGATGGCTGCACAGAGGAAACCTCCAAACTTGGCCATTCCTCCGAGATAGTTGGAATCAGGCTGTCATATCCTGAGCAGCAAAATTTCAAAATTCAATTCCTATCCAGAAAAAGAGACCGCTGCTTGAATACATGTAACAACAGCATGTCATGATTAGTACTACCATCATTCTTCATGATGCCGACAGTACGATCAGGGGGAAAAATAGTTAAACTTGCAAGATATTTTAATGCAAGGGATGATAAGGACCAGATGGGCTACATGATACTACCAGTCACATGACACGCTGTTGTGCACACCAACCACAGTTCTAACAACTTGTATGGCCCAACTGTCCTCTGCTCAAAATAAAAAATAACCGAGGGGCAGGTATGCCTCGGCTGAGCGATCAAACCAAACAGCCCCTTTTTGGAGCTAAAGAGAAGGCGATGAGCTTTGCATATGTAACTCAAGCTTCACTGGCAATTAATTCAACCACACTGATGACAACAATTTCCTAATTTTGCAATCGCGACATGCCAACTAAAACTCTGGAGGCGCTGATGGCAGAAGCACTGCCACACCAATTTTTTCTCTCGGGAATAACAAACAGAAATGTCAAGACTTGAGATAACACCAGAAACAAACAAGATTCTACCCAGGAAACTTGTTGAGGGCATGAGGCAATGAGGGAAAGAAGAGATAACTGACTGAAGAGCTGAACAAGTACAGGAATTTGCAGAACATACGTGGTCTAGAGTGTAATCAAACGGCCAAGGGAGGGATTAGAGGAACAACTCACCTCAAATCGAAAAGGCTCTTCTCTTCTCTCGACTCTCAGCAAGCCAAGAAAATGGCGGCGGAGAAGACGACGCTTCACTCAGCAGCGGAGAAGTGGCGGGGCGAGTGAGAACGCGGCCTTCCTCCCCCTATCCTATCCGCTCGCTTATTTCAGCGCCCGCCAGGACGGGGCACGCGAAGCGAGCGAGTCCGGCCGCTCTGCTGTTCTTGCGGAGTTGGGTCACCCGCGGCCTGCTGCTACTGCTACAGCTCAAGTCTGAGGCGAGTGGGCGGCCCCGCCGTCGCGACGCGCGTTTTTATAGGGTGGTGGGAGGGATGATGGATTGAGGAGAAAAGCCCGCCCCTGCTGTTGCAGCCGTGGAGCTTTCCTCGTCGGAAACCTTTTCTAGTAGGCAAGTAGGAGTCGTGGTTTGATTTCGTCTTGCTAGATAATTTTCGCGGGATTTTTGGGTCTAAAAATAAGATCTCAAAGAATGAACTTTGGTGTGTGCAGTTGCAGTGACAATTTCAAACTGGGAGACAAAATCACTCAGAGTGAATCACTTTATGATACAAAAAAAAAGAAAAGAAAAGAAAAGATAGAATGTTCACGGAAAAGCCTTGTGATGATACTCCTACCTCCAAAGCCAAACCAAACTACGATCCATTCTCGCTTATTCCTGGGACCCAAATTGCCGGTCATGTTCCACAAACAGTAACAGGTAGAAAAGGAGAGTTTGGACAATAAGGGACAAATGATGCAGGCAAAATTAAGGAAAAAGGATGGTTAAGGACCAATAAGTCAACAAGTCAAGCGCCGTACTTCACTTCAACTCCAGCCAGCAGCAGCAGAAGTCGGCACTGATCTGCCTTGGAAGCACAGCCACCATGCACGCCAAAAAAACAAAAAAATCAGGCAAAACTTTTGCGTTGTGTGACGACGGCGACCCGCGGAGACTTTGGTGGACTGGCGAGATCGGCAGAGACGCATGCCGGGCACCGGAAGTCAAGGCGCACAGCTTAGTGGCGGATATTAAATTAATTAACGGCTCGGCGTAATGCGATTCTGGTGAAGGAATTGGAATTCTTTCGCCTTCCCTTTGCTTTTCCGGTACTTATGCTGTGCATGAACCGATAATGCTGGGGGGTTGCGTTAGTCAAAAATGGCCAACTAATGTGGCCTAGTGCCTCTGCATGGAAAATATCTTTTGATGAGAGTTTACTGGGATAATAAAGCTATCGAAAAGGTTTCACCTGGGGTTACAACAAGATTGATTATATGTTCACGAACGATAATGCTGCAGCTGCACTAAGTCAAAAAATGGCCAACTTAATTAATGCCGTAATGCGCTTTAGTGCCTATGCAAGACAAATTCTTTTGGATGAGTATACTGGGATAGGATAGCTATCCAAAAGAAAACCAAAAGTTTTCACCTTGATCGCAGCATGCGTGAACTTTGGAACGGCAGTGAGCAACGCAGGAAAGCCAGGAAACCCTCTGCTCTTTTCCCCTTTGTCCCCTTGTTAAGCTGAGAGGATTGAAAACTACCACTTCGATCGTGTCCACTGATCACTGCCGTCAACGTTGATGCAGCTGCATAATCCATGTTTGCGAGTAACGTGACGGTGGTGCTGAGTGAATCTGTCCGTCCCCACGATGTCGACACTGAAAGAACAAGATTTATTGTATACAGTAGTTGTTTAAACTTAATTGATGTGGGATTTGAACGGTGGCAGCACGCGCGTCCCCACCCGGATTCTTCTTGGAACAGCGTGTGACGGTAGTCTGACATAGCTCTACTGTGATCTCACTCAAACAACGTATAAATCAAAATAACCGCAGAAAAAATGTTAGCAATCAAACAAACACAAAGTGGTTAGCTGCCAGCTCTCGTTTCTTGCAGCGCAAATGTACAGCAAATACACGTTCAGTCGTGACCATCCCAATCAAAATAACATCCAAATATCCAACCCGTTCGCGACATTCCACGCTAGCCTCGTCGATTGGATCGCACAACCAACCATGTTTAACGACACGGAATAGCTATGCACACGACTCGACCATATCCGACTGGTCTCAAGCGCCACAGACATTTCTTTCACCTGCTTCGTCTTCAGTTTTCAAGCACGTTCCTGTCCGGACGAAACCGCGAAAGCACCACGCCGCGCCGTTCCACCGTGCACACACGGAAAGAGGGCCGTCGAATTCTTCTGACGTCAACCGAATATATGAAGGATTTTGCCCAAATATCTGGGAACTTTAATTCTGTATCGTGTTCTGTACACCTTTTTTTTCCTTGGCTCATGAATGCTGATTCCTGAGGATCAAAATCAAGGTGACTAGCAGCTTGTCTATCCTATTAGCCACTAGCTGGAACGGGTCTGCAAACCGGTACCTGAACTTGGCTATCCTATTAGCCACCTGCCCGCTTTACATCCGGTCAAGAGCGCGCGCGCTGACTAGCAGCAGCTTGTCGTTGACGATACAAGGCGATACCGATAGAAGTGACGTCGACGCCATCGTACAATCAATGGCTTGGCCATCATCCCCGAGAGCACTTCGACGACCGACTCAAACGGGTGACCGACGAGATAAGCACGGTGCTGGCATCAGATCAGCAAGTCGTTCACGAAATATCTTTTTCACGGGAAAATGGGACGAACACAACAGCAGCACCTCACAGGTAACATCAGGTAGACGAGCACAACCGATGGACACGTCCAGGTGGTTGAAGTAAACGGCGACTCAAATTGAGACCAAATATGTCCGTTCTGGAATGAATGTTACAACATCGAGAGCAATTTCTGTCCAACATCCAGATTTACAGCTTGTACATGAGCTGATGAATACATACAGATGAATTGAACTTAGAGCGCGATGCTTGTTGCCAGCATGAACTGCGAAGAATGATCAGCCCCGTGTGGAGTACTGACTGCCCTCCAGCCTGACATTACCCGTCCAGGATGGGAGATACTTCATGTACGGATCTTGAATGAACCATCCGGGGGAAATTGCACTATAATTTGGGGTACCAGAACATGCCTTTGATGCCTTGAGGGTCAACTTCGAATCCCAGGTTCTTGTAAAAATCTATAACTGCAATAAACCAAATCGAATCGAAGGAATATAAGATGAAACCAGTAAATAATGTTTGTATATCGCTGTGTTGCTCTTTATGATTGTTCATGATCTCCATCCATAGCAAAGTAATGATGAAAACTCATTTTTCTTTTCCAGTATTAAGTGCTTTGATTAAGTCAAGGTGCAAGGATAAACAGAGCCCTTAAGTTGAATATCTGTACCTTTATTATCTGCAAACAGTGTAATGTTGTTGATGTCTCTTTGGAGCAAAGTACGGATTACTTTCTCCATGAGTGCTTTGCCAAGACCTTGACCCTGAAATAGTTGAAGTCGAAGGTTTTTTAACAAACCCACTTCTTTAACTTAGCATGCAGAATTGCGTGCTAGGATTGACACAATGCAAAACAGCAAAAAAAAAATTCTCGAACAGCAAAGATCATTGGCTAACCTGATATGAAGGATCAACAAGGACATCCCAAATTGTAGCATTGAAGGCATGGTCTGAAGTTGCTCGCGCCATACCGATCAGTAGTTTCTTCTCTTCTCCCTCTGTCAAATAACTTCTACAAGTACACTAAGATGTTCATCATCTAGAAAAATGAATTTCTGCAAATAACGTCCAGATTAGGACACGTGCTTCAACTTCCGCTGAAGAGCCTGTAATAATCAGACGGTGACGCGAATACCTGTACCTGAAGACCTAATTACTGAATGTAGTGTAGCAACCAAGTAGCTGTTTCTTAAGGATGCTGCTATTTTTGATAGAGGTCGGCGCGGCCATCCAACCTATGAGATCAACATTTCAAACATGAGCATTTGTTTATAAATCTTTTTAACAGTTTTACATCATTATTTGGACAGACCGAACCATTGGTTGTAAGTTGTAGCCTAACAATGCAAGAAATATTAGGTACTTTGGTAAAGATCACCTTATCACACAAGGCTTCGAGATCATATATATCAACATCGCCAGATGATGAAAATATAATCTGTTCTGTGCTACCATCCTGTAGTGTCCTTTCAAGAAGTAGTAGTTCCTCGGGCACAGGTTCTTCCACTTCAAGTGGTGTTGATGGCGGCTCTACTGTTTGTGTGCTGTTATTATTTTTCACAAATCTGCAAAAGAAAACAACTAAACTGCATCTTCACCAAAAAATTGAATTTCGAAGGAGCGCCATGCAATACTATAGGAATTCCCTCGTTTATGCCAGAGAACTACACATAACAAAAATGTTTATGCCCCACATCATTTGAATTTTTTTTGCTTATCCTTTTCATGAAGGCATGAATTTTCTGAACTAGTATTTTTTATTTAAAAACACATCTCGTAGTATACGAAAACATAGAACCTAATAGTATGTTTGTAGAGATGAAGTGTCAGCAAGGGTACATAAAACACAATGTACTTTACCCGGATCTGAGGGAGTCCCACAAACCAGCCTTCAAGGGCCAAGCCGCTGCAGACCGTCTTTTCGCTGAATGAAATATGCTACATATTTAGCTATTAATTTACTAGTAGTAGCAAATAAGCAGCTCTTTTTTCGTGAACGGTTACAAAAACAAGTTACCAAGCTTATAGAACAATAAATAGTCTCGAGAAACTAGTGAGTGGTAAACATACATAGTGCCGGATTACTACATACTATGGTGGAGCTGTTAAGTGCGGTTGTGTGCGATTTAACATTGCACTGGAGTATACTTCAGAAACAAATTGACAAAAGGTCGCATTAGCTTCATGAGATCCCAACTACCCATTGCCACATCTGGTAATGGCGCTGCAACGAAGAAGCGGAGCATGAGTGAGGGTATCATACCTTCCACCTGATAACGAAGAAATTTGGCCGTGGCAACCGCACTCCGCGCTTCGAAATGGCACGCCGCGGGGAAGCAAGCACCGCGTCTGAACAAGGAACTGGCAAAACGAGAATCAGCGCTTCAAACAGAACGCAATCAGGAAACGGGGACGCCGAGTCCCGAGGAAGAAGGCAAGGCAGCCTCCGGAGTCAGAGACCCGGAGTACGGCGGCGCGGGAATCCTTACACGGAGGAGGACGGAGGGGCGGTGAAGGCGAGCGCCATCTTTGCCGAGCGCTCCGGTGAGCTCACGCGCGCGTCACCGGGGAGGAGGAGGTGAGCGAAGGGGTTGTGGGGCATGCGTTACGAGTGGGCCGGAGAGAGCTCGCGGAAAGTCGTCGGAGAGGGGTGGTGCCGTGGTGGGATAAGGTCGTGTGAGTTGTGTGACTGAGGAGCCGCGGCGGCGACGGCGGCGGCTAACTTGTGGGCTGACGAGCATTTGTTGGGCTGCTCGCCCGGAAACAAGGCGCGTTGAAGCCCAACAAACATTGGCGACGGGAAAATTTTGAGTCATTACATCGAAGTGACATAAAAAAAAACTCGACCTGCCGGGGACAGAAGCCACCCGATGGCAATATATTAAGGAGAAGAGCCTTCTCACGCAGCCCGAGAAAACTCCCGAACCCCCTCCCCATCCATACACAGGACTTAGCTGGCCGTGTGAGCTGTGGCGCGAGTCTTTACCCTATGCTTTGGCCTGGGGAGGACGAGGAGATTTTTTTCTCTGCACTGCAACGTAGCATATTTCAGCTACAGTAGTGCTACAGTGCACGTGCGGTACCAGGGATGGAGCCCTGGCTGCCAACCCGGCGCCTTGCCACGGAGCCACGGCTCCGTCCGCTCGAAGTGACATATATCAATGTTACGCAATAAACATCGACTTGTTGAGAAATTGAAACTACCTGCGGTGATGACAACGTTCATCCTTTGTCACAATGAACTGACACTTTTTTTTCTGAGTGAAACATTAAACACTGATTTGTTTTGAGAATGGCTGAGCAAGAAATGTGGTCTAGTTTCAAATTAGTACTACTAGGAAACCAATCCTCAAAATAAACTTAACAGGAGCCACTTCTGATTTATTCCAGAATAAAAGAACTCGGAAAAAGTATTAGGACACTTGCTGACTGTAGAGCTTCTTCCTGATCTGCAAGAGAATACAAAAACATGTAAAAATTTCACTGCACAGCCGAACCGAGAGTGCACAGACTGCGTTGCAAGAGCGTACCTCGGGGAGCTTCTGCCTGAACGAAACGTTCAGCCTCGCGTCCAGCGTGTTGTCGCAGACGATCTTGCCGTCCTGCGATGCAAGCACGATGCCTCCGGAGCTGTTCATCATCGATCACCCGGATCATCATCAGCAAAAACAAAAAATACAGTTTCTTTTGCTTAATTAGCGATGGAGGGAGACATGGACTGATTTACCATGACGGCCCGTGCGCGTCGCGGGCGGTCTTCTGCGGCGGGAGGTAGACCTTGCCGTCGATGATGACCTTGGGGTGGTTGACCTTGGCCTTCTCGGCGTACTCCTTCTTGGCCGCCTCCAGCACGGCCTCCACCATGCCGCGGTCCGCCTCCCGGCACCGCAGCAGCAGCGACGGCTCCCGCATGCGCAGCAGGCTCTGCACGATCAGGCCCCGGAGCACCTTCTTGTAGGCGGCGGCGTCCTTGGTCACGCGGAGCAGCGCCTCGGCGGCGCTCTCCTTCATCCGGACACGGCGGCGTCCTGCGCCTGCAGCACCTCGATGCGCGCCGCGTTCAGCTGCGTCGAGTACTCGCTGCGTGTGTGCGTGCGTGATGGATTGATTATTCAAGCAGGGGAGGAAATTAAGGTAGATGGATGAACGAAGGATCTGATGGGTTGGGTTGATCTGCTGCTCACATCTTCCGGCGGACGTCCACCTGCTTCTCCTTGCGCTCGTAGTCCTGCCTCACCCCTCTTCTTCTCCCGACTCCACCAGCTGCAGCTTCTCTATGTTGAACTCCTGCAGATGATACACATACGCCAAAATGTGAATGTGATGTCAATGATGTCGATGCGAGAATGTGATGAATCGATAACCCATGGTCTCGCCATGAAAAATGGGATTCGAAACAACGGAAAAGCAACATTTGAGATCTCGAGATGTGTAGAGAGAGAGGCCAATTGGGGCAACGTTTACCTCCTCTGCGGCAACACTGATCTCGCTGGCTTTCTCCTCGCCTCCTGCAGGATAACCCGGACCATCTGCTGGACCTGCTTCCCAACGTCGGCATCGTTCATCTTGGCGGCTCAACTCTCACTCGATCGTCGTGCGTGCCTTTGGTTTCTCCGGCCAATCGAGTGCTTGTTTCCTCGAGCGAGAGATCGAATTTGCCTCAAGCTTTCTGCGTGTGTCGTGAATTTGTTTTCTCCTTGGATGGAGGAGGCGAAGGAAAGAGAAAACAGAGAGGGAGGCCCTGCCTACGCAGAGTTCGGATCTATGCATGAGAGTACGGGTACTGATGATGAGAGGTGGGAACTGGTCGTTGCCTTCCGCGCCAAATTTGGCGCTCTGCTTTTTTCTTTTCTTTTTTTTTTGAGCAAAATTTGGCTCTCTGATTGGCATGGGCTCCGCTAGATCCCCAATCATCTGGGCCGTGGTCGCAATGATCACCCGCTTCGACCCTTTTGACAGGGAGATGTTCGGCCCAGCATGTGTCGTCTCGTCTCCGACGCGCCGCAGCCGCCGCCGCCGTCGTTCAAGCATCATCATCTCGGAGGAGTGACTGGAGTATCAAGGTCCGCAAGCGGCGCGCGCGTGTACGATGCCAGCCTCCAGTCGATTGAATCCATCGGAGGTCGAGCGCGTGTCGCATGCAAGGTTCTCAATACCGACGGTTACCGGTTGGTAATCGCGGTTACCGGACTAACCGGTCCGGTCCGGTTAGTTCGGTAACCCGGTTTCGAGATTTGAAATTCAAAATTTTTTGAAAATTTGAAAAATTTTGAAACACAAAATATGTAAATAAACTAGAAGGAATTTGCAGCACATTGGTGGAAACGGTTCACAAAAACTAGATCGTTTGATGGGTGAAATAATTGCTTGAACATTCCATCATGGCCGCCGCATGAGCACCTCGGACGCAATGGTCGTTCCTCCCTCCACAGTGAGTTTCCGCTCGATTCCTCGTACCTATAGCTTCCTCACATCCAAAATAATCCATTTGGAGTCATCGCCCATGCAATTAGACCACTCAAATCGACGGATTTTAGAGATTCCTGGCCGCCTGTTCTTTCATCCCCTGTTTTTACTGTTCACGATCTAATCTCCAGAAAATGGGAAAGTAGTTAAAAACTTCAATATTCATATTTGACGGAATATAGCTCCTAAAAATGTGAAACAAGTTTTGTTGGTTTCCTTGTAGATAGATCTATCCATTGGTGCAACATAAACTCTTGCACTCGCAGTACTTTCTGTACAAAATTCAGAGAATGAAAACACGGAGGACAATCCGCAATCCGACGTCATATGGTCTTGAGATGTATGTTTGTATCCATTGTTGTATGTTGATGTGCACAAACTATGTGTATTATGTTCAAAACTATGTTGTATGTTAAATTTCGTCAAGAACTATGTATCTGACAATTTATGTTGGACTTTGTATGAATTGTGGTATGTTGTATGAGGTTGATTGGTGCAATATTTTATGAATTCTATGTTGTCAATGTCTCGTTAACCATTATTAGAATATTTTAGCAAAGTTCATGCCAAAAATTCTAACTTTTTGAGCCTATTTTTGTAATTTCCAGTCAAACCGGTAAACCGATCAAACCGATCGGTTTTCACAGCAAACCGGTCGGTTACCGACGAAACCGGTCGGTAACCGAGTTTTTGAATTCAAATTTTGATTTTTGAATTCTTGGTCGGTTTCCGACGGGTACCGCGGTAACCGGTAAAACCGGAGTAACCGGTGCGAGCCGGTTGGAACGGTTGTAACGGTAATGTAAACCTTGGTCGCATGGCGGCCGAGCTAGTGGAGGTTGGCGGCGGCAGCGCGGCCAAGCCGGCTGCAAGGTCGCCGGTTGGAATATATTCACAATCACCCTCTATTGGATCGTGGTCATTAATCGTGATCCAAAACTTTACATAAAAGTTCCTGTTTTGGATCGCGACTATTAATCACGATCCAAAATAAGGGGTATTTTGCAAATAATTGGATCGCGATCCAAAATAGGGGGTATTTTGCAAATAATTGTATCGCGATTATTATTCGCGATCCAATTATTTACACATAACCCCCTGAAATCGATCTGGTTAGAAGGAACGGCCGCTCTTCTCCCTTTCTGCCGGCCGGCGGTGCGCTGGGCAATCAGATTCAGAAATGGAGGCATCGCGCACGTAAGAGCCGCTGGAGTCGCCATCCTCGTCAGGCTTCTCAGCCACGACAGCCGACCTCGCCAAGCACACCGCGCGGAGGACGTGTACGTGGTGGTTGTATGCACCCGGCCATTTCTTCCTACCTGTTGCTTGATTCGCCGTGATGCTGGTCAGGTTTTCTTCTCTACATTCTACAGTACGCAATGCCCTATGGGTTTGTGAACACCTGTGTCATAGGGGTAGTTGTTAAGGAATTTTCATGGTCTGGGGTTCGGTGTGATCGTGCGGGCACCCTTTGCGCGCTAGGTGTTTGAGGAAATTCCGGTGCCCCAGCAGTGCTCATGCTAGGTCTGCGAGGCTTGTTGTCCATCATCCTCAGTGGCGGCGGTGGATATCGTGCAGCTCATACAGAGCTCATACTAGGTTAAACCGGTAAAGTATCATCAGCGATCTCCAGTGGCAAAATAAATGAATCCATTGAGAGGGCACTTCCTTTCTATGCGGAATTACATCGGTTGGTCGGTATGAGAGAATCGGGTCTTTTCAAGGCAATCTTCATATAAGAAACCTGAAAATTTTCAGTAGATCGGGCAAATATCATGTATCTTCAAGATCAAGAGAAGACTCGGGTCTTGGTAAATGATCACAAAGCAGAAATTAATTGTGCAGTCTGTGAAAGCTAGTAAGGTCAGCTATCTAATGGACTATCCTCACTAGCAAGAAATGGTGGTCTTGTTCAACGGTTCTCGTGGAAATGGCAAGAGACTCACTCAATATTGATTTGGCATATAGCTACTAGCTACTTCGTAATTGCACCGCTTGAGTTGGATCCAAGAACAATAGGATCATCTAATCCACCGTGATGCTAGGAACAACTGTCAATATATTGTGCATACTTGGTTTGTGTGTATTCCAGAATGACTACGAGATCACCAGTGGGATACAAAAACAATACTGATTGGGTGGAAAGGAAATATGAGAATTCCTGGGAGGGGAAAGGATTTTGCAAGACCAATACCTGGTAACTAAAGATATGAGATAACTAAAGGAGACTATTGTTGTGAAAGGAGCAAATCTTGGTAAGCAGTTGGGAAGCATAACAGATTATTCAAGATGGTGGACGGAGATTGCAAACTTCTGGTCTGAAATGATTCTATTTGTGTTCTTGTGGGAGTTTATCATTCATCCGTGGGCTTTGCTCACTCATGCTGGCATTGTTCAGGAATGCAAAGAGAATTAGTGTGTAAATCATTGGCCCTTTAACCAAAGGTGTGTTGCTGTTAGGTTTGGTGGATTGAATAAAGTTGAGATTATCCTTCATACTACAACACAATAGTCAAGTTTGCTGTTAGTGCTATTGTAATAGTTGTCGTACTCTTGATGCTTTTGTTAAAGTGGAATGTATTGTTTGTACACTCAGTAGTATTTTCCTAAAAGGAAAACGAAGAGGAAATTGGTATGTTCAGTATTTCACTACATGTAAACCTTATGCATAGTGAGATGTACGAGGGCCTCAGAAGTATTACAGTTTGTGCTGTGGTCAAGGATATCAACTTTCCTTTTCCCTTCAATGTGTGTCCTGAATGAAGATTTATTGCCAACTTATGTAATTGTCGGTTGTTGAGTTTACATTGAATAGTTCTTTATTAGGTAAAACGGATGAACTCCTGTGCTTGTGGCCTTTTTGTTTTGTTGGACTAATATCTCATGGATACCTACTCTACCAGCCTTGAATAGCCATGAAATGCTCAAGGTAGTGAGCTGGTGTTTAGTTTACTACTGCAGCTAGAGGAGGCAAGATAGCTGGAGATGAATATTGCTTGGATGTTCGAAAAGTGAATTGCACACAAGCACAAATGATTAATGTGTCGTTTCAAGCAAAATGGTACGTGCAGGCACCATCATTCTTCAACTAATCCTCCATCGATCAACAGCTAAGGTGTCGCTTTTGCTTTTCCTTTCCGGTGAAAAACAGGGCCTAAATCTTATTGCCCTTGACATTTTTATGTTAGGTAAAGTATTTGATTGAGGGTAGTTTACTAGAGTTGTACTAGCACTCTTCTATGGATGCAGCATCATTTGCCAATCAAGTTGGACACCTGGAAAAATTTTACCCAAAAAACATATGGAAACATATAAAATGGCATGCACTACACAAGTAATCAAATACAGTGGCGATCTGATTGTGCCTTTGGACTAAGAGGGATAAATCGGTGGATATATAGATCTCATATTATAACATAATTCAGGTAAAAGTGTCCTGACTCTGATGCTGGTGAGCAGATGCATCAGGCCCCTGGACACGTTAGGACCTTATCCATTTGGTATAGCTGAAATTCCGCTTCTACTGACAGCTTGAAGTCCAAAGACAACTTGAACCGTCTCTCCCCGGTAGTATACTCCATTTGAAGCCGTCGAAGGACAAACAATGCGCTTGATTGCGCTGTCCTTCGGTACAGACAGTTTCGTAAGAGCATACGACCGTGCAGAATTACAGATGGGAATAGGTGGGGATCATCCCGGAACGCATGGCATGTGCAGACGGCATGTTACGTGTACCCTCCCGAGAAGTTTGACATGAGGAGCCAGCGGTTCACGCACGGAGTACAGATCG
Source organism: Eragrostis nindensis (assembly GCA_012490785.1). Taxonomy (NCBI): domain Eukaryota; kingdom Viridiplantae; phylum Streptophyta; class Magnoliopsida; order Poales; family Poaceae; genus Eragrostis; species Eragrostis nindensis. The sequence goes on from JAAXCT010001472.1 coordinate 164,288, forward strand.
GGATTCCCTTCATCTGCATCGATCAGCAGATATTTTTGTATTCTAGTTTTTTTATTATGATTGTTGCTACATGCAGAAACTGTTTGTAAATCACACAAGTTGCTACTGTTGCGTCCCTCTCCTGAGACCTCCTGATTACATCCACATTGCTTAGCTAGGATGTCCTGAATTTTTTCTGAACTGCTACGATTTGATGCATCTTCGCAAAAGTAACAAGGACTGCACTGCTGGAGAGCCTTGCAACAGATGGACCGAATCTGCGAGCTTCAGATGGGTATTACAGCAGTATTGATTAGCTGGGCGTTACATTTGCGCCTTTGCCCCTTTTGGAGGACCACCTGCCTGCACCTAACGAGATGACGAGCCGCCGGCCTGACCACAGTCCACAGACCGTGCGTACGTTCGGCACAGCGCGGTTCCTGGCGAGATGGGAAATGAGACGGAGAAGCACCACGCGGTGATCACCACCATGCTGTGCAAGATGCATCCTGCACAGCGCCGAGATTGCCCTGGATTCGGGCACAGTGCCCCCGTGCCGGTCCATGGCGACGCCGCAACCACCGCGGTCGCCATCGCCCAACCGCCGCGCGCGATCGAGGCCGTTGCCGGTTGCCCTCCCGCGTCCGAAACCCAGGAGCGCGCCGCACCAAACCTGCCTGCCTGCCTACTGCTATGCCTACATGCTATCAGCACGCGTACCTTCTCTCTTGTCGTTCTTTTCTTGTTTCTGACGCAGGATCTTCTTTTCCGTGGACGATAGACCGGACACAAAGCCGTGACAAAACGAGTGCACCAACAATGGCATCCGATGAAGTCTCCCCGGCCCGTACCAATGGAGTACTAACAACCCAACGTTACCGGAAATCGAGATCTTTCTAATGAAAATTCCTTGTGTCAGGGCACGCCAGGCCAGGCATGCACCGGACCTGAACCACAAGTCCACACCCATCTATCACTGTGCAAGTGTGCATCATGCAGCAGCTGGGGCAGGAGGAGCGGCCACATGCGTTTACATGAATAATTGCGCTGCCGCACAGCGCCCTCCTCGAAGCACGCCGTTCCCGGCCAAAGATCCGAGGACCCAGGCCTCACGTTCGATAACAGTTCGTGCGTAACGCACGCACTGCAGAAAGGAGGCAGGTGACGTACTCTCAGCTCTGCTCGATCCAGATCTATCGCGTGGAGCACATCTCGGACGCCCGTTGGTCTCAAAAAAAAAAAAAAAAAACTATCTCGGACGCCCGTTCCCTGATCGGACGAGCCGCGGAACGGCGACGCGGTCGCACGTGCGCCGCCCAGGATCCAGCTCCCCCGCGCGAGCGAGCTAGAGCTGGTGCACGTTGCCCGCATTTGACCGCGGCGTGGGCTTGATCTTGCCAGCCTGCGGCTTCACGGATTTGCCTGCATCAAGCGGCAAATCCATCCATCCACTGACCGACCGCTCGATTACTCTGACCGCCGCAATAATTACGGCATCACACCGCCGTTCCCGACCGTCACTAGCGCAACGAATTAGCTTATGGATCAGGTCACTCCTGCCGACATGTGGTGCCGGGGCAAGGGACCCACACGTCAGACGGCGCCTCCCCGCACGACCTATCCGCGCCGCTTCTCCTGACGGCCCCACCTCCCCCAGCGAACCGGCCGCTGACACGCGGGCCCCGTCGTCCCGCGGGGGTCGCGGGCCTTTGCGGCTAAACAAAACAAAGGCTGGGACATCACAGCGCAGAGGGAGGCGCAGAGCTCACGCTCTCCCCACGCATCCCCCTCTCCAGCGCCGCACCGCCTCCCGGGATCCCCCGTCGCCGCCGCGGGGAGCGAAAGGGTTGTCCAGAGGGATTCCAGCACGGTAGCCCTCCCGCCCGGCCACTGCGCTGGAGGGAGGAAGCGGCATTGGCTGCTGGAAGAGAAGGGGAGGCGTCGGGCCGAAGCTTCTGGAACTTTGCTTCCGGATCCGGCGCGTCTGGCCGCTTAGCCGGATCTGCGCCCGCCTGCCAGCAGCGGGAGGTGAGGCATCCGCATCGGTCTGGCCAATGCTTCAGTACGGTTCCGAGGTTCGTTGCTGACTTTCTGTTTGGGGATTTGTTGCCGTGTGACCAAGGTGCCGTGCTCCGAGATGGAGGACCTGCTGGGTTCGGAGATCGGGAAGAACGACTACGACTGGTCAGTGTCGACTTACCTGCTTGCTCTTTGCCTATTTCCCTATTCGGTGATTCCAGTTTTTTTTTACATCTCTGCACCGTATTAAAAAGAGGGAGATTAAAATGCAGTACAAGGGCTGTATTTCCCCGTTGATTGCCTCCAATTGGCCTCCCTTGAGATGGGTTTGTACTGTACGGATCGCTGTTTTGAATGAGTGAAGCTCCATCGCGTCCAATAAAGATGGGGCTAGGTTGGCTTGAGCTGGCCTGCTCCGGGAATCGCTGCTCTGAGTGAGTGTGGTAGCTTGATCTCTTAGAGCATCGTATTGCCATAATCATATTGGTTTCTAGGTGGTGGTTGTTGTGATGGATGTGATTGTTTGGCTGAAGATTTCTTGGTGGTAGTAGTGTCCGTGTTGGAGTGAGTCGCTGCCTGGTGGTGGTTGTTGGGAGGAAATGAGTCGCTGTGCAAACCAAAGTTGGAACATCAGATATTCAATTTATGTTGATTTTCGTGTGTCGGCTCTGCCTTTGCTATGCCATTCGGGGCCTGTTAATTGACATCAACACATATTAACAGTTTGACACAATTTTGTCTCTCGCGGAAGAAGCATAGCGGAAAGAATGAAATAAAATCCTTTTTTTTTTGTAGAATCTTATTGTTGGTGAGGTAGGCCTGGTGCATTTGATAAGGCCAATTTAGTGGGCGTTGACATGAGCATGCTGCAAAACGAGTGCCTGTTGTGTTGTTCCCAGTCAAATATACCATTCCCATGTTTTCTTACATTATTAGTAATGAGGATTTCTGATCTCTGATGGTGAATAATGGCCGTTGATTTGTTTGGTTATTTACATGCTAGTCGCTGGTTTCTTGCCTCATCAATTATTTTCTTAATGCATGTTAGCATGTGACTGTAAATTGACTTGGTGTGTTGTGTTGTACTTTTAGGCTTCTAACTCCGCCTGGGACACCACGTGTTCCTGCACTGGAAGTTGCTGAGAAAACACCGCCCTCGAATGTATTGCCAAAGCGCACTGTGACTAGATCATCCTCGACTACTAGATCGTCAAGGGTATGTTTCATATTTGTGTTTAAACATCGAATTATGATCATTAAAGATTTTCACCTGCAAATTTTACCATTTGTATTTGAAGCAACTGGTTTCTTGGAGTCATGAGCTGTAGGTTTGTTGTAGAGCTTTTTGATTAACTGTTTTCTGGTAGAATTTATTGAACTAATGAGATACTCCCTCCGTTTTTCATTCATTGACGTTAGGACAAAAAAGTTAGTGTAAAGTTCACTATCTAAGTTGTCTTAACGTCAAGAAATTAAATACAGAGGGAGTAATAGCCTCAGCAAAAAGAATTTATCAGATGTAGTTGACGTTCTGAAGCGCTGTGATCTGCAAATGATTTGCACTCTTGCTTGCCAGTTCATTTCCTTTGTAGGTGTGTGGGCGTGGGTGTCGATGTAGCTTTCACCTTAAATATCGATCATATACTATCTGTTGAAGCATATCTCAAATATATTGTGAAATGGTATACTAGTGAGGTAGTACAGAAAAGGCAGTATATACTTATTTAGTAAGGTTAATTTTGGTTTTAATACTAGTTAATCAGGAAAGTAGGAAGCTCGACAATAAACAAGTCTTGCTTCTTTATCTACATAAAAATATATAATTGCTGGGCACTTTTTTTTCCCCCTCTTGAACAATTACCATATCACTTAAGTTCTGCTGCTCATTAACTATTTTATGTTATTGCAGCTTTCAGCACCTCAAACAGAGAATGGGTATTCAACTGTTCCCACTAGACCAGCAAGAAGTAACTCTGTCAGCCGACCATCTATTCAATCCACTCTCATGTCAGGCAACAACAGGACATCAGTTCTCAATACAGCATTTCATCAGTCAGTTCAAGACCTACAACCCAAGCAGGCGAAGCAGTACTGTAGCTGCACCAAAGCAATCCATTCCAGCTTCACGTCCTGCGCCTGCTAGATCCTCGACTCCTGTTAAAACTCGTCCATCTACACAGCCAAAACTCGGCCATCTACTCCATCAAGGACCCGTCAAACAGCCCCCAACGCGTCAACTGACTCAGCTGCTGTCAAGTCCACATCCACACAAATTTCAAGGCCATCAACGCCAAATTCTAGGTCCCGTATTATGTCAAATTCATCTTCTGGTCCAACTCATGCAATGA
>JAAXCT010001473.1:0-168559 GCA_012490785.1 Eragrostis nindensis
TGATGACGTGTCGCTGATAAGTGGAGCCCACATATGCCATGTCGGACAAAACCACTCACAATACCGCTCAGGGAGTAAATTTGCACCGCATACTAGTTCAGGGAGTCAGGATACCCGGTTTTGTAATTGAAGGTAAAAGTTGCAACTCCTATATAAAAGTTGGATGCAACTAACCAGCTACCGGTAGCTGGATCAGAGGATCCAGCTACCAGTCCAGGTGCACCCTCCTGTAACCGCGACAAATAAACCAGATGAAGCAGGTGCTGCCGACTCCTCGTCGGCGAGCCGCGGCGCGCCGCCTCCGGCCGCCAACCCGTCGCGCCTCCTCCCGCCGCAGCTCCTCCTCCTAGAGAGACCCCGGCGAGCCGGAGCGCGCCGCCTCCGGCCGCCCCACTGCGCCTCCTCTGGTCTCACGTGGCGTCCAGCCTCGTGGCCGCCCCGACGATCCTCCTCCTGGAGATCGTCTCACCTCATCTGGAGATCGTCTCCAGCTCAGCACACAACCTCAGGTTCTTCGTGGCATGAAGCTTTAGGGCCATCCTGGCGAGCCTCCTCCATGGATCGAAGGAACGCTGCATCAATCCCTGGCAAGCTTCATGCTGCTCCAGTAGCAAATCAAGGCTTCCGCATGGCTGCAGTGGCTGGGAGCTTGGCATTCCCTGCTTCCATCGTTATATCAGGAGCAGCCTACTGGAGGGGATGCGTGTTGCACTATGGTGTGCCCGGTAAAAGCTGCAGAACGGAGCTGAATTGGAGGACTGAAGGGTTGTGCTAGCTATTCTTCTTTTTTTCCAATTTTTTTTTTGGTGCTCTTTGTTTCCTGAATTTTCTTTGTGAATCATGCAAACTAATGCAGTCGGAGAATGTTAGCAGTACAGTAAAGACCTCAGCATCCTTTTGCCTGTTGAGAATGATTCACTACAGTCATGAATAATTAGCTGTTGCCAAAAAAGCAATGAATAATTAGAAAGGAAAATTCATGATAGACAAATAAGAGAGGAGATTGGAGGAGTTCTATGGTGGTAATAGTTTCAGCTTTGCATAAACACAGTAGAAACTTAAATGAGGTATAGTAGTACTAGTTGTAAAGTGTTAATTCATGCCTAGCTGCTATACTGAAAAAAGAATGACACCAACTTTATTGGCATATAATGGCAACTCACACACAAGTTCTAACAGCTGCGGGAATTTTGCCTGGAGCACACTATGAAAGTGTGGTTTCGTCTAGAACACACCGCGGATTTCGATTTCGTCTGAGACACACTACGAATCTCTGACAATTGTCTGTGGCACACTTTGACCGTTTAATAATTAGTTTCAACTTTTTTTATCTCGATAGTTAGAATACATTTGGACTTGAAACTTGGCACAGATATACACTATCAGATTCTCTATCATAAAAAAATGGGCTAGATTTTTTTTGATTGTTTGCATGGTTTGCTCATTGTTTTAATATCTAATTTGTTGAGCAAACCATGCAAACAATCAAAAAAAATCTAGCTCCATTTTTTTATGATAGAGAATCTGATAGTGTATATCTGTGCCAAGTTTCAAGTCCAAATGTATTCTAACTATCGAGATAAAAAAGTTGAAACTAATTATTAAACGGTCAAAGTGTGCCACAGACAATTGTCAGAGATTCGTAGTGTGTCTCAGACGAAATCGAAATCCGCGGTGTGTTCTGGACGAAACCACACTTTCATAGTGTGCTCCAGGCAAATTCCCCAACAGCTAACATATATGCTTGCAACAAAAGAGTAATTTCACCTACTCACAACACATGAGAGCAATTTTATCGAGATATAGTAGCAATTGTCTCTCAAGTGCTAATTCGTCCTCGTTTGAAAAAGAATACATAGCAACAACTTTATTGAGATTACTAACAACTAATCTGCTTTTGAACTGAAGAGTAATTTCAACAGGTCCAAACTTAGTGGAAGCTTTATTGATGTCTAGTAGCAACTAACTATAAAGTGATACAATAAACACACACGTAAATAAAAACAAGGTAAGTCCTCTGCTCAGAAAAACTTATCTACTTTCTGATATCCAATTACTTTTCTTTTATAAGAACAAATTAGTTGGTAGCACTCAGACAATTAGTTGCCATTATATCTTTCTTTGTTGCTAACATTCAGCTATTAGTTTCTATTATATCTCAATAAAGTTGAGTGTCATGGTAGAAGAAAAACTTAATTGTCAGAGCACAACAACTGGTTGTTATTATATCTTCATAAGTTCTACTGTAATTCGATAAGGTTGTTACTATCTTAATTGGCATTTGAAACTAATTTTGTTTTGAATAAATACATATTAGTTGTTAGGACTCAGCCATTATTTGCTATAATATCGTAATTAATTTGTTGCTAGCACTAAAGTGTTAGTTTCTATTGTATCTGAATAAAGCTACTACCATTGGTTTAACATTTGATTGTTAGCTCATAGTATGACTCACATGTCAATGAAAACATGGTCGGGATTCTCAGAGAAAAAATGATAGAAAAATAATAGTACTAGCAACTTTCACTTTTGATAGTGGACGATAGTTAGTTGCCATTACTGGTATGAGTCATTAGAATTACATTTTGTTAGGACAAATTAGTTGCTAGGAGCCAAACAATAGTTGTCATCATAGCTCTATTAGTTGCTAGAACTAAGTGGTTATCTCAACAAAGTTGCTAGAACTCCCAAGTCAGTTGGAAACATTCTGTAGCAAGGACAAATTAGTTGTTGGGAGCCAAACGTTAGTCGCTAACATATCTCGATTAGTTGCTAGAACTGAATAGGTAGTAAAACTATATATCAAAAAAGGTGTTACAACTCAGAGGTCAGTTAGAAACATTCTGTTAAAAAGAAAAATTAGTTGTTGGGAGCTAAACTTTAGTTGCTACCATATCTTGATTAGTAGTTAGAATTGAATTGTTAGTGGAACTATATCTCAACAAAGTTGCTACAAAGCACACATCAATTGGAAACATTATGTCACAAGGACAGATTAGTTACTGGGAGCTAAACTTTAGTTGCTATTATACCATGATTAGTTGCTAGAACTAATTTGTTAGTGGACCTATATCTCCACAAAGTTGCTACAATTCCCAAGTCAAATTGAAAACATTCTATCACAATGACATTCCACTATATCTTAACAAAGTTGCTACAAGTCCCAAATTGATTGAAAACATATTCTGTTACAAGGACGAATTAGTTGTTGTCATATCCCGATTAGTTGCTAAAACAGAATAGTTAGTAGAACTATATTTCAAAACAAGTTGCTACAACTTTTAGGTCAGTATGTTACAAGGACAATTAGTTGATGGGAGCTAAGCGTTAGTTGCTATCATATCTTGATTAGTTGTTAGAACTGGATTGTTAGTGAAATTATATCTCAACAAAGTTGCTACAACTCCTAAGTAAGTTGGAAACATTCTGTTACAAGGATAAGTTAGTTGCTGGGATCCAAATATTAGTTGCTATCATATCACGATTAGTTGCTAGAACTAAATAATTAGTGGAATTGTATCTCAGAAAAAGTTGCTTCAACTCACAAGTCAGTTGCTATTATATCTCAGTAAAGTTGCTATTACCTAAGTGAGCAGTTGAAATTATTTTTCTTACTAGAATAAATTTGTTGCAAGAACACGACCATTAGTTCCTATTACATCTTCTTTAGTTGCTAGCAATCTACTTTCAGTTGCTACTATACCTCAATAAAGTTGTTATAGCCTCTATCAAATAGCGTTGGAAGAGCGAAAATATCTTCTTTAGTTGGTAGCACTCTACTATCAGTTGCCACAAGAACTAAATAGTTGTTAGGACCCAACAATTAATTAGTTGCTATTGTATCTTTATTAGTTACTAGTAATTGTTAATATAGAATCTCAATGAAGCTGCTAGCTACCATTATTTTTTCTTATAAAAAATAATAAGTTACTAGCATATGAATGGTATGTGGTACTATACCTCACACATCAAAGAAAAAAAAGAGAGAAAATTTTGTAGTAGCTTTGTAGCAACTTTCACATTAGAGGAGTCATATGCCACAACAAAATATAAAATAGAATGAGAAACCAATGCAAAGCATAATTCTAAATGATTGACTTATAACATAGAAAGTAAAAAAAATGGTTTTTTAATGTCTGAAAATCTTATTAACATTCAAGCTATGATATATTGTTGATTTAGTAATAACATAGATATACACTAAAAGACTATTTAATTGCACGATTCTCATCATTAAAACTTTAAAACTACTACAATAGCCAAGTAGCACTGTAGAAAATACTTCCAAACATATTGTTGATTAGGTGCACTTACTAAACACAAACTGAGATCTGCAAGCAAATAAAAAGACTAGTTAATGACGGAGCAACAAAACTAGCTATAAACTTGAACGCTTAATTAATATATCTTGTTGCTACCTTTTAAAACACCGCAAACTAGCAAATAGCTTGAATTTATCCACCAATTAGCTCAAACCTGCACTCAGTCAGAATCAGATAATGATTGGTACTTGGAAGTGGAGAATTTTTTTCTTAAACAAGTTAATGTTCCTGAACATTGAATGCTAAGAACGATCTGCACGGCACATATATACAATTTCGGTTTGGTAGTATTTTCTACATACTGAAAAGTTAAGGTAGTAATGTGTGATTTTTGTTTGGGGAATTTGCCTGGAGCACACTATGAAAGTGTGGTTTCGTCCAGAACACACCGCGGATTTCGATTTCGTCTGAGACACACTACGAATCTCTGACAATTGTCTGTGGCACACTTTGACCGTTTAATAATTAGTTCAACTTTTTTATCTCGATAGTTAGAATACATTTGGACTTGAAACTTGGCACAGATATACACTATCAGATTCTCTATCATAAAAAAATGGAGCTAGATTTTTTTGATTGTTTGCATGGTTTGCTCAACAAATTAGATATTAAAACAATGAGCAAACCATGCAAACAATCAAAAAAAATCTAGCTCCATTTTTTTATGATAGAGAATCTGATAGTGTATATCTGTGCCAAGTTTCAAGTCCAAATGTATTCTAACTATCGAGATAAAAAAAGTTGAAACTAATTATTAACGGTCAAAGTGTGCCACAGACAATTGTCAGAGATTCGTAGTGTGTCTCAGACGAAATCGAAATCCGCGGTGTGTTCTAGACGAAACCACACTTTCATAGTGTGCTCCAGGCAAATTTCCCTTTTTGTTTTCGAATACCAAGATTTCATTAAACATTGGCTCAAGGAAAATCGCCAGAAACCAGTCCAACTACAAATTTGGGGGCTTCGCTCATGACCTACGTGAGCCAGGCTCAACATTACAAGCTCCATGGGCAGCTAGGCTAGCTATCAGCCACGGCATTACATGACCTTTGGCAAAGTGAAACAAAACATTTGATTAAACTGAGATCCAAGAATTTGCCTAGAAAGACCACCACACGGACTCTTATCCATAACATCCGATGTTAGCGCTTGTCCTAGGATTGAAGCATCTGTTTCCAGAATGATATTCCAATTCTGCTACTCGCTCCAGGCTCCGAAGTGCTCCCAAAGTTTCAGCACGAAAAAATGTTTCCTATACCCCCTTCCAGAAAGATCCATTAGCAACTCAGCCAACAAAGCTCCAACACCCTCTCGCTTTGTATCAGGATGAAAAGATGTGTCCATATTTATCTTGTAAAAATTAGGAGGGGGAGGTTTTTCCATCTGTGATATGGAACTGGAACAGGCGGCTTGTCTTGATTAGCTAGCTTCTGAAATTCCATCACATAGAAAGCAACATAGTTGTAACTCCGCACTCATTTTTCTCAACCACATTAGCTTTGTTTCTAGCGGACCACCAGCGTCACAGCTAGACAAAACTCTGGTTTGCACACAATAATCCATTTCCCAAATCCTCCAAAGGACTTCTTTGCCAGACCTGCAAGTTTCAAGCTTCCACCTAACATGTTCAAGGTTCAGTTGACTCCAGCAACACCTGGGTGTGAAATTTTTAGTATAGCTGTTGATTGCATAGGAGAGGAAGAGATCACCAACTGAACAGAGACTTCCACCGCTGAATGAACCACAACTAGCAGCACAACAAGCTTCCTGGGTGCAGCTGTGCAGGCAAGCAGAGCACGAAGGCCAGCTTATTTCTTCAGCGGCAGGGAATAGGGTCGTTGGAGAATTTGAGGCAGCAACGAGGAGCAGGGTCGCGACAGGAGTGGGCACGACGCCCCTTCAAGTACCGCTTCCGCAAGGCATGACGCGGCGCCATGGCTGCCTGCGGCCCTGCGCTCCGTCACGAGCTGTTGGTGCACCCGATGTGGAGACCCTCGTCGAGCTAGAGCGCCTAGGGGCAGGGAGAAGGCAAGGCCATGGGGGCCAGATGGGGAAAAACTCAATCGAGGCAAGGTGGCGATGCGGGGAAGATAGCAGAGACGCCTAGCTAGGAGAAGATGGAGGCTCTAGGCCTCGCTAAAGCTCAACCTCACCGGCGAGCATGGAGATGGACCGGGGGTTGGATGTCGCTTCCGGCGCGGATGCTGCGGCGTGGAGGATGCGAAGCGGCAGAGCACCGGGGGGCACCGGATTCCGAATCCGACTGATCGCTAGATCTTGGGATGTAGCGACCGGTTGTTAGATAGACTTTTCCATAAAAGTTAAGGAAGGCAAATAGTACTTCTTCACATTTAAACTGGGACGGGCACCATGTGAACATTCGTGGACGTTGAGAACTAAACCGGCCCGATCCAGGGGAAAATTGACTCGGAACACTTTGGGTTGATTATCCGGCCCAATTATTCAGCTGAAGAGAAGCACAAGCTTAGCTTTGCAAGTTTATAATCATGATAACAGTGAACCTTTTATTTTCTATTACACATTACGACTCAGGGTGTGTTTGTTTCGGCTCCTTGAAGGGCTCTCGGAGCGGCTTCACTTGAAACAACAACAAACGGGCGGCTCCCTCGGCAGCTTCTCCGTAAATCAAGGAGGGAGCCGGTGCCCCAAAACAGGCGAGCCGGGAGCGGCCCAAGGGTGGCTTCGCTGGCTCCCTCGTCGTCCGCGTCAGCACCATCCAAGAATACCCCTGCGCAAGCGCACGAAAGGATTGGGGCGGCGCGGGAGGCCCGGGCGCGTGGTGGGACGGCCGGGACGGGAACCCTCCATCTTCCTCTGTAGCTTGCGGTTGCCTCATCTCAGCCGCAGGTGTGCTTCCCCGTGGTCGTAGCTACCTCTCGAGCCTACTCCCCTGCCTCCTCCCTCTCTCATCCGAGCCAGAATCGAGCTCCAGCCACCGCCTCTTCTCTTCCTCATCCACGTTGCTATTCCAATGACCACGACCCAAATTGATGGCTCAAATGAATCTATGGTGCCTCGAGGATTTAATTCCACCACTCCTTCACCGCCATCTCCCCCTCTCCTCATGCTGATTCGAGCTCCACAAGCTCTCCAATGGCGGACTGGAACAGACTACAGAGAAGGACGAACGCCTCTGTTTCCATCCCTCCCCGTGCTCTATGTTGGGCAACATCACCATGGGTCAACAAGGAGCAGCCCACGTTCACTAATCAGCAGCCCACGATCACACCCCTCCCTTTTATTTTAAATTATCTTTGAAGCAAGTTAAATGTTTGCAAGTTAAACTCTAATTCCTTTTATATATTTTTTCATATTAAGTTACATAAGAAGAGATGAAACAAGTAATGCATTTACACAATGAAATCATGTTGAGGGCATTATGGACAATTGCCTCTTGCATCCAGGAGAAGCTGCTGAAAAAGCCGTTTTGCCAAACATTTTCAGACACAGCCACAGACACAGTAAGCACAGCTGTTTTTCAGAGAAGCCACAGCCACAGCCGGAACCGGCACAGCCGAAGCCCAAACAAACAGGCCCTCAGACTCTCACAATGCATGCACACTGACATCTATGAACGCACGTACATAAACCCTATCTCTATGAGCATCTTCGAAGACTGAGCCGACAAATTTGTTGGATTGAGGAAGTCACCACTAGCGCATCGCTGTTGACGGGAACGTTGCCTACCTTTGAAAGCACAATGCCACGTCGTTAAATCCTAGAAACTTCGCTCCTCATGAGGAGTCGAACCCATGACTTAAGATGCTACTGAGGCTCTTGTAATCCCTAGACTACACGCCCTTTCGCATGATAACAGTGAACTTGTCAATGCAGAGCCCGATATATTATGGTTCACGTGTTATTACAGTCGACGCCAACACCGTCTAAAAGAAATACAATCTCAATAGCCAATAGGGACGTCTACTTGTAACAAATTAATAATTAATAAAGCTAACACTGGTGGCGTAATTGTCATATTTTGGAGGCACATCTGTTCAACTACAATTTACAGTTTTGTTACGGTGAATCCTAGTTGTCACACTCATGCCAACCACAGCGAGATGGCGTTGTTGCTCGTTGCAACCAATGCAAACGCGACAGCTTGTCTCGCTCCCGTAGAACAAAGGACAGAAGTACTCTACGTCACATGCGCATGCGCGCGCCTTCGCATGCTAGACCAAATCCCGCGGAACATACAAAAACAACCAGGGCATGCAACGGAGACAAGCGCACGCACATGCAGCAACGACACACTCACATCACATAAACCAGAGCAAATACGACCGAGGCGCGCGCGGCCGGCCCCCCTGCTTTTGCTGTGCCGTCTCGCTCATGCGGGGTTGTACATGTCACGTAGCTTGCGTCCGGCCGAGCTCAACCTACCAGCTAGTCAGCTACGTACCCACACCCGTGAGTCCGTGACAGATGCGACGACGCAATGCCTGGCGCGCCGGTGCTCGCGGGGCACCTAGCTACGTACGCCTTTCGGCTGGCGCGCATGCACTCAATGGAGCGGCTCTGTTCCGCGTTGCCCGGAAATAATGCGGTTGTCGTCTGTTCGTTGCGTCCAACACCGCCAGCTCGATCGATCGGTTGGTCAGGGCAAAGCACGCACGCTGGCTTGACAACGAGAGATTGGACACTCGAATTGATCGTGTACCGTCTGGCCTCGGTAGCCGGTACAGCGCGCGGCCGGCACCTTGCGCTAGAGGCTGCTGTTGTTGTCGGCACATTGAGCTGCTCGATCGACGTTGCGAATGCATGCGAATTACTAAGTGGGTGTTTGATCCCAGGGGCTAAACTTTAGCCCATAAGAATCTTACTATTTAAAAGTACTAGATAAAATCTAATTATGAAACTAATGTCAGAACCTCCGGACTAATTCGCTAGACGAATCTAATGAGAGTAATTAAGACATGATTAGCGACTAGTTATTGTAGCATCACTGTAGCAAATCAGAGATTAATTAGTCTCATTAGATTCGTCTCGCGAAATAGCACCCATCCCTAAAAAGATTTTGCAATTAGACTTTATCTAGTACTCTTAATTAGTAAGACTCTTAGGGGCTAAAGTTTAGCCCCTGGGATCCAAACACCCACTAAGTCAGATCGGGCCTGTATCTTTGAAGGACTGAGAAGGCGACCAGAGGGGGGGTGAATGGGAGCCGATAAAAATTCTTGCAAAGAACTCGGCCTATGTCCCGACCCGCCTCAAGAACAACATCAAGATCACACACACATATGAGAAGTGTTGTGTTGACCCTAGGAAATTGTGGATGAGATATAAGCACTTCCGGAAGCAAACCAAGCGAACATGCACTCAAGGAGATGAACCGACAAAAAGATTACAGAAAGTCCCCACCGGATAGTCCGGTTATGTGCCGGAGTGTCCGGTACCTGATGAAACAGGGTACAGAAACCCCTCACCGGAGTATCCGGTATCCTACCAGAGTATCCGGACCTGGAGAACCCGGAAAACTAAGTTTCCTACCGGAGTATCCGACACTATGCCGGAGTATCCGGCCCTGTCATTTCAGCACGCGCGGAAGCTCAAGAAAAATCTCGAAACCCGACGAAACGACCTCTAAAAATCACAAAATTTGAACCATAGCTTCGTCTTGAGATGGAGAACAACATCCAACAGGATTCACACCAACAACCCTAAGAAATCCATATGGATTTTGGATTCCACCATGAAGGGTAGGGTTTGGATGAACATGAGAGGGAAACTTCACCAAATCTTCAAATCGAAGGTGCTCGTGCCATGGATTCGGTCAAGGACCTACCAAGGGTTGCTCTAGTACATCCTAGCACCAAGATCCCCCAAGAAATCCGCCCCAAAACGCATCACAAAAAGCGAATCGAAAATCACCCGAAAATAGCTTCGAAAATGGGGAAAATAAGAAATTCGGGATTCAAGATGAGGATAACACTTTGAGGACGAATTGATGCTATGTATTGCTCAAAGATGTAGATGTCAAGCCACTCCCTAGCACACACAAACTATAGATGTGAAAAAGCTCAATCAAAGAGCCATCTCCTCTCTTCTCCCCTCTCTTCTCTCCTCTCTCTCAAGCCCTCTCCCACAACTCAAATGAAAGGCTCAAGGGGGCAGCCACAACCAGCCACCCACCTTATCCTCTTGGACATTTCCACATCCCAGAAATGCCCCTCACACTACAACACACCCATACAACACATAAGGGCGTTTCCGTCTAACTTTTTCTCCTTCGCCCGAACGCCGTCGGGGTCTTCACACCGTAGCTTCACCTCGACGCCACCTCCATGATGGTGCCACATGCACCTCCATCCGTCGCCGCCGGTTTTGAGGCCTAAACCGGGAAACCGCCTTGCACGCTTCTCAAAGCGCGACTTCCGCCACCGGTTTTGAGGCCCAAACCGGGAAACCGTCCACCACCGGTTTTGAGGCCGAAACCGGGAAACCGTCCACCGCCAGCTTTGAGGCACAAACCGGGAAACCACCACCTTCGGTTTTGAGGCACAACCGGAAAACCGTCCACCGCCGGTTTTGAGGCCAAACCGGGAAACCATCCCAATGTCGACGCGTGTCACTTCGTCTCGCGAACCTCGCCGTCAAGCCTCCTCGTCCTAGCCCGTCGGGACCTCGCTTGACTTGGCCTCCCATTCGCCTTGACTTGGTCAACCTGCCGTCTTCATCACCTCCACGGTTTTGAGGCCAAACCGCGAAACCCTCCGTACTTCTTGTCCGCCACGTGTACGGTGTGGATCACCTTTGATCTCACCCGGCCTCTCGATCGTCCGGACCCAAGCCTCCTTGGTCCCAGCCCGTCGGGACCCTTCGCTTGGTCCTCCCGATCCTCCTGCCATTGACCATAAAGTTGACTCCATTGACCTACACATCATTAGACAAGCAAACACGTTTCCTCCTTCTCCGCCAATCATCCCAACACCTTCACCAACTCGGGTTAGCCATAAACATAAACATGCATATGCTTATGCAACCCACAAAGTCCCGCATTTCAAACCCAGACTCATGTCAACTCAAATCAACACGGTTGTCAATTACTCATCATCATCGAGAACCATAGCACATCTCAACATGGTTCCTCAGTCTTTATTATGATCACGTTCAATTCTTCACCCTGCGACTGGCGTCGAGCATATAAATATACTATAAAAGGAATGTGGAATGAATAGACAAAGACGCTGAATTTCGCCCCCGAAATGTAGCCGATCCTCTCTCTCAAGAAATCGAGAGAAACGTCAAGTTTCCTGTAACTTCAGAATGTTCGGGGAGTCTGGACCTCAGTCAGTCAGTCCTCGGAACAGAGTTGGCATTGTCATTCTGACATAATCGAGGTTGACATCGTCATTCCGACGTAATCGAGCAAAGTTGACCAAAGCAACTGACATGTTTGAAACTTTGCATAATTCAAGCAACATAGCTAGCTAGGGAACATCCAAGACACATACTCCAGCTTTACTTAACAACAACGACCTTTTTTCACATAATAAGACGTAGTAGTACAAACGGTGAAATCTAGATGTGACACTGACAGCAACACATGCAAATGAAACAGAAAACAATCACAAGCGCACCAACACACACGCAGGAATAATACAAGACCATACAAACGACAAGAGACGTATAGCTCTGTCGTCTATTGCATGCATGCCGTGCAGGCACCTCACTCATGCAGAGTGGCGTACGTCACGTAGCTGGAGTAGTCCCTGGCCTTCCTCTCCGCCGGCGCGGTAGCGGCAGCTGCGGCGGGGCACGCCACCTGAGCAGTCGCCGCCGGGCACGCCGTCCTCGGCTGGCTCTGGAACGCGGCGCACTCCGCGGGCCTCCTCTGGTTGGCGAGGCCCGGAATGCAGTTGTTCTTGACGTCGAGCACGCCTTCCTTCACCAGCGCCGCGCACGCCGGCCCGACGGAGGTGAAGTAGTTGCCGGACAGCGTGAGGTTGGCGAGGCAGCCGGCCGGACCGGCGAGCTTGCAGAGCGCGTCGGGGACGGCTCCGTAGAGGCGGTTCTCCGCCAGGTTGAGCTGCTCGACGCTGCTGAGGCAGGAGAAGGATGACGGGATCGGGCCGGTGAGCTGATTCTTGCCGGCGTCGATCACGGCCGCCTTGTGGAGCATGCCGAGCTCGTGGGGAAGGCAGCCCGAGAGCTGGTTGTTGAGGAGGAGGACCTCGAGGAGGGAGTCTTGCAGGTGCCCGATTGATGTCGGGATTGGCCCCGTGAGCTTGTTGTTGGCGAGGGCGAGGTAGCTCAACTTGGAGACGCCGAGGTCTAGCGGAAGGGCACCAGACAGTTTGTTGTTGCTGAGGAGGAGAGCCTTAGCATCCGTGGCGACGGGGATTTGTACTGCCTTCTGGAGGACATTAGGATTATAGCCCACACACATAAATTTAAGCGTAATCGAATTCAAGGCGAGCCTAGTACAGTGTCCGGGAGCTAAAAGTTCCGGTGTTACAGCTTTCGAGTTTTCGATATTACTTTTGACTTCTAGGTTGTACGTGTAGGGAAGACTGCTAAGTCGGGGGATCTTGCCTCGCAAATTGTTCGAGGTTGCCTGGAAGAGAGCAAGATCGGGTAGCTGGTCGATGAAGCCTTGCAGTTCCGGGGCACACAGTCCAAAACCATTGAAATCGATTAAGGTGACAGTAAGGATTTGGGCTTGCCTCAGTGGCGCTGCGCAGTAGAAACCGCGGTAACTCTTCTTACCACATATGTCGTGTCCAACCCAGGTAGTGGTGATGTTCCTTGGGTCGCATGAGATGGAGCTCTTGAAACGCTGGATAACAAAGTAGGCATGGTAAAGTTGCTCATTTGGGAAGTCCTGCGGCCGTGGATAGTAGGCCGGAGAATAGGATTCTAGTTGGGTGGAGTTTGCAAATATTGTGATAGCACAGACAAGCAGGAACAAGAGGGGATGCTTAACTTGAGTTTCCATGCCTTCGACACATACATTTCGGAACAACCGTTGTATATATAGCCCCTATGTTAGAGGGTTCGCTAGAAAGCTCGTGCTCGTTGCGTGGCTCTTGCTACTGGTTAGTCAATTCGCGAGTATACGAAGATCAATCAATGTTTGTTGCTTTTTTTTTTAAGAAAATGGAAATAGTTTTCCGCCTCTGCGTTTCCACACATAGAGTTCGTACTTATTACATTTTTGTCAGCTCCTCGGCTGAGATCAAAGGACAAAATTAAAGACAAAGTCTATTATTGAATTTCCATCCATTCCTGGCGAAGAACTTCATGGCAATAATCTCCATAGAAAGGCTCACGGAACGGAGCTTCTCCTTTGTCTCATCACGCTGCAGCAAAGCTCAAAATCGCAGCCAGTACGTCCCTCTGAAAACAGCCTGCATAAAGGAAGTATATTTGACATTATCAAAAACCATATCATTACAACAACGCCAGATGGCCCAACATAGGGTAGCCGCCCCTACAAAAATAATTTTTTTCTCTTCTAGATTCACTCCTGGTAACCAATTCCCCAACATATGGGCTATAGAGAGAGGAGAGGGTAAGCCCGTAGCAATACTAACAATCCTCCAAATAGTTTTCGCATTGTGACAGTCAAAGAACAAATATTTAATTGTCTCATTGCAATTGCAAAAACAACATTTTTGACTGCCATGCCAATTGCGTTTCGCAAGGTTATCCTTCGTGAGAATTACACCTCTTTGAAGGTACCATAGGAAAAATCTTGATCTTTAGAGGGATTTTCAATTTCCATATCAATTTATGAGAGAATGGAGTGTTCATGTTCATCATGTAAATATACATGGATCGGACATAATATTGTCCATTCTGATGCAAACTCCATCTAAAGGTGTCTCTCTCATCAGATAGATTGATATGAGCGATCTTTGCTACCAGATTGTGCCAATGATTGAGATTATCTCCCACTAAGGCTCTTCTAAAAGAGATGTTTAGAGGCGTGGTCCTCATGACATTACTCACCGTAGCATGCGGGTGATTCGCAATGTTATAGAGACCAGAATAAATATTCTTGAGAGGTTGAGTAGCAGCCCATGTGTCCTCCCAGAATCTAGTTTGTGTTCCATCATTAATCTTGAAAGAACCGCATTCTAGAACTTGATTTTTAATCTTCATGAGACCTTTCCAGAAATGTGAATCATTTCTTTTAGCCTCTACTTGGGAGAGAGTTTTTGAGCTCAGATATTTATTTCTAAGCAGAGACTGCCAAGTCCCGTCTTCGTTAATCAATTTAAATATCCATTTGCTCAACAAGACTTTTATTTTTGATCTCAAGGTCTACAATTCCTAGACCTCCATGATCTTTGGGATGACAAAGAATATCCCATTTGGCAAGTCGATATTTTTTCATATCTTTACCTCCTTGCCGATAAAATCTAGACATGTAATAGTCTAGTTTTTTTATGACTCCTTTGGGTATTTCAAAGAAGGACATCATAAACATGGGTAGGTTGCTAAGAATCGAGTTTAGAAGGACTAAGCGTCCACCATAGGATAGGTGTTTGGCTTAAGATAATTTCTTTTCGAACCTTTCTTCTATGATCCTCCAATCGCTATTACAAAGTTTCATATGATGCATTGGTATTCCCAAATATCTAAATGGGTATTCACCAGAATTGCATCCAAAAAGTTCAGTATATTGGTCCTCAAACTCTTTTGCTGCTCCATAGCAAAAAAATTTGCTTTTATGGAAATTGATTTTTAGACCAGAAAGCTGTTCAAAAACACTCAACAAAAGTTTCATGTTTTTTGCTTGTTCCAGATCATGGTCCAAGAAGATGATGGTGTCATCTGCATATTGCAAGATAGACAGACCATCGTCCACTAGATGTGGTATGTCTCCCTTAATTTGTCCGTCATCTTTTGCTCTTTTAATCAAAAAAGGAAGCATATCTGCTACAATATTGAACAAAATAGGTGACATTGGGTCTCCCTGGTGAAGACTATCGTCATTGACTTTTATTCCCACACTACCTCCAGTAACAAAGTTCTCAACCCATCTGTACCATTTGGGTGAGAAACCTTTCATTCTCAATGTTTGTTGCAGGAAAGACCACTTGACTTTATCATAGGCTTTTTCAAAATCAATTTTGAAAAAAACCCCGTCAAGTTTCTTTGAATGTAATTCATGAAGGGTTTCGTGTAATATTACTACACCTTCCATGATATTCCTGCGGGCATGAAAGTGGTCTGAGATGGTCTCACAACCGTGCCTGCCACCTTATTAATTCTATTTGTGCCAACTTTTTGTGAAAATCTTAAAGCTGACATTGAGGAGACAGATTGGACGGTATTGTTGGATTTGTTTCACCTCTTTGACCTTGGACAGTAATGTTATGACCCCAAAGTTAAGGCTATATAAAGGGAGTCTCTCTTCATGGAAATCTTTGAAAAGAGCCAACAAATCTCCCTTTATTATCTCCCAGAAAACTTGATAGAATTTTGCAGGAAATCCGTCCGGTCCTGGGGCTTTGTTGTGTTCCATTTGGAAAACTGCCTCCTTAACCTCTTCCTCTGTAAATATAGAGGTTAGAAGAATATTTTCTTCTTAATTAAACTGGGGAAGATCGTCTATTCGATTCTCATCCAGGGCTATGTTGTTGCTCTCCGGTGGTCCAAAAAGGTTTTTGTAATAGTTTGTGATATATGACTTTAAATCGTTATCACCGACAATGACACCCTCTTCTTGCTCTAATCTGAAGATGTGTTGTTTGCGGTGTTTACCAGTGGCCACCAGATGGAAGAAGCGAGTGTTGTCGTCCCCCTCTAATAGGTCTTTAACCTTCGCTCTTTCATACCACTTTATTTCCTCCTCCCTTAATAAGAGGACTAGTCTTTCTTTGAGATAGTGTTTCATATTTATCTCATTGTCAGACAAAGTGGTTGTCTCAGCTTTTTTATCGATCTTTTCAATCATTGATATAAGCCTTTTCTTCTCCTTTCTGTATGAACCAGGTGTATGTTTGGCCCAACCTCGGAGATAACGGCGTAGATGTCGAATTTTATTCTGCCTTCTTTCCATTGCCGTTGTTCCTCTATCTTCAGATCGCCATAAATTGGCGACCATATCGAAAAATCCATCCCTAAGGAACCAACCTCTCTCAAATTTGAATAGAGGTTGTTTGTTATGATGGGTAGATGCTCCTGTTTGAGCACTAGTGGAGTATGATCAGATTGACTCCTATCTCTTGCCTCAACAGTAGATAAAGGGAATTTATCTTCCCACTCTGTGCTTACTAGCACCCTGTCAAGCTTCTCATAGGTACGGTTGTCACCTGGACCAACCCAAGTATATTGACTACCCGACATGACAATCTCTCTTAATTCGAGAGATTCAATGACCGCATTGAATAAATTTGGCCATTTTGTGTCAATGTTCTCCTTATTTTTGTCCTCGGGATGCCTCATTATATTGAAATCACCACCTATGATATAAGGTAGTGTTTCCCGAGAGCAAGTATGAGCCATTTCTGATAAAAAGGCTTCTTTATCATGTTGCTGTGCTGGTCCATATACCGCATACAACATAAATTTGAACCCATCAGATTTATTTCTAAGGCAGAATTTTACATAAAAATCTCCCTCAGTCATGGACCCAATATCAAAGACCGTCAGATCAACACCCAATATGATGCCTCCTGATCTGCCGTGTGGTGCCATGCTATGCCAAATGAAATCACGGCCACCACAAAAATTTTTAAGGGTTGAATCTGGGAATTCGTCCCGACCTGTTTCCATAAAAGCAATAAAATTGATTTGCTCCTCTTTCACCAAATCCGCCAAGTATCTGTGTTTAGCCAAGTCTCCAAGACCTCTGCTATTCCAGAAGACTCCTTTCATTGGAGACACAATTTTGACAGGGTTTTAGGTTTCTTAGGAGGCTTGCCAGGTTTCATTTTCCTAGCAGAGTTGACTTTTTCCTTCTTGGAATGGCACTTAGATCACACAATATGTGATCCTGTCCCAGATCATGCGAATCCTCATTTAAATCCCCACTAACGTGGCCGAGGATCACTTCAAGTCTTTCCTCCTCCTCTTCATCACTATAATCAGTGATTTTAGGAGACTTTTTGTTCTTACAAATCTTATTCTCTAAATTCTTCTTAGCCGACAAAGTAAGCCTTTTTGTTGGTTCTACATTTATATTATCTCAGGAGAAAAGATTTTACAATGGTTTGCGCCTAAATCTGTCCTAAGACTATTTGGCATTTTTTTGCAAAACGTTTAATCTTCATGGGTGTACTAAAACTTGAATTGCAACGTGTACCTCCTCCCTCCCTTTCAAACAAAGAGTATTTGCGATATCAAAAAAAAAAGAAGAAGAAAGTATTTGTGTCTTATTCACAGTCATGAGCGTATCAGTAATGCATGGATTGGTAGTTTGGAATCCTCTGAGTCTATTGAGGACCCTTTTGCACCCCCCCCCCCCCCCCCCCACACACACACACAAAAAATCAAAGTCTGTTGAACTCTCTTTCTAACGAGTAAACTGCATCGGCGGTGCAACAACTTGTGAGGTGAATGCATTTTAGTCATATGGTTTGTTGTATGAGTGCAAATAAGTCAAAAGCTGACCACAACATTATTTTATGATGACAAGCGAGCAAAGAATAACGTCATGTAGGTAAGGATGTTGTGCGTTTGCATGAGTATGAATAAGAAAATGAAGTAATTTTACCTAAATACACGTTTTCTGCAGTACACATTATGGAAAACATATTCATGAATATTGCTTTAGGTTTGTTCTATAGGACTTATAGTTATCCTATAATTTCAAGTGAAGAGAAAGTTATTAACATGTGTTTCTTTGTCAACGTTTGCTTATGTAGCAATACTTAGTTCATATGATATCAACATCAATGGGGTTATCATGATGGTGGTTTATGACTTCATTTGCACCCACGTAACAAGTTGCGTGACATGTTTGAGCAATTTTCAAGTTGTTTGGCTAAATTGCACCCACCTCACAAGTTGTGATACCACTGACACAATTCAAATGTCTATTGGTGGCAGTAAGGTCAGTATACATGCGTAAGATAATGAATGAATCATGTCAGTGATACCACAACTTGCGAGGTGAGTGCAATTTAGTCAAACAACTTGAAAATTGCTCAAACGAGTCATACAACTTGTGACAGGGGTGGAAATGAAGTCATAAACCACCACCGCAATACTACCCAGTTGATTTGGATGCCACATGGACTAAGTATTAGTTATTACTACATAAGCAAGGGTTGACAAAAAGACACATGTTAATAACCTTCTCTTCACTTACAGGATAAGTTCTACAGAACAAAACGGCAATGTGTACT
The DNA here is from genome assembly GCA_012490785.1 of Eragrostis nindensis. NCBI lineage: Eukaryota > Viridiplantae > Streptophyta > Magnoliopsida > Poales > Poaceae > Eragrostis > Eragrostis nindensis. Next base: position 18,647 of record JAAXCT010001473.1, read on the forward strand.
ACAGACAACATCAATTTCGTGTAGCATAGACAACATTACTTTGTTTGTTCATGCTCCTATAAACACATAGCATCCTTGCCCACATGACGGTTATTCTTCGTCCACATGTCATTGTAATATGATGTTGTAGCAAGACTTTGACTTACTTTGCATCCACATAATAAATTTTGTGATCCAGTTGAGCAGTTTTCAAATTGTATGACTAAAATGCACCTATGTCATATGTTGTTGCCCGTTGATGCAATATACTATAAGATAATTTATGTTGGAATTTGACTCTTTTATTGGGCCCATTCATGAGAATTCCAAAGAGCAATTTGAAAAGAATGCAAAAAAAAAAAAAAGCAAAAAAAACTAGATGCAATTTGCAGCACAGTGGTGCAACGAGAACACGAAAATTCGATCGTTTGCTTGATCATAAAAATCGAGGAAGGTGCGATAAAAAAAATAAAAATCAAGGAAGGTTGCCGGTTCGAAAAAAGAGAAAAAAAAGATATTTTTCTTTTCTTTTCTTCCCTTTTCAACCCACAAACCTTCCTCAATTTTTTTTACCCATCAAATGATCGAATTTTTGTGCACTTGTTCCATCTCCTTGATACCTACACAAGCTCTAACCTAAATCAACAATGAACCACATGTTACTTCTTTTTCGTTTATATTTTGTTTTCTTATTATTGTGGTTTTGTGTCATCTAATTGATTATAATAGCTTAATCTGTATTATTCTCTGCATAGCAGCTAAATAGAACCACCATTGGTGAACCATTCTACATGCCACTGCCATATGCATCGTCCTGCCTTGCCCTGTGGATCAATTTTAGTCCTGGCCTCCTGGTCTGCCTCTCCGCTTTCCCGATCATCATGACATTCAGTTGCCTGCAGTGCAAATGCATGAGTTTCTTTCGATTATGTTCTTTCTGATTAACATTGCCTAAAATTGTCCTGTGCTGTGCTGAAATCTGTCTGCCAGCCCCATTCATTTATCAGACTGAGGATGAACATCTCTCCATTTTCCTCCATGATATTCCCAATGAAAACTGTAAATATATGTTGATATCTAACATGTTTGGTTACTCCAATATTTTTGCAAACAACAGTTTTTATCATGTTATTCCATACAGTATTACCTTTGATTTTACCAAACATATACACTGATTTAGCATCTAGAGGCTTTGTTTCTTTAGCATGGCCGTTGGATCTTTCCACTTTGATATATGCACATTACTTTGTGGTAGGCGTGGTAAAGCCGTGTCATCTTTCTAGTATATTCTATTATTCATGCGAGACTTTTAGTTCAGAATAAATGAAGAGAAAAAAGGAGAAAATTTCAAGAGCTAACGGTCTAATCCCCCCCCCCCCCCCCCCCCCCCCCCCCCCCCCCCCCCCCCCCCCCCCCCCCCCCCCCCCCCAATCATTCTAGAGAGGGGCTCTCCTGAGCTTGCCCTAGCGGTGTGATTGAGGCTGCTGGTTTAATCCTAGGAGTCTAGAAACTTGATCCTGTTGGCGGTTCTTATGCGTAAAATTAAATTCATTAATTCCGCAAGCGCACGGAACACCATTGTAGCATTTCACCTGGGAGTATTCCAGGCTTATCGTATTTATATTTCCGTAGGGAAGTAGAGCAAAAGGGAGCTAAATAGTAGCAATGCAGTGTACAAATTGGAGAGAAATAATATATCAACTACGCTTGAGACGGGGGTCTGGTTTTGCATGATAAATGGGTGGCACACACCATCTAATCCTAAGTGATAAAAGATAAAGGCGTAGTATACATTTGGGAGAACAACAAGATAGAGGCAAAACCTCCTATATGTTTATCTATTATTTACTCTTCCTAGCAGTCAAGTCTACAAAGATTATCTACTCTAGTTAAGCTCATACACATATAAGTCATGTCGTTTCGGGGCACGAACGTGCTAGGTCATATGAATCGATGCTGCTTGTTCATCCTAGGGAACCGTCCGCTATAATTAAGACCCTGCCTGTCCAACCCGGACGTGGTGGATTACAGAGACCGGTGTAGCTGTCACATACACTCGCGGCTACCATCCTCCGTGGGGTTGGGTGCCAAACGTGTATAGGCCAAGCACTAAGTGCCATGCTTACAACCCCCCTAGAGGAACTACTCTTGATCAACGGAGCAGTCCTATCTAAGAATAGAGCACAGATTTCACCAAGCGCGGACGCCATCTCCGACGGAGGCACTCTCTCGTACTCTTTAGATAACAATCACGAATCCCACAACAAGACTTCAACGAGCACTTACTTAACGGAATAAATAAACTAAATAGAAAAGAACTACTAAAAAAATAAATAAAGATAAATCTAAATATAAATATATTGAATAAAATAATGTCTCTATAAGAGTTAAGATACAAAGAACTATACCAGAACTCCGAGATGACTCCGGAAGCCCGAGAGAGCTCTCACTCTACTCTACTCTACTCTAACTCCCAATGTAACTACTAAACAAGAAATGAACACTTGGATGAAGTGTGGTGCGAGTTGCTTCTGCAGCCGAGGGTGCTATTTATAGCCTCTCCATGACGGTGTAGCTTGTGTAGCCGAAGATGGAGTGGCGGGGCCGCCACGCTAGGCCGGCCGACCAGTTTGGGAGGCTGGCTGGCCCCCTGTGACGGTTGGCCACCGCCTCTTGCCTGAACGCTCCAGATCGTCTTCTGATGGCGGTCCGAAGGTCGGCTACTTCGTGGGGGCGCAGAACTGAAGTGAGGGCCAAGTAAAGGCCCAAATGGCCCACCTTTTAGAATGACGGTGGAATCCGCTGGGCTAGGCCTTCAATTATACGTTGTGGACTAGTTTCCAGCCCACTGGAGGAAGATCGAGGCCTGGGGCCACCTGGTGGGGCCGGCCGGCCAGGGATTTCCTCTGGCTGGGCCCACTTTCCCCCATTATTCACTCCTGGATCCAAATATTCATCAAAACTTGTGGAGTAGTATTAATCCTATCTACTATGCACAGAATCTTGGTGACATGCCTTAAGTTACCGGTAGGGTGGCGGTCAAAACATGGTCTAACGACCGCCAACAACCTCCCAAGCTTAAACTTTGCTCGTCCCGAGCAAACTCAACTCAGGGTACCGACGGATCAGGAGTTACAGAGAAGCGCCCCATGGGTAATAAAGATGCAACAACATACTCTCTAAACAGTGGTAAGTTTACGAGAGCACAAAATATTCATGAGTGTTGCAAAAGTCGTGGGGCTTTTATGTCACACCTTGTAAAGCATTGAAGACCAGAACGGTACTTTCGGACAAGTAAACAATTCTAGCAGGTATACATCCAGAGTTTTTATGTGCTGCAAGGTAAGATGTAAAAAATCTCATTCGTTTTGGATGGCACTTCTCTTACCATCCCTCATGTGAGTCTATTCCTATAAGCTTCACTCATCCTACCTTCTACCAAATAAGGCTTTGTATGTGGAGCTTGGTAAGGAATGCACAATTGCCATGTATATATTGTAAAGCTACAGAACGAGTCTCAATCAACATAGCAACTCTTTGTATTTTGGTCATAGGAAACGATGTGATGGAGGGGGAGAAAATGAACTCACACTTGTGGAAAGGGGTTTTGAAAACATTGGTCCTTTATTTTGCTCAAGATGTTTATTATAAGAACCATATAGCCTTTTGCCTTTCTCTTGCAACCGTGGAGTTTTTTTTAAACTATTACATGGTGCAAGGGGCCATAATTTTGCATGGTTCAAAGAAACATTTTGAAATTCTCTTGAGCTTTTGGATGGACCAATGGTTTTGCAAACTCTGAAAAAATGTTTGGTTGATTTATCCAAACATTCCCCTTTTTATTTAGTGAAAAGAATTTTTGAAAACACACGCGAATGAATTATGACCAAAATTGGGAGTGCTTAGTTTCAAGAGTATATCAAACCTTAACTAAACTCAACACATAAACAAATGGCTATGAGTGGGGCTGTTTCGAATATTATGATATGGCTCTAATAGGTCAATAAATCCTCACACTAAGAGAAGTGTGCCAAAACAGAAGGGTTTTAGGTACCTGCAGCAATTTAGAGAAAAACATCTCTGAATGAGACCATGCTTCGAAATTGCAACAAGTCCTAATCATGCCATATCATAGTCCACAATGCTCAGACTTGGTGTAACAATTGCAACCCACGAAAATAAGCAAGACTCATGATGTGATCATGCTCAAATAAAAATAACACATATGTCAGGAGTATAGGTTGCATCTATGCGACACATGGGAAGCTAATTTGTAACTAGGTCATCATTTCCCTTAAGTGTAGCAATTCACCAAGATTCTATCATTTATTCGAAACAGAGAGTATTTTATTTATTTATTAGAGAAGTTAGGAATACTTACTTGGGGGTCCTCCCCAAGCTTGAGTCTTTGCAAGACTCGAGCTAGTGTTGAACTCCTTCTTACCTGTCGGCCCTCCCCAAGCTTGAGTCTTTGCAAGCCTTAAGCTTGATTAGGCGCTTCCTCCTCCTTCTTGTCCTGCAAAAAAGAGTGAGGATGATACATATGGCTAGACCCTAATGAGCATTGCCGGGAACTTAATATTTTTGTTGTTTTCATATTTTTTCTAATTTTTATTTTGTTTTTATTATTTATGAAAGAAAAACAAGTGCTGGGCCTAGCTAAGATAACGATTGGGATGGCCTCCCCAATCAGAGGGCTCTCATTTGTACGTCTTGAGCTAGACGTTCTCCATGCCATTTAACTTGTTTGGACCTCGCTCGCTAGAGAATCTGGTGAGGCTGAGGTTCCTTCTTTCTTCCGCCACACTTTGGTTGTCTTCTTTGTGCTTGTGGCGGTGACCGTTTCTTGTTTGGGCGCCTTTGTTGTACTCTCCTAGGTTGATACCTTGGCTGCCTTTTTCTTCCGTGAGCGCCTAGCTCTTCTCTTCTTAGGCAATTGTGATTCGCCTACTCCTTCTTGCGGTGGAGAAGCAAGAGGGGCTTGCGGTGCTTTTGGCTGCTGAGGCATCCTCCTTGGAGTCCTCTAATAATTGGCTGGCCTTCCCTCATTCTCTTTTGCCAGATAATTTCTCATATATGCAATAAGCTTGTCTGGCCGCGGCATGGGTAGAGTGATCTCAATCTTCTCCACTTCCCGTGGGTTCTTTCCATATATGACCCTCACTTGCTTGCACTGCTCAACCTTAGGCTTAAAGTTGAACGTCTCTTCCCTGCCGTTGAAATCCAAATGGATCTCTCCTGCCCCCACGTCAATGTTGGCGTTGGTGGTGCTCAAGAATGGCCTCCCAAGAATGAGAGGGGTCTTGACATCCACTTCCATGTCGAGCACAACAAAGTCGACGGGGACGAAGAAGTTCCTGATCTGGACGGGAACGTCTTCGGCAATACCCGCAGGATGACGAATTGACTGATCTGCAAGCTGCAAACACATAGCCGTTGGCAGTCGTTGGCGATAATGGACAGTTTAACCTGTCATATACCGTCTTGGGCATAACGCTCACGCTTGCACCCAAGTCACATAGAGCCTTAGAGAAATGCTGGCTGCCAATTGAACATGGGATGGTTGGACACCCCGGATCCTTCTTCTTTTCTGGAAGGTTGTTTCAGAATGGCTGCGCTGCATTCTTCTGTAAGCTTCACCATCTCCATTGCTGGAATGGGGCGCTTGTTGTTGAGGATGTCCCGGAAATACCTAGTCTAAGTAGGTACCTGCATGGCATTAAGCAGATGATTATGCACATATATATGCCTGATGGCCTCAACAAATTTATCGAAGCGCTCATCCACGGTGAGCTTCTTCCTGTGGTCCGGGTAAGGCAAGCTTGTAGTGTCAAAATATTCGTGAGGAGCTGCCTTGGGTGGAGCCTGCTCAACGGGAGGATCTGTCGTTGGTTCCTCCTCGGAGCTCTCCTTCTCGGCGCTTCCTTTTCAGGGACCTTCTTTTCGGGAACCTATATTGCTTAATGTGCAACCTATATTGGTTTATTTTCAAAGGAGTGGTTGAGTGTTCCCTTTCTAGTCCATGCATGGTGTTTATTTTGCTTTTGAGTGAGAAGTATGGACCTAGAAAGAAATTTCCTTGATCTCAGCGTTTCAGGAGTCACCGTAATATACGGTGGGAGTCACCGTATCATGCGATGAGGGTCTGACCCTCTGATCTTTCTGTTCTGGGACGATACTGTCACCGCATCATACGGTGCCAGCCACCGTATGATACGGTGACCGTGGCTTCTGCGCCCAGTACAGAGGGATCACCGCATCATACGGTGGTATTCACCGCATAATAAGGTGACCTAGGGTTGACCGTTATTCTCTCCAAGATCCTGGCCGTTGATTCAAACTCCATTCAATCTCTTCCGCCCGTTCCAGTTTACCCTAACTCGCCGAAATATCTCCGTGTTACTGTGCTTCTTCGCCGCCGCCTGTTCTCGCCGGCTCCTCCCGCGCGCGCGCCCGCCCTCGCCATCGCCGTACGCCGCCGTGCACCTACTGCCGCTGACGTGCTCGCCGCCGCGCCCGCGCACCACATCACCACAGAGCCGCCGCGCGCCCTCGCTCCACTCCATCCACGCTCTCGCGCGCCGCAGCTCCACCCTACCCGCGCCGCCGCCGCATCACTCGCCTGAGTCGCCGCGTCGCGCCTTCGCTTTGAGCCGCCGCCGTCGACTCCCTGGCCGCCGTTTCGAGCTGCTGCTCGCGCTCGGGAAGAGGAGGACCGAGTCCAGCTCGATCTCACTGTCGACATCGTCGTCTCTTCCCCCTCTGGTTAGGCACCGATCAAAGCTTCATCCTTTCGACGAAATTGTTTCAATTTCTCGCAAAGCACAGTAGCAGGAGTCTATACCTAGGGCATTTGTTAGCCATTCTATCCTTTCATCGAGGATTTGCCCTAATTTCTAGGTTTTTCACTATGCCTAGCTTGTATAGCATGATTGCTTATTCACTATAGCTAGCTTAGTTGATCTCCTCCCATAATCGACAATGCCGTAATTCTCTTTGCATATAATTGCCAGCATTGTGTCCTTCACCTCAGCGCTAGGGTTTCACATAGACTTTTATGCGCTTACCTACGATTCTTGCTTGTAGATTATAGTAGGTTATTCTATACTCATATACCCTGTCTATTTCCTATGGTGCAGTGGTAGTTGTCAGTTGGGCAGCCCAGAGGACAGTGGCAGCTGACAGTGCAGAGTTCTCAGTGGACGGATTTAGGGCCAAGCCCTTGATCCTATCTTTGTGGCAGTCAGCTTGTCAGTGGACGGGTTGGTGAGCCAAGCTCACTCGCCCCATCTTGTCAGAGGCAGCTTGACAGGGTGCAGCTATAGCCAGAGACAGAGGCAGGGGCAGAGGCAGAGGTGACCCAGACAGAGGGAAGGGCAAGGGCAAGATTGTTGAGGAGCCCAAGTTGAAGAAGCCGAGGATCACTGTTCACACAGGTAATCCGGCTGATGATCGTGCGATCTCTCTTGCACTTCAGGGCTACTCTCCACCTAGAGAGAGTACGGGCTTCCAGATCAGAGACACGGGTGCAGGAGGCCAGGTGGAGCAGCAGCATTTGAGGAGGTCCACCAGACAGAGAGGTACAGCGCAGCAGACTCCGGCCATCCCTGAGGTTGGTTCGTCGAGGACTGCGCAGCAGCAGGCTGTACCCGCAGAGGACAGCTCCTGTTCCAGCTCTAGCTCAGAGAGTCAGGACTCAGGAGGTTTCTACAGACATGCACCTCCTGACCAGGATCCAGAGGTCCTGAAGAGGAGGGCGGAGAGGGCCGAGAAGGCCGCCTTGAGAGCTTCTAGTTACCCAGCACTTCTACAGTCAGATCTGCTCAAGATCAAGGGGGAGACCATCAAGGCAACCAGACAGGTGGACATGATGACTTGGGCACCAGCAGCCAGAGACCCAGAGGCAGGTCCCAGGTACTAGACATTGCTACAGAGGAGGATAGGTGAGGCCTATCACAGGAAGGAGACCTCCAAGGGAGACAAGCTGTATGCGAAGCACTCTTACGTTACAGCAGCTCGTCTCTCCTTGGCTGCAACGAAGGACGTGTCACGGTCCTTGAGTTTCATGAGAGGGCTCCAGACCTTGCTGACTACTCCGATGAGGTACAGGAACAACATTGTCAGGGAGTTCTACTCCACTCTTTGGATTGCTGAGGACAGGTCAGAGGTGTGGTTCATGTATAATGGACAGCCTTGCAGGTGGACCAGAGATGACATCAGGGCAGCCCTGAATGCAGACACGTATGAGCGAACCCTCCATGGGCTCGCTAATGAGGGAGTCAGGCCACCCGGCAGACCAGTAGGAGGGATTGAGCCCCCAGATGTTGATATGTCAGTTGCCTTCCCTCCTCCATATCCGGAGAACTACAGTAGGATGCCCCACAGGTTGACACACGAGACCAGAGCTATTAGGGCACTACTCAGTAGGACTCTCATTCCCAGGGGAGGATACCAGGACAGGATCTCTTGTTTGTTCCAGTGGGGTATTCTCTCTATGATCAGCCGGGTGGCGTTTGACATTGTTGATCTTTTTCTGAGCCAGATGGAGGGCATCCTTGCAGAGAGAGTGGGCTCCAGAGTTCTTCCGTTTGGTCCATACATTTGCTACCTTCTCTGGATGACTGGCTACATGTCCTATGAGACATACTCTGCACTTCCTGAGGTTACTACTGAGTATGTGCTCCTACCCCCTACAGACAGACGTGTTCTTAGGAGGGCTACTGCTTCACAGGGTAATGCCTCTCAGGCTACAGCAGGGGATGGAGCTGGTGGCAGCGGAGCTACAGAGGAGACAGACCAGGACTTCTCGCATGCCTCACCTGCACCTCATCATGACATACGAGAGGCAGTGCTAGCAATTCCAGTGACCACACCACACTCAGCTCCAGCCGCAGCAGCCACTGACCCCTCCATACTTGCGCAGCTTGAGCAGCTCAGACGGAGGGTCGAGGAGCAAGACAGGTGGAGAGCACAGCAGGAGCAGAGAGAGGCCACACACCTTGAGTTGACCAGGCAGGTTGCTGACACTCTCAGGGCCACTCAGCTGACCAACCAGACCATCTTCGGTTCTTTTGCTGCAGCTTTTGGGTATGTGGGTCAGTTCGTTCCAGGGATGCCTGCTTTCCACCGCTGCCTCTACCTTCGATGATACCTCCTCCAGCGTTTCACTTGCAGCAGCCTCCAGCAGCGCCAGGTTTCTTTGCTTCAATGCTCTCAGCCCCAGCTACACCTTCAGGTCCGACTTCCTAGGGATTGATGAGCTCGACTTTCACTGGAGTGACAGGGTTGGCAGGACCTTCACAGGCAGGTCCCTCTCAGGCAAGACCATCTTTGTTCTCACCTCTGTCACCTGGGCAGTTCATGACTCCGTCAGCTTTCTTGATGAGTACCACTCCAGTTCTTGGGCAGGGGATTGCTACTTCAGTTGCTCAGTTCTCGTCTCCACTAGCTGCACGCTCTCTAGACTTCGGTGAGACAGAGACCACTTCAGTCCCAGCCCAGACAGCCTCAGTCTCAGCACCTCTTGCTACTACTACAGAGGCCGTGGCTACCACCTCAGTTACTGGCCAGGCCCCAGAGGATGATATTGCAGATCTACTGGCAGCCGGTTACTCAAAGGACGAGGCTCTTGCTATAGCTCAGCGCTTGTCAGCACGGTCACGTACTCCGTCAGTCCACACTGCTTCTGAGCTAGAGGTTGCTGAGTTTGCTGCAGAGCTTGAGTTACTGCTAGAGCCACCTTCCGAGGACAGACGCTTGATTGTATACACTCCACCTCAGCAGTTTTAGCCTCAGTGGGGATGCCCCAGACCTGGACTTGGACTCCTCCTGTACCACCTTCCCAGCAGCAGCAGGACAGTGCTCAGATCAGCGTCAGTTCTTCAGTACCTGCTGCCACTGCACCGCATCCAGACACCGATGCGTAGGATAGCATATCTTCTTCTCGATGATCTTTTTGGTCCTTGGTGCCAAAAGGGGAGAGAATGTGTCTAGGGGGAGTTGGGAGTGAGACTTGATCGAGAGTGCTTTGTAGGGGGAGTATTTTGTGACTTGGTGTTCTATTGTATATTCTTTTAGAGTTTGTGGTTCTTGATGTGCTCGGATTTCTTTTGTCTCGGTGTTTAGCACATTAAGAATGCACTTGGTTTCGTTTACATATTCTACTCCTGGATGGTGTATATATATATATATATATATATGTATATATATATATATATATATATGTATGTATGCCTGAGATGTTCTTGTGTATGATATAGTGCCTGTGATGATATGTGTACTAACTTGCTTTTGCAGGACTTATCTTTTATCATATCATTGCAGGGGTGTTGGGCATAGCTCACTTTGCTTATTTCTTAGTTATCACCTATTGTGCACTAACTCTACTTTTGCAGGTGATGCATAATTGTTTATCTTGTTCGAGATACCGCCTTGCTCTTTTGCTCTCCAGGTTCTATTATGAGCGGTCTATCATGTGCTTTATCTCATATCCTATCATCTCGATCAATTCTTGCGCTTTATTTCCTTATCCTTTACATCTTTTGAAGTCTTACATTCATGTTCTCACCAATCACCAAAAAGGGGGAGATTGTAAGCTTCATGGCCATTGGAGTGATGGTGTTGGTCGTTTGTACGCACCCACTTATATACCGCAAGAGGACGGTGTACAGTTGTAGCACTTTTTCCCTTAGAGTATTCCAAGGTTTAATATCGAACCACAGAGAACAAGCGGGACTTAAACTATTATTTAAACTACTAAATTAATATGGCAAAGGTGTGTGTGGAAAGGGTGGTTAACAGCTAGAGATGAAAGGGCCTGCGGTTGTATCAAGGTTATGAAAAGGATTCTCTCCTATGGTTTGGGGTACTGGCATGCAACTCAGGTCATGGTTCAATTGATAGGTTTAGTATTCTACAAGACATGGTGGTTTCGTTCGCCCCGATCCTGTCACGACAAGGTACTAATAGCTCCCCACTGGTTTCTTGCACTATGTAATAAACACGTATTGATCGGATACGAGTTCAAAGCATCACATAGACCAAACACATGAAAAGAGTATTGTAAGCGTGAGAGTTACATAATCAGATTTCTCTCGCCACGGAGAGAATATGAGATCTACTCACGCATCATACTGCGACACATGAACATGGGTACAGTAGGATGCAGGATTTTGGCGTGGCCCCACAGGTGCCGATCGGCACGGCGGTGTGCCGGTCGGCACAGTCTTCCTTTTTGGTGGTGATGATCGGTGATCGCCGTCTTCGCCGCCACAACCTTCAACCTAGGTCAAAACCTCTGTATGTCTGTCTCTCCCTTTACTTCGCGACCAAGATCTCCTCTTTATAGTCTCTTTCGGTTGTGGGCTGGATTCACCGACTCCGACTTTGATATTTCTTCTGGGCTTCATATCCGAGTGTGGGCTTCAAGTTTGGGGCCCGACCTCCATGGTGCCGGTCGGCACACAGGCGTGCTGACCGGCACGGACTCCAATTTCCTCGTTCTTCGAGCCTCCGGCAGCTCTTTACTCGTAGTCTCTTAATTTTCACCTGTTTCCTGCAAATTCCGAATACACAGAAACTACGCCATATATGATAATGGAGGTTAACTGTTAGCAATTATGACATAATAAAGTATTAAAAACACCATATTTGTCATATAAAATGTGCACCTAGAAAGCACCAACAGCTCCCCCACACTCAAATCATTGCTAGTCCTCGAGCAACACGAATCAAGAAAATCATCACCGTGCTTTCGTCATGTCAAGAAGCAAAAACTCTCACAAGTCTTCAACTTAGCCATTGTCAATCATCTCGTCGAATTAGTATCCCTCCACAAGACTTTCTCTCGATTTTTGAAAACAATTCACCTCAAAACTTGAGTCGACCAAATCAATCACAAGGCTTATCAAACGAATATTTTTATCTCCCTTCATATCAAGTAAGAAGAACGCAAAAGCTTCAGACTTCACTCAATCGCTCAATGTATTTCCTTCCCTCTCCTATTCTACAATATAAGGCTCTTTTGTGGATCTTGGAAAGTAATATAACCAAATTGAGTCGAAAGAACAACTAAGTCAACAATTCGCTCAATCATGCCTTCTAAAGGGAGTTTTCATCATAGGAATTCAGAGTATAAGCACAAGGATCAAGGAAAAGGAAACAATCGAGAATAAATGAAATAGAATTAAGAAGGGATCAAGCCTGAAGCATATACAGATCTTTTTAGAATTTTAACTCTTTCTGCAGTCTGCTTCCTTTGATATTCATTATTCTCTTTCTTTTGACCATTTTCCTTTATTTTTCCTTTTGTGCCGATCGGCACAGGCTGTGCCGGTCGGCACCTGACCAATTTAATTCTTTTCCTTCTTTTTCTTCTTTTATTTCCTTGCAGACTGCTATCAGAGCATATTTTGGATCGAAATCTGTTTATACTCCACATTTGCTTGTAGGTTGTATCAAGGAGGAGAGAGAAACGATGAAATATCGGTTTTTGGGTAGAAAGAATTTGATGATAGATGGCTAGCAAACTGAGATGAACAAATGAAACTTCTCCCTTTTAGCTTAGTCGTAATCAAGAGCAAAGAGTTGACAAAGACGTCTTCCTATCAAAAGGTTTATGTGTAGGCTTCTCTCATCTCATTTGGCTTAGTGCAATAGGCATAATATCAAATCCTCAGCCAAATGCTTCAACTTATGATGATAGAAGGGGTTTTCGAAAAGTGGGTATATAAAGCCAAGCGATTATTCAATGAACTCAAGTAGATTGGCAAAACGATCGTCAAAAACAAAATCAAGAATATGGGGTAACACATCGATTCGACAACTAACACTAACTTTATTCAAGACATTGCAATAATTCTTGACCTCGAAGCTTAACTAAGCACACCATCTCAAATCTCTCTAAGAAAACTCTCACACTTTCACACACTAACTCAAACTATACTAAATCGAAGCAAACGACCTTAGAAAGTGTAAGGGCGAATCCCCCACACTCAAACTTGCAATGCCTATTGCAAAAGAAAAACGACTAGACCAACCTAATCTGAAATGCCATGCCTCCTCAACATGCTAAAGATGCTTCGAATGTTCCTCATGAGAAAAGAGTAATCCGCCGCGGCCATGCTCTCTATGTCATCAATCCTTATATCAATGTCCCGATGGTGCCTATAGCATCTCTCCATATCATAATAGAGACGTTCGATGTTTCTTCTGCAGATTGGACAGCAGTTGGCAGGACGATCATGACGTTCATCTCAGGGGCGAGTTTCTGTCAAAACCCCGAGGTGCCGGTCGGCACGGCTCCCGTGCCGATCGGCACGAGGCACCATTCACCTGATAACGCGGTCCTGCACTTTCTTGAGCTCCTGCAAGGCCTCCTGTAGCTCCTTCTGCACTGGGTGGTTCGGGAAAGTAGGTTCTGGCTCATCTTCCATTGGTTCCTCCTCGGGATCTTCTTCCGGATCCTCTTCGGGATCTTCTTCATCCTTTGCAACAAGATTAGCTAATGGGTGTTCATGTGCAGGGGATGCCTCTATATAGCTCAATGATTCCGAGGTATATCTTGCTCTTGGCTTTGAAGAAAGACGAGCGGAACGCCGAACTTCCTCTACTTCTTTTGATCGCCTAGGGTCTGGCTCATCATCAGAGGAATCATCAGATATTTCAACGAAATTCACAACCTTGACGTCGTGCCGATCGGCACAAGGACCGTGCCGGTCGGCACGCCTACCGTTCCTTGCAAAATACGTTTCTAGATCTGCCAGGTTGCGTGCTCTCCTCTTTGCAGCATTGTCCCTGTCAATACGCCTCTGAATTTCATCATTGATCTCTTTAGAGGTCATGCGCCCTTTAGCAATGGGAAAGCCATCATCAAAGACGAAAGTCGCAGGGATGCATTCAGGATCTGCTAAATAATTCTCAATCTGCCTCTGATGGTCTTTCATACAGTAAAAACACTTACATCCAAAACCTCTGGTGTTCTTGTGCAGAATCTTCTCTTGGAGGTCTTCCCAATCGGTCAGGACGCGTGGTAGTGTACTGTGCCGATCGGCACCTTGCGTGTGCCGGTCGGCACCTCTATCAGGATTCCTTCCATCGTTCAGCCTAGACCTATGGATGGTCAGAAAGCAGTCTTTGTCTAACTCTTCCTTCTCGCTATCAGTAAGGATCGATTCAAAGGTGATAAGATCATCATATGTCAAAGGACGTTCCATAGCGAGAAGTCGATCCATTGTATACCTATCGGAGACCGGTGTGCTATCATCAACTTGGATTTACCTTTGCGTACTAGCACTTCTCTAACCTTCTTCCGAAGGGCTTCATCCATCTCCTTCTTCTCTCTATTGAACGCGTCCGCTTCGCTCTTCATCATCCATCGTTGCATCAGGTGCGACCAGACGATTGGATCGTTCTCGGTGGGGTTGAGGCTCCTGTTGCTCTCCCATGGCAGAGTTGGGCTCATTGGCGAAAGTACGGCGCCGTGCCGGTCGGCACCGCCTGCGTGCCGTTCGGCACCGTCGCCTCCGCTTCCGGTTTCGCCGCCTTGCATTGTTTTCTGCTCTAGGGTTTGGTGGGAACTCCGGCGGCGCTTGATTTTTTGATGATGAGATCCGAGACAACTCCTTCATATATAGATCCATAATTCTCTTGGTCGAACCGGACTCTATCTCTTAAATTTGGAAGTCACCGAAGCATGTCTTGGAGGAAGGGCAAAAACTCGACTCAAAACGACACGGACTCTCCCGTGCCGATCGGCACATGCTGTGCCGGTCGGCACGGAGGCAAAGTTGCCTCGAACGACTCAATAAAATCAAAGAAACACAAAACACACAGAAAAACAGTAAATACAACAGTGCTTTTGTTTTACGTCGTTAAGCTCGACCACCCAATCACTCAATTCACATAATATATATCAAATGACTTTAATTCAAAAGTGTCGGGTTCAAGATATACCTTTAGGTGTTGGCCATTCACCGTATATGTATTTTGCTTTCCATCCATGATGACAACAGCTCCGGAAGGGAGAATTTTATGAACAAGATACGGTCCATCCCATTTGCTTTTCAATTTGCCTTTACCGAATAACCGAAATCTTGAATTGAATAGTAGCACTCTATCTCCCTCATGAAATTCCTTTTCCAAAAGCTTCTTATCATACCACTTCTTTGTTTTTTCTTTATAGATTGCTGCACTCTCATAAGCCTTTAAGCGCATTTCCTCGAGTTCACTAATTTGAATCTTTCTTTTTACCGCAGCAGCATTTAAATCCAAATTCATCTCTTTGATTGCCCAATATGCTCTATGTTCTAACTCTACAGGCAAATGACAAGTCTTTCCATAGACGAATTGATAGGGTGTCATACCTATTGGTGTCTTGAATGCTGTGCGATAAGCCCAAAGTGCGCCATTCAACTTGTTTGACCAATCCTTTCCTTCTCTTGTAACAATTTTCTGCAGAATTCCTTTCAACTGTTTATTAGAAGTTTCTGCTTGGCCATTGGTCTGTGGATGATAGGCTGTCCCGATTCGATGCTCAATACCCATCTTCTTCAAAGCTTTAGTAAACTCATGTCCGGTAAAATGAGTTCCACCATCTGTGATAATTACTCTAGGAACACCATATCTTGGAAATATGCACTCATTCAACATTGCCTTGGATTCATGAGTTGTACTGACTCGGCATGGTATTGCTTCTACCCACTTTGAGACATAATCCACAGCAACCAAAATATATTCATAACCATGAGAATTAACAAACGGTCCCATGAAATCCATGCCCCAAACATCGAATATATCAACTTGCAAGTTATACTTCAAAGGCATAGCATTACGAGCATTAACGTTTCCAATTCTTTGGCATTGAGGGCATCTAGCTACATACCTTTTCGCATCTTCATGCATCGAAGGCCAATAAAATCCACTAGCCCATACCTTTGCTTGTGTTCGAAAGTGCCCATAATGTCCACCATACTCAGATGAATGACACTTTTCCAATATGCTTTCGCGTTCGTCGCGAGGTACGCACCTTCGAACAGCTCCATCTTCACAATATCTGTATAAATAAGGATCATCCCATATGAATTTTCTCATCTCACTGACAATCTTCCTTCTTGAGTTCTTGCTACAATCCTCTAGCTTTCCTTTGAATCCATTTATGATGTCTTGCATCCATGATTCTCGATGATCCTTAACTCGAAATAGCTGCTCTTGCGCCATGGCATCACCAATGCATCCCTCCTTGTTCTCAAGCGTCAAACGAGACAGATGATCTGCTACTGAATTCTCAACCCCTTTCTTGTCTCTAATCTCCAGATCAAATTCTTGTAACATCAAAACCCAACGAAGCAATCTAGGTTTCGACTCCTTTTTAGAGACAAGATATCTAATAGCAGCATGATCCGTATAAACAATGACCTTAGAATTGAGGATGTAGGATCTAAATTTCTCAAAAGCAAATATAACAGCTAGCATCTCTTTCTCTGTTGTTGTATAATTAATCTGGGCTTCATTAAGAGTTTTACTAGCATAGTAGATAGCATGCACTTTACCTTCTTTTCGTTGTCCAAGAACCGCTCCTACTGCATAATCACTTGCATCGCACATAATCTCAAAAGGTAAATTCCAATCCGGAGGTTGCATAATAGGTGCAGAACAATGCTTCTTTCAACTTCCGGAAAGCAGTAAGCCTTTCATCATTCATCTCAAATTCAACATCCTTTTGCAGCAATTCTGTTAATGGCTTAGCAATCTTTGAATAATCCTTCACAAATCTGCGATAAAAATTTGCATGTCCAAGAAAACTGCGCAGTGTCTTAATATCAGTAGGTGGTGGCAACCTTTCAACTGTGGATATTTTAGCTTTGTCTACTTCAATGCCCCTATTAGAAATAACATGCCCCAAGACAATCCCTTCGGTTACCATGAAGTGACATTTCTCCCAATTAAGAACTAAATCCACTTCTACGCACCTCTTTAGTACTTTCTCTAAATTTGCTAAGCAGTGATCAAAATCAGTACCATGAACAGAGAAATCATCCATAAATACCTCCATAATGTCTTCAATGAATTCAGCAAATATAGCATTCATGCATCTCTGAAATGTAGCCGGTGCGTTGCAAAGACCGAATGGCATTCGCCGATACGCATAAGTTCCATAAGGACAAGTGAAAGTAGTCTTATGCTGATCTTCAGGTCTAACAGGGATTTGAAAGAAACCACTATAACCGTCGAGATAGCAAAAATAAGAGTTCTTGGCTAACCTTTCAAGCATCTCATCGATGAACGGTAATGGATAATAGTCTTTCTTTGTAGCGGTATTCAGTTTCCTGTAATCAATGCACATTCGCCATCCTGTAACTGTCCGTTGAGGGATCAACTCATTATTCTCATTAGGCACGACTGTGAGTCCTCCTTTCTTTGGCACGCAATGCACCGGACTCACCCATTCACTATCAGCAACCGGATAAATCATTCCTGCATTAAGAAGTCTCAGCACTTCTTTTTTCACAACTTCCTTCATGCCCTCTTTCAATCTTCGCATGCCTTCGACGACTGGCTGGCTTGCTGATTCTTCAAGATTGATCTTATGTGTGCAAAAAAGCTGGGCTTATTCCTTTGATATCATCAAGACAATATCCGATCGCCTTCTTGTATTTTCTCAGAACAGCAAGCAATCGT
This sequence comes from Eragrostis nindensis, assembly GCA_012490785.1. NCBI lineage: Eukaryota > Viridiplantae > Streptophyta > Magnoliopsida > Poales > Poaceae > Eragrostis > Eragrostis nindensis. The sequence goes on from JAAXCT010001473.1 coordinate 36,302, forward strand.
TTGTCTCTTCTTCGTTCAAAGCACTATTGATGATGACGGGGCAAGTTTTATCTTGCCTAAGTATTCGTATCTCAGACCGTCAGGAAGTGGCTTCTGTTCTACTTCTGGTGCTGCACCAGGATCCAGATTACCCAAAGGCTCAAATTGAGGATTTTCACCTCCGTGCCGGTCGGCACCACCGCTGTGCCGATCGGCATAAGGGCCGTGCCGGTCGGCACAGTCCTGAATCTCGGCCTCTTCTTTATCTGACTCCGCAAACAGTTTGTTTAACGGGTCTGAGTATCCTGTACTAATTTCTTCGTCTTTTTCTGTGAAGAATTCTTGGAGAGAGGGTGGGTCGTCACTTTCTTGAGCGACGGGTGAGTCTTCGAATTCAAAGAGGACTTCCTCTCCGCCCAGAGTCAATTTGAGGTGACCTTTTCCAGCATCGATAACAGCTTGTACAAGCTTTAAGAAAGGTCTTCCCAAAATAATATCTTCAACTCCTACATCACCTTTATCAAGAACAAAAATATCCACCGGAATAGTATTCTTTTTCACCTCGATGTTTAGATCTTTGATAACTCCCAGTGGTTTGGTTCTCCTTCCATCCGCCATGATTAGCTCAAGCTCGGTTCCTAGCAATCTTCCTTTTATGTCATAAGGCATATCCATGAATGCTTAATACGTCATCAAACTGACGCGGGAACCAAAATCACATAATGCCTTAGGAAAGCTTCTATATCCAATCTCGCACGGTATGTAAGGATCAACTTCCGTTCGTTCCGTAAGGCCAACTGCATATACTCCGCACAATCCTTCATACGGCGATGGGACAAAGCAACTATCAAATAGCTTCTTTGCTTGTTGAACCTCCATCTGATCAATTTCCATATCGTCCTTATATAACTTCCCCAATACTTCTCCAATGACGACATTATCCAGTATTTCCGAAGTTCTAGTGTCTTTAGGGAAGTTATACTGAACTCCTGTAGAAGAGGCATACCTTGGATCATATGTTCTCCTCATACTTAGCAGATTTGAGCTAAAATCTATAGGGATCCAATCCAATGGTTCAAACTCGTCCAACGGTCTAGCGTTGCTCAAGGTTGGATCTCCTACTGGTCTTGGAAATTTAGTCACGAAGCTGTTCTCGTGCTCCTCTAATATTGCAGCTTCAGTCTTGGAAATCCCTTTAACAGCAGGCAACGTGCCGGTCGGCACGAGAGATGTGCCGGTCGGCACGAAGGGCTTCAGTGTGCCGGTCGGCACAGATGCCGTGCCGGTCGGCACCTCCTCCAATCTGGGTCTTTTCAGATCGCCTTGCGCTGGTTCTTCTGTTCTTACTATTAATCCCACTTCAGATACTGTACAGCTTTCCGCTTCAGCTCTCAAATCCAAAGAACCTTTTGCTAGCGTCGACCCTTCAGGGGGAATTGGATCTTCTTGGAATTCTTCCCAATGCCTATGCATAGCTTCAGTCTTTGATATCTTACTCAAAAGATCAAGACCTGCAGTAGCAGTCAAGTCGAGGAAACTCCCTCCAGCTGAACTATCCAAAAGCATCCTGGAGGTTCCTTCAAGAGACATGTAGAATGTCTGTGCAGTCAAGTTATCATCCATGCCCAAATCGGGGCCTTGCTTCAATAAAGATTTGAAGCGTAACCATGCTTGCGTGAGGGTCTCTTCTTTCATTTGCTCGAAGTTAACCACTTCTCTTCTCAGTTTCTGCACCTTCGGAAGCGGAAAAGAAATGCAAACAGAAGTTTCCTACAAGCTTATCCCAGTTTCCCTTAGCTTCACGGGATGCAGATTTATACCAATCTTTGGCTCTTCCATCTAGAGAAAATGGAAATAGCAACCATTTGTACCAATTCTGAGGCACCCCCTCATGCTTAAAGGTCTGACAGAGAACTTCTAGATCTTGCAGATGTGTGTACGGGTTCTCGTCCTTCGTACCAGAGAATTTGCTGTTCTCGACTATTTTGATGATGGTCGGGTTGAGAACGTATGACGAAGCAGTGACTTTCTCATCGAAAGTTTGTGGAATCAGCAATCCCGGAGACGGTAGCGAATGCTCCCTAACCGTATGAGCCGGTTCAGGAGTACCCATCCTGAAAAACACAGAAAGAAACACAAAAACAAACTAGAAAAGAGGGATTAGAGGTTAGTAGAATAAATAAATAGTAAAAGAACTGGCTTGTTCCCCGGCAACGGCGCCAGAAAACGTGCTTGTTGGTCGTTTGTACGCACCCACTTATATACCGCAAGAGGACGGTGTACAGTTGTAGCACTTTTTCCCTTAGAGTATTCCAAGGTTTAATATTGAACCACGAGAACAAGCACTACAAGGTTTTAGGGCTAATGCCACCATTTTATTCGCAACAATGTGATTTTGGTTGCAATACATAGAGCCTATTGCGACAGTTGTCAATTTTAGTTGCAATAGATGGACATGTTGCCACTGATTCTGTAGCGTTGTGATTTAAATTTTGATAGTTGCAATAGCTACTATATATCGCAACGAATAAATTTGTGTTGCATTTACAACATAGTTATTGCCACGCTTTTTCTAATGGTTGCAATAGCTGAGAATGTCGCAACGAATATAGAACGTTGCTATTAGTGCTATGTGTGTTGCAAAAAGTTTATGTTATAGCAACACAAATCTGAATTGTTGCAAAAAGAGTCTTAGATATAGCATCGCAAACCTGGATCGTTGCAAGAACTCTTAGATATAGCAACAAAAACCAAAATCGTTGCATTTTTTTTTTGAAAGAGTTCGAATTTGAAATTCAAAATTTTCAAACGACCCGGATGGAGAACAACCAAAATAAAGTTGTAGATCTAGAAAAGTATGAAACTTTGTAGTTGACAACTTTTTATTTGAAATCATCTTGTCAACGAAAACTTAGTTTGAAAGAGTTTAAATTTGAAATTCAAAATTTTCAAATGACCTCGGATGAGAAACGATCATAATGAAAGTTGTAGATCTCGAAAAGTTATGAAACTTTGTAGTTGACAACTTTTCTATTTGAATTCGTTTAGGGCCTCAATCAAGCACTTGATACTTGGTTTAGTCTAATATGTGTTGATTCAAAACAGAACATGGGCACATGTGATGCTGTGGTGTAGTGGCAGAAGGGCTCCATTTGCAAGGTGGAGGTCGTGGGTTCAAATCCCGTTGGCCGCAAAGTGCGTGAAAAATGCCGCAACTTGCAACTTAATGATGGTGATGGGCGTGCTGGCTGATTTGGGACCTCCCTTCATTAAAAAATTATTTTTGCTATTTTTAAAACGTGTTTTTCAATTCAAAATTTCTACCATACGTTTTTGTAATAACCACTATAGTAACATCAATTGTGGTTGCAAATACCACTCTTGCAACCTTAATGATCGTTGCGTGTGCAATCTATTGCACACCACACGTCGTTGCAACACACAAAGTTATAGCAATGTCTCAAAAAGGTGTTGCGATACCCTATTGCATCGGCCGCACTTGCAACACCTCCCAACGCCCAAATTTAGTTGCAATGGCTCAATATTGCAACAAAAATGCCCATATTGCAACACTTTTGAGCCGTGGCGTCAGGGTAATTTTCTTGTAGTGAAAGCGGGACTTAAACTATTATTTAAACTACTAAATTAATATGGCAAAGGGTGTGTGTGGAAAGGGTGGTTAACAGCTAGAGATGAAAGGGCCTGCGGTTGTATCAAGGTTATGAAAAGGATTCTCTCCTATGGTTTGGGGTACTGGCATGCAACTCAGGTCATGGTTCAATTGATAGGTTTAGTATTCTACAAGACATGGTGGTTTCGTTCGCCCCGATCCTGTCACGACAAGGTACTAATAGCTCCCCACTGGTTTCTTGCACTATGTAATAAACACGTATTGATCGGATACGAGTTCAAAGCATCACATAGACCAAACACATCAAAAGAGTATTGTAAGCGTGAGAGTTACATAACACAATTTCCCTCGCCACGGAGAGAATATGAGATCTACTCACGCATCATACTGCGACACATGGACATGGGTACAGTAGGATGCAGGATTTTGGCGTGGCCCCACATGTGCCGATCGGCATGGCGGTGTGCCGGTCGGCACAGTCTTCCTTTTTGGTGGTGATGATCGGTGATCGCCGTCTTCGCCGCCACAACCTTCAACCTAGGTCAAAACCTCTGTATGTCTGTCTCTCCCTTTACTTCGCGACCAAGATCTCCTCTTTATAGTCTCTTTCGGTTGTGGGCTGGATTCCACCGACTCCGACTTTGATATTTCTTCTGGGCTTCATATTCTCCGAGTGGGCTTCAAGTTTGGGGCCCGACCTCCATGGTGCCGGTCGGCACACAGGCACGGACTCCAATTTCCTCGTTCTTCGGGCCTCCGGCAGCTCTTTACTCGTAGTCTCTTAATTTTCACCTGTTTCCTGCAAATCTTCCGAATACACAGAAACTACGCATATATATGATAATGGGGGTTAACTGTTAGCAATTATGACATAATAAAGTATTAAAAACACCATATTTGTCGTATAAAATGTGCACCTAGAAAGCACCAACACCATATTTTTTTTTCTATTCTGCTAGAACATCGAGTTGAGTTGAGCACCTGAAGAATTCAAAATGTTTTATAAAACAATTGATGAAAATATGAAAACAATGCAAATTTAAGTGAAATTTTAAAAAGAAGTTCAAAAATTTGAACATAACAATGTGTAATCAAAAATTTATGGGAAATATGAAAGCTAAATAAAATCTACTAAAAATTCTAGAGACAATTGCATCTAGGAACTCATCCAAATAAATGAGACAAGCTTAAAGTTTAAATAAATTATTTGAATTCCAAACTCAAATTTCTGAAAGTTTTCATCAAATTGAGATGTCACTTGCCCTGTACACGTGTCAGAGAGGAGCCAGTAAAAATCTGAGTATTTTTGGAGTTCATCTGCTATTTCTTTTGGATTTTACAAAGGAGTGGCAATTTTGCAAGTTAAGAAAAACCTGGCGGGTCCCACTGACCAGTCTCACTCTGTTTTCTCTTCTGCTCTCGATCTTTCACCGCCGACCACCACCTCCTGCCTGCCTGCCTGCCGCCGTGTCCATCGCCCAACAGTCCGGATGAGCATCACGACCGAGCCTCGAACTCTCCTCTCTCTTCTCACTCACTCAGCTCTCTCGTTCTCTCACTCTCTCTCTTGTTCGCAAACACCAGGAGCACGCCGCCATGGCCGCTGTCGACTGAGCGTCGTCGTGCCGCCGCCACAACCCACCTCTGCTCGAGTTCAAGCCATCCACGAGTGCACCTCAACCTCCTCTAGCTCCAGGAACAAACCACACTCGAAACCGTGGACGGATTAGAGAGTATTTCGAGTTTTTCTCCGACGAACTCGCCGGTGACCCTCATCCATCTCGTCGGCGATTCCCGCTTCTCCGGTGAGAAATATTGCAATTACTCGCATTTGAAGCTTCCTCATATACTTAGTCATCCATTTGATTCATCTATTGTTCCACTCCACCACCTAAACCGGTTGATTTTGAGGATATCTGGCCGCCGTCTGTACCTCTGTTCTGAGGAAGATGACGATGGCAATTTCGTAAATAACTCGAACTTGTTCAAAAATCATTCAAACTTCAAAATTCGATAACTGAAGCTACAGATGTCCAAAAATTGCAAACTCAATTTTGTTGTGTTCCTCTCACTGATATCTATCCAGTGATGTCAGTTTTGAACATTGTTCATGAGTAGTGTTTCCTGAATAATTTGTACAAGGTAAAAGCTAATTAATTCATAGCAATTAATATAGGCAGGGTAAAAATGCAAACTCAAGTTTGTTAGAACCCATGTGATACCCTCTGACCAGTAGTACAGTCAATAACCCCTGGTTCTGTAAGATAAACTCTATATGAATTTTGCAAGCTATACACCAAATAAATCATAGTAAATTAAGTATAATTCAGAAAAATGTGAACTAGGGCTTCATCTTCTCCTTTTGGGATGCCCTGTTCATAGAGATGAACCATGATAGTTGTTTCTGTAAGAACCTTTAGTATAAATTTCTCTTTGATAAACTTGTCATCTTCTTAATAAATAATCTAGTCACCAAATACCTTGAGCTTGTGCATGCATGTTGAATAGGTGAACACCTATCACCATGATGTTGGGTTTGACCAGAAACAATTTTAGAATTTATTAACATAATTTATGAGCTCAATTGTGATAATTTGAACAAATTACTTAATAAGATAACAATGCTTCATGGGAGTCAATGAAGGAAATACTTCAGACGAAGTAATAAACAATTCTAACATATTTCAGAACTGAACCTCACATTTCAAATGTGAAACCAAGTCATTCTCATTGCATCACATATTGGTTTATATTGTCTTTGCATTTTCATCCAATTGACATATATCATATTTTAGGAAACGACCACGAGGAGGATATACAGAAGGAGTCTCTTACTGAAGAAGCTGAATTGAAGTTACTAACATCAGTTCAATAGAACAAGGCAAGCCCCGGTTCATTCCAAACCCTTTTACAAATTTTTCTCTTTCTAGAGATCATGATGTAGAAAGTATAGAATGAATGTGTACTTAAGTTGTAGGAGTTGAATGAAATCCACTTGCATGTTTCCAAATGACCTATGGTTACTAAGTGTCTATACTAGTAACCGATAGAAATTGCTATGCTTACGGCTATGAGTAGTATTGGCTATGATCAGATGATGATAATTAAAAGATGATTCCCCAAGAGTATATTGAGATGTTTTATGGATGAGACCGGGCAGGATGAAATATGCATGTATAGGTTGTAGTAACACATGGAGGTGTTGACTACTGTAGCCCTGCCCAGTCGATTAAGGACCGATTCGTTGTTGGCCCCTTGATCAAGCATTGAACAGTACCGAGTGCATACTAGTGCTATAGGAGCTAGCAAACTTAGTAGCTTGTACGGTGGCAATTTGAGACGGTAGCCAGTACATTGGTCGAAAGACACGCTGGGCGTAGTTGGGCAGGTCTAAGCCACGACGTACTGTTGGTAGGACGGCTGCCCAACTCCTTGCCATCTGGGTCCGCCTGAATTGTTTACTGTCTTGCAAAAGGTTGCCGTATATGACCATCTTGAGTGGTGCATATACGTCGTGTATCTCGGGTTTTTGCGAGCTGGTGTAAATCGATTGCAATCGCTGTCCCTCGCAGTAATGAGTACCTGCTTGTGATTTGCGCCTTCACGTAGCACACAATAATTGATGATGATGCTTATGCTGGATGGTATGATGGATTACTGTTACTATTACACTGCTACTTATTATTCATTTCAGTTATGTTCAATTGCCTGTTTTACAGCTATATACACTTATGCTTCTGTTTAATGAAGATAAAACTTGGCTAAAATGTTGCTAGAGAAGATTATTGCTGCTTAAGTGCGAGTCCTTTATAAATAAGCCATCCCTTTTGAGCCTTTGCATGTCTAGGAGTCATTTGACGGGTAAGACTTGCTGAGTAATTAGTACTCAGGCTTTGTGCCTTTGTTGTTTTCAGGCATTAATTGCAGTTCGATCTGCCGCCGCAGTAAGTTGTGTGATGCTAGTGTGGTAATCCAGTGGGCTTGGGTTATTGCTTTTGCTGTATCGTGAGAGTACCTGTAGTTCTCGTGTATCTATTCGTGTTTTGCAAACTTGTCGTTCGCTTCCGCTGTATCTTGACACTTATTTATGTAATATTAATGTAAAATATGGATCGAGTGCTTGTATTATCTCGTGTCTGCTTAAACAGCACCGTGGGACAAAGATCCTGTGGATCGGGCTGTCACAATTGAAGGCCCAGCCCAGCGGATTCCACCGCCATTCCAGAAGGTGGGCCATTAGGGCCTTTACTTGGTCCTCACTCCGTTTCTGCCGCCCCCAGGACATCACCGACTGAACAACCATCATCAGGAGGCAATCAGAGACGCTCAGAAGCGAGGCGGTGGCGAACCGCCGGGCCGGCCGGCCAGACTTGGCGGCCCGCCACTCCAGCTTCGACTACAAATACCCCACCGTCCTAAGGAGGATATAAATAGCACCGGTGGCCGGAGGAACAACTCGCACCACACTTCATCCAAGTGTTTATTTCTTGTTTAGTAGTTACTTTGGGAGTTAGAGTAGAGTAGAGTAGAGTGAGAGCTCTCTCGGGCTTCCGGAGTCTTCTCGGAGTTTCGGTATTGTTCTTTGTATCTTGACTCTAGTAGAAATATTCTTTTATTTAATATATATTTATATTTAGCTTTATCTTTATTTATTTCTTTTAGTAGTTCTTGTCTATTTAGTTTATTTATTCTGTTAAGTAAGTGCTAATAGAAGTCTTGTTGTAGGATTCGTGATTGTTGTCTAAAGAGTACGAGAGAGTGTCTCCGTCGGAGATGACGTCCGCGCTCGGAGAAATCTGTGCTCTATTCTTTGATAGGACTGCTCCGTTGATCAAGAGTAGTTCCTCTAGGCAGGTTGTAAGCATGGAGCTTAGAGCTTGGCCTATGCTCATTTGGCATCCAACCCCACGGAGGATGGTAGCCGCGAGTGTATGTGACAGCTACACTGATCTCTGTAATCCACTACGTCCGGGTTGGACAGGCAGGGTCTTAATTATAGCGTACGGTTCCCTAGGTCGAACTAGCAGCATTGGTTCACATGGCTTAGCACCTGTGTGCCCCGAAACAACATGACTTGTATGTGCATGAGCTTAGCTAGAATAGATAATCTTTGTAGAGTTGACTGCTAGGAAGAGTAAATACTAGATGAACATATATGAAGTTTTGACTCTATCTTGTTGCTCTCCCAAATGTATACTACGTTTTTATTTTCTTTTATCACTTAGGATTAGATGGTGTGTGCCAACCCATATTTATCATGCAAACCTGACCCCGTCTCAAGTATAGTTGAATTGTTTTTCTCCAAATTATGCAATGCGTTGATACTATTCAGCTTCCTTTCACTCTACTTCCCTGCGGAAATATAAATATGATAACCCTGGAATACTCCATGGTGAAGTGCTACAATGGTGATCCGTGCGCTTGCGGAATTAATGAATTTAATTTACACGCATAAGAACCGCCAACAAGCATTTCTGGCGCCGTTGCCGGGGAAGTAGCAGCTAGGATTCTGAATAAATGCATTGTGTTTGTGAGAAAATAATTATCATTTACTTTTGCGGGCTTACCCTTGTTCTGTTTTCTTCTTGTCAAAAATTAACCAGGATGGTGCACGACTGGTTTCGACCTACCAGAAAACTTCCACCCAGATCCCGAACAGTTCTTGAGAAGGGTGAGGGCTAGGCTTACCCCTCCTCCCACCCACGCTCGATCGAACGTTCTGGCTCTTGAAGGATCCCTTCTAGCGACTGTTGATCGCCCACCGTCTTCATCAACAAACAACAACAAGGGCGATTCAGTCGAGAAGACGATCAATGACTTCTCCGCGCCAACCACAGAGAATATCCGCGTGGGACCCAACCCGCGCATCACCAACAAGGACTACGAGCTCAAGCTGGCCTTGATCAACATGATCCGGGCCAGTCCTTTCTGTGGAAGCCGTCGGAGGATGCAAATGCTCACCTCCAGAGGTTCCTGATGATGTGCATCACCTTCGCCACGAAGAATGCACCTCAGGACGCCATCCGACTGCAGCTCTTCCCGTTCTCTCTGTTGGGGAAGGCTCTCCAGTGGTTCTACGCGAACCAAGAGTCTCTCGACATGTGGACAGCATGCTCCAATGCCTTCCTCGCCAAGTTATTCCCGCCGTGCAAGACGACTGCCCTGCGAAACAAGATTTCGGGCTTCCAACAGTCCGCGGAAGCCTGGGACAGGATGTAGGAGTACATTCTGTCATGCCCTCTGTTGACAGTCGTTAAATCATAAAATGACCGTCAACTTATCGGCGAATAAAAGGTATGCACTAATGTTTTATGCATCAAAACTCATAAAGTTCCACAAGTTCTGGATGTATTCTTGTTTTGCAAGGTACATATGAATATTGGTGCAAATGTGCTTGAACTCATGGATAAAAGGCAAATACCCAAAAGCACAAGTTAACCAAGGCTCTGCTCCGACATCACGACGACATTCAAAGCAAGAAACAAGGAATGACATGGACATCAAATAATAATTATTCAAATGGGAAATTTGATCCCTCCGTGTCAAAGCCCTAGTCAAGATAGTCGAAATGGGCTTTTGGATCACCCAATTCGGAGTTCGGGAGTAGGAGTTATGCCTCGCAGAAGATTGGAGGAAAAGTAGGAAAAAGATGGCCAGCCGGCCCAAACTCTAGGCCGGCCGGCCTATGTTAATCTCCAAATGGCCCAATCTTTCTCCAGTCGGTTCCAGAGTCGGTCACAAGCTACTTGAGGCGCCGGCCAAGCAAGGGGACGTCGGCAAGAAAGGAATATTCCACAAAATCCTCCAAGCATGTAGGAACCTTCTCCACTCTCCCAAGGCAACTCCACACTATAAATAGAGGACCCCTCCCTCACTCCAAAGTGTACCTCATGGAAGAAGCATTCCACTTGTGTAGTTTAGAATAGGATTAGTGTTTTAGTTATGGGAGTTAGAGCAGAAGTGAGAGCTTCGCTCAGAGTTTCAGAGTTCTCTTCGGAGTTTGGGTAAAGTTCTCTTGTATCTTTTCTTTTGTTAGATTTTCTTTAATATAATTATTTTCTTATTTATCTAATTTAGTTTTCCTTTTAGTTTATATTTATTTATTTAAGTAATAGTTATAGAGAAATTCTTGTCTTGGATCCACGTCTGTGTATGGTAGATACGAGTGAGTTGTTTGCTTGAGGACTGGCAGTAGGGACATAATTACTTTATTGTCACGTGTCCCGCACAATTGATTCGGATTTATTGTTCATGGGTGGCTTGCTCTTTGGCCAAGAGTAAGTTACAAGGGTAGTTGTAAGCGAGGTGCTTGGAATTGTTCTAGCGTGAATTGCCCTCAACCCCACGGAATGATGTGGTAGCCACGAGTGTAGGTGACAGTTACACTGGTCTCTGTAGTCCACCACGTTCGGGTTGAATTGCTAGGGGCCTAGACGCGGTCCGTTGACCGGATACGTTGAACCTAGTTACCGGGTTGTGTGTCTTGGCGGCGGCCGTGCCCCCGATGCACTTGAATGTATCTGTAATGAAAGTTTGAGTAAATAATTGTAGACCATCCTGAAACTAAATGCTAACCCCTAGGCTAATTGATACATTCTTTCTCGTTGTTCTCCCAAACTAAATGCTAACTCCTTGTTATCTGCATCGATGGATCTTTTAGCTGAGTACCACACATATCATATATATGTACCCCTGCTTTAGTCTAGTTTGCAAGTTATAAATAATAGACAATTCTTTGTTAATTCATGATATTCTTAGCCCTGCTTTCCTGTGGAAAATATAATTACGATAACCTTGGAATACTCCTAGGTGAAATGCTACAATGGTGTTCCGTGCGCTTGCGGAAATTGAATTTAATCTTTTTTGCGTAAGAAACGCCAACAAGCATTTCTGGCGCCGTTGCCGGGGAAGCAATGGTTTTAGATATCATGATTGACATAGACTATTTGTATGACTAATTTGCTGCTAGCCTAAGCATCCACCTCCATTTCGTTTAAGCATGTCACCCTCTCGCATCTGCATTGTTTTTCTTTTCAATCCATCTGCATGTTTGTTTTCCCTCCATCCCACCCTGCTGCATTTTAAAAAAATAAAAAAAATAAAAAACCCCGAGTGCCCAATCATAGGCCATAGGCTTTGAAAAAAAATAAAAAAAAGAAAAAAAAGAACCCGAGTGCCCAATCATAGGCCAGGGAGTTTGCAAGAAAGGATGGATTTATATGACAGGAAGAAGGAAACATGTGTGGCGGAACCAAGATATTCAATGAAGAAATCTATAGCTTAGCCTTGCATTCGATTGCAAAGGCTAAGCTTGGGGAGGAACCGCCACGTAAGCACCGCATTTATTCTATTTTTTCCTTGTCATATATCCCCTCCTTTCACATAATAAAAAAATAAAAAAAATAATGTTGTCTGAATGGTTCTTTGCTTCACCAATGCAAAGTACTTTGAGTTGCTCTCTGATGAAAATATGCTGCATCTTTTTGACCATACCCCTTGCTCTTGAAGTTCCTTTTCATACATGAGTGTTGGTTGAATGTTGGTTATAAATCAATTGTCGACATCTTTTCCTGTTGCTTGGGTGCGTCACTTCTGTGTATATGGTCTTTTTAGATCATGCCTGGTGCCCGTGTGAACAAAAAAAAAAACACATGCCTCTATGATACTTTCATGACAGAAGGAGAGTATCGTTCCTCTGCTCTCCTCGCACAATTGATCGAATTAGACGTGGTGTCTAGGTTGATTAATGGAACTATAGAGATATGTCCGATGTAGACGAATGGATTTGCACTAACCAATGCAGGATTTTTATGAGAGCAATCAAAAGTCCACCAGACAACGTGAAAGGCACACAATTCGAGAAAGAGAAACCAACCAGGTGGAACTAGAGCTTCCAAATGAAAGATTTATTTGCTTAGCCTTGCATATGTTGCAAGATCTAAGCTTGGGGAAGGACCGCCAGGTAAGTACCTCTGTATACGATATACTCTTCTTGAATTGTGCCCTTTCACTTTCAATAAAATTCAAAAAAAAAATCAAGAAATTTTTTTTTCTTTTATTTCTTCTTTGAATAAAATGCTAGAACTTGGTGTTTGCCAAACTTTAAAGGAAATGATGAATAGTTGCTCTCTTAACTCCTTTTGTGCATCAAGTATGCAACTTCTGCTCCTTAAATAAGTTTGGTATTAGTAGACTGGCATGATTTTAACTAGCCTTGCCTTTTTCATGTGGGTTGCAAATGTTACACCAAGTCTAGGGATTGACAATTATGATATGGCTGTTTTGGACTAAGTTTACAATTTCCTTGTGGTAATAGTCCAGCAATGTTTTTAATTTTTAAAATCGCTGTAACAAAAACTATTTATGGTTTTGCACTTCCCTTGTGAGGACTTATTTTCCTACCAGAGCCATATTATGTCAGAAATAGCTCCACTCATAGCTATCTTTTATATGTTGAGTTTTGTTAAACTTTGATCTTTTGGAACATTGCACTCCTCAGCTCAGTCATTATTCCTTCGCGTGAGCCTTTGAAAATCCCTTCTCACCATCATATGTTTGAATAATTTCAAACAACCACCATGAGCCAAATCCCATCCTTCGCGTTGTTTTGAACCTATTCAAAATTTGTATCTTCTCCAAAAAGCTCAAGAAAAATCTTACAACGTTTTCGAACCATCAAAATATTGCCTTACGCATCATGAGAGCCAAATAAAAAAATAAAAAAATGAAAAAAAAGAGAAAAAAAAGAGAAAGAAGAGCTCCCATGATTGCATCACAATAAATGGCTTTTTTGGTTCTTATCAAAAAAAATCTCTTGAGCAAAATAAGGAGACCAAATTTTTTTTCCCCTATCCATGGTGTGAGTCCATTTTCTCCCTCTCCCCCGAACAAAATTTCCATATGACTGAACTTAAGGAGTTGCTAAGTTTCTCTAGATCATCTTTAACTTTACAATATATGTATGAACGATATGCATATCCCTACCAAGCTCCACACAACAGCCCCATTTTTTATAGAAGTAGGAAATGAGTGAGCTTCTATCTTCTGTAGGGATAGCCTCATAAAGGAGAGAAATGAGAGGGAAGTGCAAACATAAAGAAGAATTTACCTTTTCATGCAGCAAACAAAAGCTCTGGACTTAACATCTGCAGGAATTGCTTAACAAAGTCTAGATTAGCTGTTCTAATTTTCAATGACCTATAACAAGGTGAAACATATAAGCCCCGCTGAATTGCGCAACACATGGTGAATAGTTTGTGCTAGTTTACTTTTACATTCGAATTTTTGGAGTATGTTGTTGCACATTTGATACCCATAGGGTACTAACATTGAAGCAGCTCCTGATCCGCCGATACCTAACTTTTGAGTTTGCTCGGGACGAGCAAAGTTTAAGCTTGGGTCGGTGTTGACGGTCGTTCAATCATAAAATGACTGTCAACTTATCGGCGAATAAAAGGTATGCACCAATGTTTTATGCATCAAAACTAATAAAGTTCCACAAGTTTTGGATGTATTCTTGTTTTGCAAGGTATATATGAATATTGGTGCAAATGTGCTTCAACTCATGGATTAAAAAGCAAATACCCAAAAGCACAAGTTAACCAAGGCTCTGCTCCGACATCTCGACGACATTCAAAGCAAGAAACAAGGAATGACATGGACATCAAATAATAATTATTCAAATGGGAAATTTGATCCCTCCATGTCAAAGCCCTCGTCAAGATAGTCGAAATGGGCTTTTGGATCACCCAATTCGGAGTTCGGGAGCAGGAGTTATGCCTCGCAGAAGATTGGAGGAAAAGTAGGAAAAAGATGGCCAGCCGGCCCAAACTCTAGGCCGGCCGGCCTGTGTTAATCTCCAAATGGCCCAATCTTTCTCCAGTCGGTTCCAGAGTCGGTCACAAGCTACTTGACGCGCCGGCCAAGCAAGGGGACGTCGGCAAGAAAGGAATATTCCACAAAATCCTCCAAGCATGTAGGAACCTTCTCCACTCTCCCAAGGCAACTCCACACTATAAATAGAGGACCCCTCCCTCACTCCAAAGTGTACCTCATGGAAGAAGCATTCCACTTGTGTAGTTTAGAATAGGATTAGTGTTTTAGTTATGGGAGTTGGAGCAGCAGTGAGAGCTTCGCTCAGAGTTTCAGAGTTCTCTTCGGAGTTTGGGTAAAGTTCTCTTGTATCTTTTCTTTTGTTAGATTTTCTTTAATATAATTATTTTCTTATTTATCTAATTTAGTTTTCCTTTTAGTTTATATTTATTCATTTAAGTAATAGTTATAGAGAAATTCTTGTCTTGGATCCACGTCTGTGTATGGTAGATACGAGTGAGTTGTTTGCTTGAGGACTCGCAGTAAGGACATAATTGCTTTATTGTCACGTGTCCTGCACAATTGATTCGGATTTATTGTTCATGGGTGGCTTGCTCTTTGGCCAAGAGTAAGTTACTAGGATAGTTGTAAGCGAGGTGCTTGGAATTGTTCTAGCGTGAATTGCCCTCAACCCTATGGGATGATGTGGTAGCCGCGAGTGTAGGTGACAGCTACACCGGTCTCTGTAGTCCACCACGTTCGGGTTGAATGTGTAGGGGCCTAGACGCGGTCCGTTGACCGGATACGTTGAACCTAGTTACCGGGTTGCGTGTCTTGGCGGCGGCCGTGCCCCCGATGCACTTGAATGTATCCGTAATGAAAGCTTGAGTAAATAATTGTAGACCATCGTGAAACTAAATGCTAACCCCTAGGATAATTGATACCTTCTTTCTCGTTGTTCTCCCAAACTAAATGCTAACTCCTAGTTATCTGCATCGATGGATCTTTTACCAGAGTACCACAGATACCATATATATGTACCCCTGCTTTAGTCTAGTTTGCAAGTTATAAATAATAGACAATTCTTTGTTAATTCATGGTATTCTTAGCCCTGCTTCCCTGTAGAAAATATAAATAGGATAACCTTGGAATACTCCTGGGTGAAATGCTACAATGGTGTTCCGTACGCTTGCGGAAATTGAATCAAATCTTTTTTGCGTAAGAAACGCCAACACCCTCATCATGGCATGGAGGAATGGCTCCTTATTCAGAGCTTCTACCACGGTTTGAGGCCGTCCGCTCGAGAGCACCTCGATGCCGCGGCAGGCGGCTCCTTCTTCTCTCTTAGCGTGAAGAACGCTAAGAAGCTGATTGAGAAGGTGGCGGCCAACCAGACTCATGGTGAACGCCAACCGGCTACCACCAAGACCCGTGGAGTGCACCAAATGGAGACGATGGACATGCTCGCCATCAAGCTCGATCAGCTGCTCCACAAGGTGGACTCTCCACAGGACATGCAAGTTGCAGATTCCCGCATGACATGTGAAGAGTGCGCCAACACAGGGCATATGGGCATTAATTGCCCAAATGCGAGAGAGGAATGCAATTTCCTCAACAATGGCAATGGGTACCGCCCCCAGAATAACTACGGCTGGAACTCCAGGCCCAACCTCTCCTTCAACAAGAATCAGGGAGGTAACAATGGTATTCTTTCCCGCTATGAGTCTTCTATCAAGGATCTAGTTCTCGGCCAGGTCAAGATTAATGACAGTATTAGTAAGAAGTTTCTTACTACGGACAAGGCTTTAGAGAGCATAGATGCTAAGCTAGAATCGTTCAGCACTGCTGTGCAAAATTAGCTGAGTCATAATAAGATGCCAGAAACGCAAATCGTGCAAATAGCTTCAGCTGTGCAGGCTCCTCGTGCAGTCAGATCCCCGGGACAGCCGGAGAACAACGCAAAGGAGAGTGTTAGTGCCATCACCACCATGGGAGGAAGAGGTACAGTGGACCCACCATACCCCAAGGGTGCAGAGAGAAAGACACCAAACGCAGCTCCCAAGGAGAAGGCCGGCAGAAAGGTCCCTGAAAAGGAAGATGCCGAGAAGGAGAGCTCCGAGGAGGAACCAACGACAGATCCTCCCGTTGAGCAGGCTCCACCCAAGGCAGCACCTCACGAATATTTTGACACTACAGCTTGCCTTACCCCGACTGCAGGAAGAAGCTCACCGTGGATGAGCGCTTCGATAAATTTGTTGAGGCTATCCGGCATATATATGTGCATGTTCCTCTGCTTGATGCCATGCAGGTACCTACTTACACTAGATATTTCCGGGACATCCTCAACAACAAGCGCCCCATTCCAGCAATGGAGGTGGTAAAGCTTACGGAAGAATGCAGTGCAGCCATTCTGAACATTCTTCCAGAAAAGAAGAAGGATCCGGGGTGCCCAACCATCCCGTGTTCAATTGGCAGCCAGCTTTTCTCTCAGGCGCTCTGTGTCTTGGGTGCGAGCGTGAGCGTTATGGCCAAGACGGTATACGACAGGTTGAACTGTCCGTTATCGCCAACGGCTATGTGCTTGCAGCTTGCAGATCAGTCCGTTCGTCATCCTGCGGGTATAGCTGAAGACGTTACTGTGCAAATTAGAAACTTCTTCTTCCCCGTCGATTTTGTTGTGCTTGATATGGAAGTGGATGTCAAGACCCCTCTCATTCTTGGGAGGCCATTATTGAGCACCACCAATGCCAACATCGATGTGGGGGCTGGAGAAATACATCTAGATTTCAACGACAGGGATGGGACGTTCAACTTCAGGCCCAAGGTTGAGCAATGCAAGCAAGTAAGGGTCATATGGAAAGGACCCACGGGAAGTGGAGAAGATTGAGATTACTCCACCCATGCCGCAGCCAGACTTGCTCATTGCATACATGAGAAGTTATCTGGCAAGAGAGAATGAAAGAAGGCTAGCCAACTATTGGAGGACTTCAAGGAGGATGCCTCAGCCGCCAAAAGCACCACAAGCCCCTCTTGCTCCTCCACCGCAAGAAGGAGTAGCGAGTCACAATCGCCTAAGAAGAGGAGAGCTAGGCGTTCAAGGAAACAAAAGGCAGCCAAGGTATCGACCGAGGAGAGTACAACAAAGGCGCCCAAGAAAGAAACGGTCGCCGCCCCAAGCACAAAGAAAACAACCAAAGTGCGGTGGAAGAAAGAAGGGACCTCATCCTCGCCAGATTCTCCAACAAGCGAGGTCCAAACAAGTTGAAACGACATGGAGAACGTCTAGCTCAAGACGTAAAAATGAGAACCCTCCGATTGGGGAGGCCATCCCAATCGTTATCCTAGCTAGGCCTAGCACTTGTTTTTCCTTCTATAAACTATAAAAAACAAAATAAAAATAATTAAAATTTAAAAACAACAAAAATAGTAGGATTCCCCGCAATGCCCATTAGGGGCTAGCCACATGTATCATCCTCACTCTTTTTTGCAGGTCAAGAAGGAGGAGGAAGCGCCTAAATCAAGCTTAAGTCTTGCAAAGACTCAAGCTTGGGGAGGGCCGGCAGGTAAGAAGGAGTTCAACGCTAGCTCGAGTCTTGTAAAGACTCAAGCTTGGGGAGTGTTGGTCGTTTGTACACACCTAACTTATATACCGCAAGTGTGCCGCATCACATACGGAATAAGCGCATCACATAGACTGAACGCATCAAAAGAGTATCGTAAGTGTGAGACTTACATAACCAGATTTCTCTCGCCACGGAGAGAATATGAGATCTACTCACGCATCATACTGCAACACATGAACATGGCTACAATAGAACACGAGGATTCAGCGTGGACGTCCTGGTGCCGATCGGCACGGCAGTGTGCCGGTCGGCACGATCCTTTTGGTGGTGATGATCGGTAGGTGCCATCTTCGCCGCCACAACCTTCAACCTAGGTCAAAAACTTCTTTCTGTTCGCTCCCTCTCCTCTTTTTTTTTGGGTTGCGACTAAGATCTCCTTTTTATAGCTTCCTTCGGTCATGGGCTTCTTTCCACCGACTCTGACTCCGATATCACTTCTGGGCTTCATCCCTTCCGAGTGGGCTTTGTGTCCGGCTAAACCTTGATGGTGCCGGTCGGCACGAGGACTGAGCCGAACGGCACGGCCTCCAAACTCTTCTTTCTTCGGGCCTCCGGTAGCTCTTTATCCGTAGTCTCTCTATTTTCACCTGTTTTCTGCAAATTCTCCCAAATACTCAGAAACTACGCATATATATAATAATAGGGTTAATTGTTAACAGTAATGACATAATAAGGTATTAAAACACCATATTTGTCATATAAAATGGGTACATAGAAAGCACCAACAGCTCCCCCACACTCAAATCATTGCTCGTCCTCGAGCAATACAAACCAAAAAAAAATCATCACGGTGCTTTCATCATGCTAAGAAGCAAAAACTCTCACGACTTAGCTATTGTTAATCATCTCATCGAATTATTATTTCTCCACAAAACTTTCTCTCAATTTTGAAAACAATTTCACCTCAAAACTTGAGTCGACCAAATCAATCACAAGGCTTATCTCAAACAAATATTTTTGTCTCCCTTCATATCACGTAAGATGAATGCAAAAAGCTTCAGATTTCACTCAATCGCTCAAATGTGTTTCTGTTGGCGATTTCTAGCATACCATTTTATATGCCAACTGCGCCTTATTTAGAGCATAAATGTCATCATTATAGGCCATTAACCCTTGATAATAGCACCATATTTGTATATATGTCGTTCTGGAGCTTTATTGCAGAAACAGATGAAAAGGACGACATTCTGGACATTGAAGCTGATCTGGACCTGAAGAGAAGAGAACCAGCAGAAAAGGCCCACTGTGCCGATCGGCACAGCCATGTGCCGACCGGCACATGGGACTCCAAGGCCATCGAAGCTGGCCCACCACTCAGTTTATTCTAGAAGGAAGCTATCCGAACCAATCTTGGGAGATATTCATCACGAAGAGATAAAAGATACTCGAAGATTTGAAAGAGCAACACAAGACTTGATCTCGAAGAAAACTGATTGGAAGGCCCACATGGAAGCTACCTAGGACTTCGGAACCGACTTAGGGAGGAAACCGAGCTGGACACGAGGTGTGCCGATCGGCACAGCCCATGTGCCGATCGGCACAAGGACTCTTTTCCCGAAAATCAAAGTCTGCGCACATTGGAAGGAGGAAAGATCACTGACACCCATGCAGCTGCCGAGCATAGGGGAGACACCGAGCACCCAGCCTCGGGATGGAGCAAAGGAGCCGACCGGCACGGTACCCGTGCCGATCGGCACCACCTGAAAAATTCAAATTTCGAACGTGCTCCCCTGTCTCCCGACATGCGACACTGTACCAAGCATGGGGAAGAGGAAAAGAAGTTGCTGAAGCCAAGGTACGTGCGAATCTGCGCAAATTTGAATCGTGTCGACCGGCACGGTCTCCGTGCCAATCGGCACACCATGGGAAAGCTAATCTTTTGCAGGTGCGCCCCTGTTCCCCGACATCCGACACTGTACAAGTCATAGGGAAGAGGAAAAGAAGGCGTGGCAGCCGAGGTACGACGGAATCCGCGAAATTTTGAACCGTGCCGATCGGCACGGCACTGTGCCGACCGGCGCGCGTAGGGAATTTGAACCGGCGCGGGTTCCTTCCCTTGGACGCCATGGAGAGCTATAAGAGGGGGCACTACCTCCTCCATTTTCGCCACAACTCCCTGGTAACTCTCTCCACTCCTCCACTTCCTCCATTTGCGCGATTCGTTTCCATTCTTTCGCAGGAAATGAAGGGGTTTAGTTCCACGCTCAAGAGCGCCGGCAAGAAGATTCGCCGGGGGTTCAGCTCCGGCGGGTCGCACCACTCCGGTGGATCACACCACACCGGTGGATCACACCACTCCGGCGGGTCGCACCAAGCCGGCGACAACAACTCCGGCAGCGACTCAAGGGCAAGTTCGGCGGGCTATGATAGCCCCGAGCTCTCCGTCGAGATGACACCGCCACGAGGGCGGGATGACTTCTTCATCGGCCACCGCGACATCGGCATCCCTCGAGGACCGAGGCCGCGCACGAGGAGCGCGACCGCCGCCGGCGGCGGGCGGACCGTCAATGGAGGCCGAGCCGAGCGAGCCGGCATATGTACCGCGCGCGGTTCGGGAGGGGTTCACCCTCACGAGCCGTGAGGAGTAGTTCTACTACACCAACATCCGCGGCCGCATCTTCCCCAACATCGACATGGATGAGGAGTTCCTCTCCAAGGTCGGGGTATGGCCGGACCTCCAACAATGCCTCCTCAACCTTGGATGGGAGACCCTCCACGATCAAGCAAGCAGCTTCGACATCGAGCTCATCACCGAGTTCATCACCACCATGAGCCGCGAGGTGGACGAGCAAGGAGACGACAAGATCAAGTTCCGTGTGTGGGACGAGCCTTACTCCATCACGATTGAGGGCATCTCCGATGCTCTCGGTTTTGATAGGGAGGCCTCCGTATACGGCGCGGCGACTACGGAGATGCTCGACACATTTTGGCGCCGCATCGCCGACGCGGACGAGCGCAAGAGGGGGCACATCAAGAACTCCACGATCCAAATCCTCCACCGGTGGATGGCCGCACGCACCACCGGCCGCCTCGACACCACCAATATCTCCGACCCGGACTTGCATTGGCTCTACAACGCCATTGCAAGTCCGTGCAAGTGCAATCCCATCATGACAATGGTGGGGAGTTGGTTTAGCCAAAGGGCCAACCCTAAGGCGAGACTAGCTTTTGGAGGCTACCTCCAAACAATCATCTTCCAAGTCACCGAAGGTAACCTCATGATGAAGGATGATTGTTGGATAAGGTCCACGCTCATCGACGAGTCCATGGTGCGCGGGAAGACCATCACGGGGAGCGCCAAGCTCGGCTACTACGTGTGCGGCACCGGCATCAAGCTTCCCTGCCCCGAGCTCGCCCTCTTCCTCCCGAACAAGATCGACGGAGGGAATTGGCTTGAGGCCGACCTCCGCGAGCGACACAAGGTAACGAAGACCAAGCGCGGGAGAAAGGAGGTCGTCGGCCTGTCTTCGGCGAGCGCAGCGGCGGACTGGGACAGTTGGGACGCGGCAGCAGCCGCGCAGCATCAACCAGCGCAGCAGGCACCCGTGCCGATCGGCATGGGCTTTGTGCCGACCGGCACAGGTCAGGTGCCGACCGGCACCAACCCCAGGTACTTCGGTATGCCCCCTGTCTACCCTCAGCACTTCCAGGGGCACAATACTATGCTCCTGCAGGTCCTCCGGGGGCGAATTTTGCCCCTATGCATCAGTACATCGACAACAACGTCCAATACGTTGAACGCATCGACAACTTGGCGGGCGAGATGCGGAGCAACACCGACGCGATGATCGATGAGTTCGCAAGATTGGAGGCGGCGTACTACGGCTTCGACTACACGCAGCCACCTCCATTCGATGGGTAGAGTGTTGTGTACGGCACAACTTGTATCGGTTTCCCGGTTTGCGTTTTTCTTTCCCTTTCGCATTCTCTTTTTATTTATTTCCTTATGTGTGTGTGAGCGGGTTGGGAAACCATGTATCGGGTGTGTTTAGTTTGTTTGTGTGCTTTTATTCATGCATGTGTGCTAGTAGTCTAGTTTTATTTATGCAAGTGTGCTAGTAGTATGTTTAGAATGATACATCACCATGTAGCCCGCGCTTTCAAATCCAATATGATGATGATCTTTATGCTTTATTTGAAAAATGATACGAGTATGTATGTCTATCTTGAGAAGTGTTAATGATAATCGAGCGATGTTGAGCATAAATAAAATTTCGAACTTTCACTATAATGTATTCGGCAAATACTTCATATGTGGCGTAGTGCATTTCAAAATTCCAAGGTCTAATAAAAGATCGATTTTGGATGACATGACTTAGTACCTATTTCTTTATAAAATTCAAACGTTCTTATTGTGAGCTTTAGAATTACTCCATATCATTCGGTTGTGCCTACCAATGCCAAATATATGTGACTCAATTTAAGCCCTTGCTAAGTAGAGACTATGATTGATGATTGAGCTCGGTTAAGATTTAATTCTTAGGGTATGAGACTTGGAAAATTGGCCACATCTTTCGCGTATCGTGTTGATTTTCTAGCCTATTCCCACTCGAGCTATGCAAATTACCGCATTGGAATTATGCATAATTCGCCGAGTATCCGATACTTGAGAACCAAATTCTTTGATTCGAATATCAAATCCTTGACCACATCCTACTGTATTCTTGGCTATACATCTGACACAGCAGTTCCAACGAAAAATCCAGAGCGAAATTGGCAGGTACAGACAGTGTGCCGACCGGCACAAATTGTGCCGACCGGCACACACAGAAAAAAAAAAGGAAAACAGAAGAAAAGAAGAAAAAGAAAAAAAAAAGAGGACTAGCAAAATTTGAGTGTGGGGGGACTAGAAAAATAAAGTCTGTACCTTGCGCTGTTTTGCTCGGGACTAGCAAAAATTTGAGTGTGGGGGGAAGAGTGAATTCCCTTGAATTCTTATCATTGATTAGTAGCCAAGAATTTCTTTTTCCAATCATGTCCACAATTCTTTGCATTCGATATCCTTCGAAAATGCCGGGAAGTTTCTGATAGATATGCAAAGAAGAAAGGACAGCTTTGTCACCTGTTTAAAAAGATTACGTTCTCTACTTGTGATTGTTCATTCACACAAGTATATGTCCACTGTTCTAAAGGTGTGAGTTTCTTTCTCAATTCAATTTCTAATGGCCTTTTGACAAGTCTCAGTAAAACCAATTAGAGTTATTTCTTAGCTTTGCAATATGTTGTTGATTTATGTCTATTTTCCTTGAATTTCCTCACCAAGCTACTCATATGGCCTTACACATACATATATCGATAAAGTAGGCTAGGCTTTTGAGTGATTTAGGTGAGAGATTGAAGTTGAGTTGTTGACTTGATCGTTTGAGAAGGATAGTTCTTTTGCTCACGATACCTTTTTGGTGATTCACATAAGTGGAAAAGTCATGTGCATCAAGTTGAATATTTTCAAGGTTTGCTTTGGGAAGTACTCTTTCATGTTCAATACCCATATTGTGAACATGTTTGCTGAATACTAAATTGATTTAATCTCACAATGACTAAATGCTCAGCTCGTGTAGATTTGAAATACTTTTATGATTGATGTGACTATATGCAAGTTGATTTTCATTCTTGACTTTCCTCGGGACGAGTAAAGGTTTAAGTGTGGGGGAGCTGTTGGCGATTTCTAGCATACCATTTTATATGCCAACTGCGCCTTATTTAGAGCATAAAGGTCATCATTATAGGCCATTAACCCTTGATAATAGCACCATATTTGTATATATGTCATTCTGGAGCTTTATTGCAGAAACAGATGAAAAGGACGACATTCTGGACATTGAAGCTGATCTGGACCTGAAGAGAAGAGAACCAGCAGAAAAGGCCCACTGTGCCGATCGGCACAGCCATGTGCCGACCGGCACATGGGACTCCAAGGCCATCGAAGCTGGCCCACCACTCAGTTTATTCTAGAAGGAAGCTATCCGAACCAATCTTGGGAGATATTCATCACGAAGAGATAAAAGATACTCGAAGATTTGAAAGAGCAACACAAGACTTGATCTCGAAGAAAACTGATTGGAAGGCCCACATGGAAGCTACCTAGGACTTCGGAACCGACTTAGGGAGGAAACCGAGCTGGACACGAGGTGTGCCGATCGGCACAGCCCATGTGCCGATCGGCACAAGGACTCTTTTCCCGAAAATCCTTCCCTTCCTGATGTACAGCCCTATATAAACTTGTAAAAGCCCTAGGGTTTTGGGATCGGCCGCCAGAGGGACAACACAGCTAGTAAGTTTAGAGCCACCGGGGCTTTGCCCCGTTCTTCATGTTCCCTAGTTGTTGATCAAGAACCATTGGTGCTAAAGAGGTGATCCATCAAGGTAGGCCTACTAGATGGTGATGTATCTTGCACTATGTATCATTGAAGTATGGTTGAATATGTGGATGAATGGTTTTGATTATTGATTGCCTGGATTTTATGGTCTTTACATGCACTTGTTCCTACGCTTAGTGACGACTAAGTATTAGATGTTATCTTAATTGTGATGGCAATAAGAGGTGAGGGATTCAATCTCTCACTATCTCCATTGTGGTTAAGGTAGTATTGGGATCTTGTAATGCGCCATAATTGCACGTTGTCTCTGTACCTCAACAGCCGCTAATGCATACGCGATGATCCTTGAGATGATGTGTAGAGTAGGAAGAGGCTACCGACTAAGGCGATTGGTCGTGACAGGGCTCGTCGGAAAGGGGTCTTGACCTATCGATCTTCGGTTATCAATAATTGAGTAATCCCGTTTATGATGCTATTCGATTAAGCTTTTTGGTTACGATCTCAACTAGCAGACTTGGCTAACTTACACCATGATCTAATCTGTTCCTAGGCTTTTCGGACAACACTTCGGACAACTTCACCTTGGTGCCGACCGGCACATCCCCTGTGCCGATCGGCACAACACCCTGTTTTCCTGAAACCCACGCTCACGCTCACTAGAGAGCTTGGCTAACTATTTTACTGATGATTTTGCTTAATTCCCATAGGTCTCTGTGGTTCGATTAAACCTTGGAATACTCTTCTAGGGGAAAAAGACTACAACTGTACACCGTGCTCTTGCGGTATATAAGTGGGTGCGTAGATACGACCAACAGTTTCCTTCCCTCTCCTATTCTATATTATAAGGCTTATTTGTGGGTCTCGGAAAGTAGTATAACCAAATTGAATCGAAAGAACAACTAAGTCAACAATTTGCTCAATCATGCCTTCTAAAAGGGAGTTTTCATCATGAGAATACAGAATATAAGCACAAGGATCAATGGAAATAGGAAATAAACGAGAATGAACGAAATAGAATTAAGATGGGATCAAGCTTGAAGTATATGCAGATCTTTTAAAATTTTAACTCTTCCTGCAGTCAGCTTCCTTTGATATTCCTTTTTCTCTTTCTTTTTGGCGTATTTTCTTCTTTTTCTCCCTTTTTTTTTATTGCGGACTTCTATTAGAGCACGTTTTAAACCGAAATCTGTCTGAACTTCACATTTTGCTTGTAGGTTATATCAAGGAGGAGGGGGAAACGATAAAATATCGGTTTTCGGATAGAAAGAATTTGATGACAGATGGCTAGCAAACTGAGATGAACAAACGAAACTTCTCCCTTCTAGCTTAGTCGTAATCAAGAGCAAAGAGTTGACAAAGATGTTTTCTTATCAAAAGGCTTATGTGTAGGATTTTCTCATCTCATTTGGCTTAGTGTAGTAGGCACAAAATCAAATCTTTAGCTAAATGCTTCAACTAGGATGATAGAAGGGGTTTTCGAAAAATTGGTATATAAAGCCAAGCGATTATTCAATAAACTCAAGTAGATTGGCAAAACGATCGTAAAAAATAAAATCAAGAATATGGGGTAACGCATCGATTTGACAACTAACACTAACTTTATTCAAGACATTGCAATCACTCTTGACCTCGAAGCTTCACTAAGCACACCATCTCAAATCTCTCTAAGAAAACTCTCCCACTTTCACGCACTGACTCAAACCATACTAAATCGAAGCAAACAACCTTAAGAAGTGTAAGGGCGAATCCCCCACACTCAAACCTTGCAATGTCCCCATTGTAAAAGAAAGACAACTAGACCAACCTAATTGTAAATGCCATGCCTCCTCAACATGCTAAAGATGTGTCGAAAGTTCTGCAAGAGAAAGGAGTAATCTGCCTCGTTCATGTTCATCATGTCTTCAACTCTTATATCAATGTCCCGTTGATACCTATGGCGTCTCTCCATGTCATGCTGAAGACGTTCGATGTTTCTTCTGCAGATCGGGCAATAGTTGGCAGGAGGATCATTACGCTCAGCTTGCAGGGGCGAATTTCTGTTAAATCCACGCTGTGCCGGTCGGCACAGGCTTGGTGCCAGTCGGCACGAGACACGATTTGCTTGATAACGCTGCACTGCACTTCCTCGAGCTCCTGCAAGGCTTCCTGTAGCTCCTCCCGCACTAGTTGATTCAGCATCAACAGGTTTTGGCTCATCTCCTTCATCTTTTTCTGGATCTTCCATTGGTTCCTCTTCATAATCTTCTTCAGGATCTTCCTTTGTTTCAACTTCATCCTTTGCAACAAGATTAGCTAATGGGTGTTCATGCTCAGGAGATGTCTCTAAATAGCACACCGATTCTGAGGTATATCTTCTTCTTGGCTTTGAAGAAAGACGAGCGGAACGCCGAACTCCCTCTATTTCCTTTGATCTCTTCGGTTCTGGCTCATTATCAGAGGACTCATCATTTATTTCAATGAAATCCATAAGTTTGAGGTCGTGCCGATCGGCACCAGCATCATGCCAGTCGGCACGGCTGCCTCTTGTTGCCAAATACGCTTCTAAATCTACAAGATTATGTGCTCTTCTCCTTGCAACATTGTCCTTGTCAATACGCCTCTGAATTTCATCATTGATCTCTTTAGGGGTCTTGCACCCTTTAGCAACGGGGAATCCATCATCAAAGACGAAAGTCGCAGGGATGCATTTAGGATCAGCCAGAAAATTCTCAATCTGCCTCTGATGATCTTTCTGACAGTAAAAACACTTACATCCATAACCTTTGGTGTTCTTGTGTATCATTTTCTCCTAGAAATCTTCACAGACAGTGAGGACGCGTGGGAGCACCTCGTGCCGATCGGCACCAAGCCTGTGCCGACCGGTACCACCATTGATGAGGACATCACTCCTTCGGATGCACACAACACTCCTCCACATGACGTTGAAGGTCCTATAACTAGAGCTCGCGCGCGACAATTAAATTTAGAGGTGAGCTCGTTCCTAAGTACTTATTTATTTGATTTTGAGAATAGATTGCTACCTAATGAATGTATTATGATTAGGAACTATGGAGAGGACCAGGGGATGACTGGAGAGGAGCTTGGAGGCGGAGAAGACCAGCAAGGACGTCCAAGTCAAGTTGGAGACCCAAGCGAAGTCGATTTCGGTTCTGTTTCGGAGTCCAGGAGCAATCTGTACTAAAACGGCCGCCCGGGTCGCATACGGGCTCCATTTTGGGCGAACCAGATATGGATGGAAAGATAATTCGACCACCTTTCCAATGGCACCGGTTTCAAGTCCAAATTCGTCCAGAGTCGTCGGGAATCGTCGAAACAAGTGGACATTCAGAATCTGTTTTGGCGCTGTGACGCCGTCTTTGGCCTTTGGGCTTTGTATCTTGTGTGAGTCCATTAGGGGTGTGTCCAGGGGATGTTGCACGCCCCTTAGACTATATTTACAGCTGCCGGCGCATGAGTTAGGGTTGGGTTTTGCTTAGATTAATCTGTCATTGAACAGTTTCGCTGCCGTCGGTTTATGACACCCCAACTTCGTGAGATTAAGTTGTCATCTGCAATTTGGTTGCATTCTTCTTTGTTCTTGCTTGCGTTCTTCGATTCGCTTGCAGGGATAAGCCTTCTGGGGGAGGTCAATCGTGCATCACCGGTTGATAACCAGAGAAGACATGGTGCTGCGATTGCGGGGTTTCGGACGTGTTGTTCGGAAGTCGGACCGACGTGTGTCACATCTTCGATCTAATCGTCGTTTACCACCGAACCTTTCGGAAGATCGGGCACCCTAGTCCACATCAGTTGGTATCAGAGCTGGGCCCTTGTTTAAGGGGGTGAGAATGATGAGGACATCCTCCACTATTACCCGCTGGCAAAGACGCAACAAAAAAAGAGCCCTAATGGCTTAGTTGTAGTCGGGCGGCGACCGTGTGAGCCTCTGAATAATCCCACCTAGCTTAGCTTGGGAGGAGGAAGCCACCTTAAAAGGGAGAGCCACCCTTCCCCTATCAGACTAGTCTTTTAGGGCGATTGGGCCTTTCCCGAGTGGGGGCACTGGAGTTGCGGTGCTAAGATTGCAGGATTCGGGGAATCCGGATCGGTGTGTCGGGCTTTCAAGTGTCGGTGCTAAGATTGCGGGATTCGGGGAATCCGGATCGGTGTGTCGGGCTTTCGTCCAAACCCACCTGGGCCAGGACTCATCATTTGGTACCAGACACCTTTCCATACTCCGTTGCCACCATATCACGAACCTTTCCAGAAACCGATTCGGTACCGATTTCAGTTTTGCCTTGCTATATACCCTAACTCGACACACCTTCGACAAAACAGGCATAACTTTGCGCTTGGTGCTCTGTTTTGGTTGAAATTTTTACAGCAGGTCCCAAACTTGAAAAGAGCATTGAAGTTGAATTCGGTCTTTTCACAGAATATCTCAGAATTTCTGTAGACCACATCCTTTCTCAGATTGAGCTGAAACTTTGAGTTTCTCCTATTCTTGTGCCTCTGGTTGCGAGAAAAATATCAAAAAAATAAAAGAAAAAAGAAAATTGAATAGCACTATGATTTCTACTAGTGCCTGCTATTTTGTCCTGTAGTGCCAGAAGTGTTGATTGTTGCCTTGATCTCTGTCTTTGCTGTGTCCATCATATTCATGCTTTGAGTTGAGTTCATCACTGCTGTTCTAAGGACACGAGTAGGCCAGCAACTAAAGATAAGTAATTTGGGACATATATTCAGCATTACTATCTGTCTTTGAATTGTGTTTCACTCACATATATTTGGCCTTCCTAGCTCCACATACTCCTTCTGGGCAGCACAGGTTCTTACCCTTGCAATCGTGGAACACGCCTTACAGGTATTCCTTTGCTTTGCGTAGTGAGAACCTTGTAAGAACTTGGTAAGACGCGCCTTGTTGCTGTTTGAGAGGCACCACTTTTACCACATGCAGTAGACATTTATTAGGGATAACCTTCCCGGTTTGTTTCCTGTTTTGGTGTTTGCGATGACAGGTGACAATAATGGTGCTGATTCCCCCAACAATTTCAATGAGTGTGTCAGCCAAGGACAGCTGCAAGCTGCTCTTGAGAAGGCTCATGGAGTGATAAAAGAAGACATTGGCAAGCTCGTCACCGCCGAACTCAACAAGCATAAGCTGTTCAACCTCATTGAGTCATTGGACAAGCGGATGGCTAGGCTTGTTGACAAGTGTGAAGATATGGACAATCGCTTGAAGGCCAATGAGGCCTCTTCTGCCAACAACAACAACAACAACAACAACACCAACACCAGCAACACCAACACTGAACTTCCCGATTATACGGTGTTTGATGAAGTAGGAAACGTTGATGAAGAAGCCACTCAACAGAATAGGGCGCGCCGACGTCTTCAATTCAACACTCAAGGTATGGGTGGTATTCATAGTCAGCGTCGTGCTGCAGGTAATAATAATCGTGCTGTCAATGATCCCTGTGCTAAGATTAAGTTTACTATACCATCTTTTGCTGGAAATTATGATGCTGAGAGATATCTTGATTGGGAGATGACGGTAGAACAGAAATTTAATGCTCATCTTGTTCCTGCACAGCATAGAGTTAGACAAGCCACTAGTGAATTTAAAGATTTTGCTATTATCTGGTGGAATAGTCTAGCTAATGATGGTAATACTCCTCAGACATGGGAAGCTTTGAAAACAGCCATGCGTGATCGTTTTGTTCCTCCTTCATATCATAGAGATTTACGTAAAAAATTGATGCGCCTAGAACAGGGAGATATGTCAGTTCAGGATTACTATGGGGAGCTGCAAAAGGGTTTGATGCGCT
This sequence comes from Eragrostis nindensis, assembly GCA_012490785.1. Lineage (NCBI taxonomy): Eukaryota > Viridiplantae > Streptophyta > Magnoliopsida > Poales > Poaceae > Eragrostis > Eragrostis nindensis. The sequence goes on from JAAXCT010001473.1 coordinate 66,471, forward strand.
GTGGTTTAGTTGAGGAAATAGAGGATTCGATATGTCGTTTTTATTCTGGTTTGAGGCGGGAAATTCAGGACATTGTTGATTATAAAGAATTTAACACTGTCAACCAGTTGTTCCAGTTTGCTATGCTTGCAGAGAAGGAATTGCAGGGACGTGAGCAGCGGAACAAGAACAACAACCGGACCTCCTACACGCCGCGCACGCCTACATCAGCGGGGCTGCCCAAGGCTTCCTCCTTTCGGACGCCTCCTCCAGCGGGCAAGCCTGCAGCGAGCGTTCCAGCGGCGCCGACCAAGTCTACTACACGATCGGCTGAACCAGCGAAGAGTGCTTCATCCGTCGCCTCGACGGCACGCACCACCGGCATTCAGTGTCACCGCTGCCATGGACTTGGCCATGTGCAGAAGGATTGCCCAAGTAAGAGGGCATATGTGGCTACAGATAATGGAGGATATGTCAGCACCTCCGACATAGAAGATGACATTGATGAAGAAATTGTTGTTGAGGACGCCGATGGCCATGTCCTTAGCGCAGAACACACTTCGGGATTAATGAACATTATTGTACAGCGTGTACTTAGCACGCAAATTCAGCAGCCTGAGAAGATACAGCGCCATAACTTGTTCCAGATTTTCTTCACAATTAAGAACCGTCGTGCGCGTGTGATTATTGATGGGGGAAGCTGCAACAATTTGGTGAGTTCAGATTTGGTCAAGAAGCTCGGCTTGACCACTCGACCACACCCACATCCATACCATATTCAGTGGTTAAATGATTCTGGTAAGGCTAAGGTGACACAAATGTGCAGAGTTTCATTTTCCATTGGTACATATGCTGATTCTGTGGATTGTGATGTGGTACCTATGCAAGCTTGTTCACTTTTGTTGGGTCGACCTTGGCAACATGACAATGATGTTTTGCACCATGGTAGAAGTAATAAATACACGTTTACACATAATGGACAGAAAATTACTTTGCTATCTTTGACCCCTGCTGAAATTGTACAAGCTGATAGAGAAAGAGCTGCTAGTATGAAAAATGATAAATCTGAAAATCAGCAAGTTGCTAATTCTGTTTTCCCACCTAAAAGTGATAAACCTGCACCTAGATCTAAGGACGAGGGAATTAAATTGAAGGGTAGAGTGATGCTTGCAACAAAAAGTGATCTTGCTGAAATTTCTGATGGTGATATATGCTATGCCTTCATATGCAAACGAGCTTTGTTTTCACTTGATGATATTGTTAGCTCTTTGCCTCCTGCTGTCACTAACCTTTTGCAGGAGTATGAGGATGTTTTTCCAGCTGAGATACCCCCGGGGCTGCCACCTTTGAGAGGGATAGAGCATCAAATTGATTTGATCCCGGGAGCGACTTTGCCAAACCGTGCTGCTTATAGAACCAACCCCGAGGAGACTAAGGAAATTCAGCGACAAGTCCAAGAGCTTTTGGACCGCGGGTATGTACGTGAGAGCCTTAGTCCTTGTGCCGTTCCTGTAATTTTGGTTCCTAAGAAAGATGGTACTTGGCGTATGTGTGTTGATTGTAGAGCCATTAACAACATTACTATTCGTTATCGTCATCCTATTCCTAGGCTAGACGACATGCTTGATGAGTTATGTGGTTCTATAATTTTCACAAAGATTGACTTGCGTAGTGGCTACCACCAAATTAGAATGAAACTTGGAGATGAATGGAAAACAGCTTTTAAAACCAAATTCGGGTTGTATGAGTGGTTAGTAATGCCTTTCGGTTTAACTAATGCACCTAGCACTTTCATGCGTTTGATGAATGAGGTTTTGAGGGCTTTTATTGGTCGATTTGTGGTGGTTTACTTTGATGATATATTGATTTACAGCAAGTCTATAGATGAACATATGGATCATTTACGTGCTGTTTTTGATGCTTTGAGAGATGCACGTTTGTTTGGTAACCTTGAGAAGTGCAATTTTTGCACTGATCGAGTTTCTTTCCTTAGCTATGTTGTTACTCCACAGGGAATCGAGGTGGATAAGACAAAGATTGAAGCCATTGAGAGCTGGCCGCTGCCCCAAACCATCACGCAGGTGAGAAGTTTCCTTGGTCTTGCAGGATTCTATCGCCGCTTCGTCAAAGATTTCAGCACCATTGCTGCTCCATTGCACGAGTTGACGAAGAAGGGAGTGGTGTTTCGTTGGGGAAAAGCACAAGAGGAGTCCTTTGCCACTTTGAAGGACAAGCTTACACACGCGCCTTTGCTGCAACTTCCAAATTTTGGTAAGACTTTTGAACTTGAATGTGATGCAAGTGGAGTTGGCATTGGTGGTGTTTTGATGCAAGATGGTAAACCCGTTGCATACTTTAGCGAAAAATTGAATGGCCCTGTTCTGAATTATTCTACGTACGATAAGGAATTGTATGCTCTTGTACGTTCTTTACAAACGTGGCGTCATTATTTGTGGCCTAAAGAATTTGTTATTCATTCGGATCATGAATCGCTTAAGTATCTTCGTTCACAAAATAATCTGAACCGTAGACATGCTAAATGGGTTGAATTTATTGAATCTTTTCCTTACATCATTAAACATAAGAAAGGGAAGGAAAATGTGATTGCCGATGCATTGTCTAGACGATATGCTTTGCTGTCCCAACTTGATTGTCGCATTTTTGGACTTGAATCGATTAAAGAAACATATGCGCTTGATCCTGATTTCAAAGATGCATTGCTGAATTGTAAAGAGGGACGTTCATGGAACAAGTTTGTGCTGAATGATGGGTTTTTGTTTAGAGCTAACCGCCTATGCATTCCAGTTGGTTCCGTTCGTCTTTTGTTGATACAGGAAGCGCATGGAGGAGGATTGATGGGACATTTTGGTGCTAAAAAGACGGAGGATGTTTTGGCCGCACATTTCTTTTGGCCAAAGATGAGGAGAGATGTTGAGCGGTTCGTGGCTCGCTGCACTACATGTCAAAAAGCTAAGTCTCGCTTGAATCCACATAGTTTATACATGCCTCTTCCGGTTCCTTCTATTCCTTGGGCGGATATTTCTATGGATCTTGTTTTGGGATTGCCGAGGACTAAGAGGGGGAGGGATAGCATTTTTGTTGTGGTGGATCGTTTTTCGAAAATGGCACATTTTATACCATGTCATAAGAGTGATGATGCTATTCATATTGCTGACCTCTTTTTCAAAGAGATCGTTCGTTTGCATGGTATGCCTTCTACTATTGTTTCAGATCGTGATGCAAAATTCTTGAGTCACTTTTGGCGTACTTTGTGGAACAAGTTGGGTACAAAATTGTTATTTTCTACCACTTGTCATCCACAAACCGATGGACAAACTGAGGTGGTGAACCGTACTTTGGGTACCATGTTGAGGGCTGTTTTGAAGAAAAATTTGAAGATGTGGGAAGAATGTTTGCCACATGTGGAGTTTGCATATAATCGGGCAACACATTCTACCACTAAGGTAAGTCCTTTTCAGGTAGTGTATGGTTTCAACCCCCGTGCCCCCATTGATATTCTACCTTTGCCTACTAGTGAGAGGGTACAGAATGATGCTAAAGATCGTGCTCATTTTATCTTGAAAATGCATGAAACAACTAAGCACAACATTGAAAAGATGACTGAAAAATATAGCGTTGCCAGTAGTAAAGGAAAAAGAGAAGTTAAACTTGAACCGGGTGACTTAGTTTGGTTGCACTTGAGAAAGGATCGTTTTCCAGAATTGAGAAAGTCTAAGTTAATGCCTAGAGCTGATGGTCCTTTCAAAATACTTGAGAAGATTAATGATAATGCATATAAACTTGATTTGCCTTCCGAGTTCGGGGTTAGTCCTACATTTAACATTTCAGATTTGAGACCTTACTTGGGAGAAGAAGATGAGCTTGAGTCGAGGACGACTCCAATTCAAGAGGGGGAGGATGATGAGGACATCACTCCTTCGGATGCACACAACACTCCTCCACATGACATTGAAGGTCCTATAACTAGAGCTCGCGCGCGACAATTAAATTTAGAGGTGAGCTCGTTCCTAAGTACTTATATATTTGATTTTGAGAATAGATTGCTACCTAATGAATGTATTATGATTAGGAACTATGGAGAGGACCATGGGATGAGTGGAGAGGAGCTTGGAGGCGGAGAAGACCAGCAAGGACGTCCCAGTCAAGTTGGAGACCCAAGCGAAGTCGATTTCGGTTCTGTTTCGGAGTCCAGGAGCAGTCTGTACTAAAACGGCCGCCCAGGTCGCATACGGGCTCCGTTTTGGGCGAACCAGATATGGATGGAAAGATAATTCGACCACCTTTCCAATGGCACCGGTTTCAAGTCCAAATTCGTCCAGAGTCATCGGGAATCGTCGAAACAAGTGGACGTCTAGAATCTGTTTTGGCGCTGTGACGCCGTCTTTGGCCTTTGGGCTTTGTATCTTGTGTGAGTCCATTAGGGGTGTGTCCTGGGGATGTTGCACGCCCCTTAGATTATATTTACAGCCGCCGGCGCATGAGTTAGGGTTGGGTTTTGCTTAGATTAATCTGTCATTGAACAGTTTCGCCGCCGTCGGTTTGTGAGACCCCAACTTCGTGAGATTAAGTTGTCATCTGCAATTTGGTTGCATTCTTCTTTGTTCTTGCTTGTGTTCTTCGATTCGCTTGCAGGGATAAGCCTTCTGGGCGAGGTCAACCGTGCATCACCGGTTGATAACCAGAGAAGACGTGGTGCTGCGATTGCGGGGTTTCAGACGTGTTGTTCGGAAGCCGGATCGACGTGTGTCACATCTTCGACCTAATCGTCGTTTACCACCGAACCTTTCGGAAGATCGGGCACCCTAGTCCACATCAACCATCCGGTTCAGCAGCTGCTGCATCAGAAGGCCTTCCATCGAAAAGCCTAGCCCTATGGATGGTCAGAAAGCAATCTCTGTCTAACTCTTCCTTCTCGCTATCAGTAAGTATTGATTCAAAAGCGATAAGATCATCATATGTCAAAGGATGTTCCATAGCGAGAAGTTGATCCATTGTGTACCTATCGGAGACTGGTTTGCTTTCATCAATAACCTTGGATTTACCATTGCGTACTAGCACCTCTCTGACCTTCTTCTGGAGGGCTTCATCCATCTCCTTCTTCTCTCTGTTGAACGCATCCGCTTCACTCTTGTACATCCATCGTTGCTTCAGGTGCGACCAAACAATTGGATCTTCCTCGGTGGGAGTAAGGTTCCTGTCACGCTCCCTTGGCAGAGTCGGGCTCATTGGCGAAAGTCCTCCGTCGTGCCGATCGGCACTCCGGACGTGCCGGCCGGCACCACCGTGCCGGTCGGCACCACCTCCGTGCCGATCGGCACCGTCTCCTTCGCTGTCGAATCCGCCGCCTTGCATTGCTCTCTGTTCTAGGGTTTGGTTGGAACTCTGGCGGCGCTCGGTTTTTGATGCTGTTGACGGTCATTAAAACACTAAATAACCATCAACTTACCGGTCAATAAAAGGCGTGCACCAATGTTTTATGCATTAAACTAATAAAGTTCCACAAGTTTTGGATGTAAGCTTGTTTTGCAAGGTACAAAGGAATATTGGTGCAAATGTGCTTATACTCATAGAGAAATATCAAATATCCAAAAGCACAAGTTAGACAAGACCCAGCTTCGACATCTCGGCAACACTCAAAGGAAGAAACAAGGAATGACAAAGGAAATAATTATTCAAACCAAGATTTGATCCCTCCATGTCAAAGCCCTCGCCGAGATAGTCAAAATGGACTTTTGAATCACCCAATTCGAAGTCCAGGAGCAGAAGCTACGCCAATTCCAAAATTGAGCGTCAAGCCGAAAAACAGTAGGCCGGCCGGCCCAACCTTAGGCCGGCCGGCCTACTCTTGTGTCCGCTGGTCCCGATCTTCCTCCAGTGGGCTACATACACTCAAAACATCTAACCCAAGTGCCCATCAAGGTGGAAGACCAACCGACATCGCAGAGTGGGCTGTTTGGGCCTAAACTTGGCCCTTACTCTACCACAACCGCCCCCACGAAGTAACCGACCTCCAAACCGACACCAGGAACGCATCTGGAGCATCCACGCGGAAGGCAGTGGCCAACCGCCACAATGGAGGGCCAGCCGGTCTAGTAGGTGGGCCGGCCGGCCTGCCTTGGGGGCCCCCCAAGTCATCTTCGGCTATAAAATCCCCCCTGCCGTGAGGAGGCTATAAATACCCCTGGTTCCCTCCGGTTCAACTCGCACCTCAGGACCTTCACACACACTCCTCTCCAAGGAGTCACTTCCACTTGTGCCACAATGTAGAGTAGGCTAGTTGGTCATGGGAGTTAGAGTAGAAGTGAGAGCTTCCCTCGGAGTTCCGGAGTTTTCTTCGGATATTGGGTAAAGCTCTCTTGTATCTTTTTCTTTGGATATTCCTTAATATAATTATTTTCATATTTATTTTCTTATTTATTTAATTTAGTTTTCCTTTTAGTTTACATTTATTTATTTAAGCAATAATTATAGAGAAATTCTTGTGTTGGCGCCACGTCTGTGTATGGTAGGTCTATCTGCATGGGTTGTTTGCACCACAAATGCTTACACAATCTACATAGATTTTTTATGCATGGGGCTTGCTCTCTTCCGGTGAAGTTATCTAGGATAGTTGCTTGTATGGTTCAAGTAATTATTTCTAGGCGTGAGTGTGCACCCAACCCCACGGAGGATGGTAGCCGCGAGTGTATGTGACAGCTACGCCGGTCCCTGTAATCCACCACGTCCGGGTTGGACAGGCAGGGTCTTAATTATAGCGGGTGGTTCCTTATGGTGGTGATCTTGGTTGCCACTATGACACATCCGTGCCCCAATGCACTTGAATGTATCTGTAATAGAAGCTTAAGTAGATAGTTGTAACCCCTAGGTTGATATCATTCTTCTCGTTGTCCTTTCAGTTGACTAGTTCTATCTCTTTATCTTCATATGGAATCCTTGTGTGTGTTTGCTTGCCACCCATCATATCTTTCATCTTTACCCATGCTTTGGTTTAGTTTGCAAGTTATAAATAATAGATAATTCTTTGTTAATTCATGATATTCTTAGCCTTGCTTCCCTGAGGAAAATATAAATACGATACCCTTGGAATACTCCTGGGTGAAATGCTACAACGGTGTTCCGTGCGCTTACGGAGTTGAATTTAATCTCTGTGTGTAAGAAACGCCAACAGATGCTGAGATTCGAGACGTCTCCTTCATATATATATCCTTAATTCTCTTAATCCAATCGGACTCTATCTCTTAAATTTGGAAGTCATCAAAGCATGTCTTGGAGGAAAGGCACAAACTTGACTCGAAAACGACACGGACTTTTCCGTGCCGATCAGCACGGGATTGTGCCGGTCGGCACAGAGGTAAATGTGCCACGCACGACTTAATAAAATCAAGGAAACAGAAAACACACAGAAAAACAGCAAAAACAACAGCGCTTTTGTTTTACGCCGTTAAGCGCGACCACCCAATCACTTAATCCATATAATATATATCAAATGACTTTAACTCAATAGTGTAGGGTTCAAGATATACCTTTAGTCGTTGGCCATTCACCGTGTATGTATTTTGCTTTCCATCCATGATGACAACAGCTCCGGAAGGAAGAACTTTATGAACAAGATACGGGCCATCCCATTTGCTTTTCAACTTGCCTTTACCGAACAACCGAAATCTTGAATTGAATATTAGCACTCTATCTCCTTGGTGAAATTCCTTTTTCAATAGCTTCTCATCATACCACTTCTTTGTTTTCTCTTTATAGATAGCTGCATTCTCATAACCCTTTAAGCGCATTTCCTCGAGTTCACTAATTTGAATCTTTCTTTTCACTACGGCAGCATCTAAATCCAAATTCATCTCTTTGATCGCCCAATATGCCTTATGTTCTAACTCCACAGGCAAATGACAAGTCTTTCCATAAACGAATTGATAGGGTGTCATACCTATTGGTGTCTTGAATGCTGTGCGATAAGCCTAAAGTGCGCCATTCAACTTGTTTGACCAATCCTTTCCTTCTCTTGTAGCAATTTTCTGGAGAATTCCTTTCAACTACTTATTAGAAGTTTCTGCTTGACCGTTAGTGGATGATAGGCTGTTTCAATTCGATGCTCAATACCCATCTTTTTCAAGGTTTTAGCAAACTCATGTCCAGTAAAATTAGTTCCACCATCTGTTATAATAACTCTAGGAACACCATATCTTGGAAATGTGCACTCATTCAACATCAGCTTGGATTCATGAGTTGTACTAGCTCAGCATGGCATTGCTTCTACCCACTTTGACACATAGTCCACAGCAACCAAAATATATTCATAGCCATTAGAATTAACAAACGGTCCCATGAAATCAATGCCCCAAACATCAAATATATCAACTTGCAGATTATACTTCAAAGGCATAGCATTGCGAGCATTAACATTTCCTTTGGCATTGGGGGCATCTAGCAACATACTTTTTCGCATCTTCATGCATCGAAGGCCAATAAAATCCACTAGCCCATACCTTTGTTTGCGTTAGAAAGTGCCCATAATGTCCAACATACTCAGATGAATGACACTTTTCCAATATGCTTTCGCGTTCCTTGCGAGGTACGCACCTTCTAACAGCTCCATCTTCACAATATCGGTATAAATAAGGATCATCCCATATGAATTTTCTCATTTCACTGACAATCCTCTTTCTTGAATTCTTGCTACAATCACTCAGCTTCCCTGTGAATCCATTTATGATATCTTGCATCCATGATTCTCGATAATCCTTAACTCGAAATAGGTGCTCTTGCGCCATGGCATCACCAACGCATCCTTCCTTGTCCTCAGTCATCAAACGAGATAGATGATCTGCTACTGAATTCTCAATCCCTTTCTTATCTCTAATCTCCAAATCAAATTCTTGCAACATCAAAACCCAACGAAGCAATCTAGGTGTCGAGTCCTTTTTAGAGACAAGATATCTAATAGCAGCATGATCCGTATAAACAATGGCCTTAGAGTTGAGGATGTAGGATCTAAATTTCTCAAATTCAAATATGACAGCTAGCATCTCTTTCTCTGTTGTTGTATAGCTAATCTAGGCTTCATTAAGAGTTTTACTAGCATAGTAGATAGCATGCACTTTACCTTCTTTTCGCTGTCCAAGAACCGCTCCTACTGCATAATCACTTGCATCGCACATAATCTCAAAAGGTAAATTCCAATCCGGAGGTTGCATAATAGGCGCGGAGCATAAGGTTCTTTCAACTTCCGGAAAGCGGTAAGTCTTTCATCATTCATCCCAAATTCAACGTCCTTTTGCAACAATTCCGTCAACGGCTTAGCAATCTTTGAATAATCCTTGACAAATCTGCGATAAAAATTTGCATGTCCAAGAAAACTTCGCAGAGTCTTAAGATCAGTGGGTGGTGGCAACCTTTCAACTGTGGATATTTTAGCTTTGTCTACTTCAATGCCTCGGCTAGAAATAACATGCCCCAAGACAATCCCTTCGGTTACCATGAAGTGACATTTCTCCCAATTAAGAACTAAATCAACTTCTACGCACCTCTTTAGTACTTTCTCTATATTTGCCAAGCAATGATCAAAATCAGTACCATGAACAGAGAAATCATCCATAAATACCTCCATAATGTCTTCAATGAATTCAGCAAATATAGCATTCATGCATCTCTGAAATGTAGATGGTGCGTTGCAAAGACTGAATGGCATTCGTCGATAAGCATAAGTTCCATAAGGACAAGTGAAAGTGGTCTTATGCTGATCTTCAGGTCGAACAGGAATTTGAAAGAAACCACTATAACCGTCGAGGTAGCAAAAATAAGAGTTCTTTGCTAACCTTTCAAGCATCTCATCAATGAATGGTAATGGATAATGGTCTTTCTTTGTAGCGGTATTCAGTTTCCTGTAATCAATGCACATTCGCCATCCTGTAACTGTTCGTTGAGGGATCAACTCATTATTCTCATTAGGCACAACTGTCAGTCCTCCTTTCTTTGGCATGCAATGCACTGGACTCACCCATTCACTATCAGCAACAGGATAAATTATTCCTGCATTAAGAAGTCTCAGCACTTCTTTCTTTACAACTTCCTTCATGCCTTCCTTCAATCGTCGCATGCTTGGCTGATTCTTCAAGATTGATCTTATGTGTGCAAAAAGCCGGGCTTTCTTGTATTTCCTCAGAACAGCAAGCAATCGTTCTGTCTCTTCTTTATTCAAAGCACTGTTGACGATGACGGGATAAGTTTTATCTTTGCCTAAGTATTTGTACCTTAGACCGTCAGGAAGTGGCTTCAGTTCTACTTCTGGTGCTGGACCAGGATTCAGATTACCCAAAGGCTCGAATTGAGGCTTTTCGCTGCTGTGCCGGTCGGCACCGTCACTGTGCCGGTCAGCACCGTCTGTGTGCCGGTCGGCACTGGTTTGAATTTCCACTTCTTCCCTGTCTGATTCTTCAAACAGTTTATTCAACGGATCGGAATATCCTGTACTGATTTCTTCATCTTTTTCTGAAAAGAATTCTTGAAGAGAGGGTGGGTCTTCACTTTCTTGAATGACAGGTGGGTCTTTGAATTCAAAGAGAACTTCCTCTCCGCCCAGAGTCAATTTGAGATGACCTTTTCCAGCATCAATAACAGCTTGTACAAGCTTCAAGAAGGGTCTTCCCAAGATAATATCTTCAACTCCAACATCACCTTTATCAAGAACAAAAATATCCACTGGTATAGCATTCTTTTTTACCTCAATGTTCATATCCTTGATAACTCCCAGTGGTTTAGTTCTCCTTCCATCCGCCATGATTAGCTCAAGCTCGGTTCCTAGTAATCTTCCTTTTATGTCATAAGGCATATCCATGAATGCTTCGTACGTCATCAAACTGACGCGGGAGCCAAAATCACATAGTGCTTTAGGAAAGTTTCTATGCCCGATTTTGCACGGTATGTAAGGATCAATTTCTGTTCCTTCTGTAAGGCCAACTGCATATACCCCGCATAATCCTTCATACGGCGACGGGACAAAACAACTATCAAAGAGCTTCTTTGCTTGTTCAACCTCCATCTGATCAATTTCCATATCATCCTTATACAATTTCCCCAATACTTCACCAATGATAACATTGTCAAGGATTTTTGAAGTTTTAGTGTATTTAGGGAAGTTATACTGAACTCCTGTAGTAGAGGTATACCTTGGGTCATACGTTCTCCTCATATTTAGCAGATTTGAGCTGAAATCTATAGGAATCCAATCCAACGGTTCAAACTCGTCAAATGGTTTAGCATTGCTCAAGGTTGGATCTCCTATTGGTCTTGAAAATTTATCCACGAAACTATTTTCATGCTCTTCTAATATTGCAGCTTCAGTTTTGGAAATCACATTAACAGAAGGCCTCGTGCTGGTCGGCACAAGATTTGTGCCGGTCAGCACCTCCTCAAATCTTGGCCTTTTCAGATCACCTTGTACTGGTTCTTCTGTCCTTACTGTTAATTCAACTTCAGACATTGTACAGCTTTCTGCTTCAGCTTTGAATCCCAAAGAATCGTTAACTGGCGTCGATCTTTCAAGGGGAATTGGGTCTTCTTGAAATTCTTCCCAATGTCTATGCATAGCTTCAGTCATTGATATCTTAATCAAAAGATCCATACCTACAGTAGCAGTCAAGTCGAGGAAACTCCCTCCAGCCGAACTATCCAGATGCATCATGGAGGTTCCTTCGAGAGACATGTAGAATGTCTATGCAATCAAGTTATCATCGATGCCCAAATCGGGCCCTTGCTTCAATAAAGATTGGAAGCGCAACCATGCTTGCATGAGGGTTTCTTCTTTCATTTGCTCAAAGGTAACCACTTCTCTTCTCAATCTCTGCACCTTAGGAAGCGGGAAGAAATGCAAATAGAAATTTCCTACAAGCTTATCCCAGTTTCCTTTAGCTTCACGGGCTGCAGATTTATACCAATTCTTGGCTATTCCATCCAGAGAAAATGGAAATAGCAACCATCTGTACCAATTCTGAGGCACTCCTTCATGCTTAAAGGTCTGACAGAGAACTTCTAGATCTTGTAGATGTGTGTACGGGTTCTCGTCCGTCGTCCCAGAGAATTTGCGGTTCTCGACCATACTGATGATGGTCGGGTTAAGAACGTATGACGAAGCAGTGACTTTCTCATCAGAAGTTTGTGGAATCAACAATCCTGGAGACGGTAGTGAATGCTCCCTAACCGTACGAGTTGGTTCAGAAGTACCCATCCTGAAAACACAGAAAGAAAACACAAAAAAAACTAGAAAAGAGAGGATTAGAGGTTAGTAGAATAAATAAATAGTAAAAGAACTGGCTTGTTCCCCGGCAAGTGGACGGTGTACAGCTGTAGCACTTTCCTTTAAAGTATTCCAAGGTTTAATATCGAATCCACAGAGAACAAGCGGGACTTAAACTATTATTTAAACTACTAAATTAATATAGCGAAGGTGTGTGTGAAAAAAATGATTAACAACTAGAGGTGAAAGAGCCTGCGGTTGTAATAAGGTTATAAAAAAGATTCTCTCCTATTGTTTGGGACGCTGGCATGCAACTCGGATTATTGTTCAATTGATAGGTTTAGTATTCTACAAGACATGGTGATTGGTGGTTTCGTTCGCCCCGATCCTGTCACGACAAGAGTTAATAGCTCCCCACTGGTTTCTTGCACTATGTGATAATCGATAGCATAGCTGTGGCCTCAACTACACTAATGAAATCGTGTATTGATCAGATACGGAATAAGCGCATCACATAGACTGAACGCATCAAAAGAGTATCGTAAGTGTGAGAGTTACATAGCCAGATTTCCCTCGCTACGGAGAGAATATGAGATTTACTCACGCATCATACTGCAACACATGAACATGGCTACAATAGAACACGAGGATTCAGCGTGGACGTCCTGGTGCCGATCGGCACGGCAGCGTGCCGGTCGGCATGATCCTTCCTTTTGGTGGTGATGATCGGTAAGTGCCGTCTTCGCCGCCACAACCTTCAACCTAGGTCAAAAACTTCTTTCTGTTCGCTCCCCCTCCTCTTTTGTTTTGGGTTGCGACTAAGATCTCCTTTTTATAGCTTCCTTCGGTCATGGGCTTCTTTCCACCGACTCTGACTCCGATATCGCTTCTGGGCTTCATCCCTTCCGAGTGGGCTTTGTGTCCGGCTAAACCTTGATGGTGCCGGTCGGCACGAGGACTGTGCCGACCGGCACAGCCTCCAAACTCTTCTTTCTTCGGGCCTCCGGTAGCTCTTTATCCGTAGTCTCTCTATTTTCACCTGTTTTCTGCAAATCCTTCCAAATACACAGAAACTACGCATATATATAATAATGGGGTTAATTGTTAACAGTAATGACATAATAAGGTATTAAAACACCATATTTGTCATATAAAATGGGTACATAGAAAGCATCAACAGGGAGGACCCCCAGGTAACTATTTCTAACTTTCTCAATAAATAAATAAACTCCCTGTTTCGAATAAATGCTAGAATCTTGGTGAATTGCTACACTTAAGGGAAATGATGATCGAATTACAAGTTAGCTTCCCATGTGTCGCATAGATGCAACCTCTACTCCTGACATATGTGTTATTTTTATTTGAGCATGATCACATCATGAGTCTTGCTTATTTCCATGGGTTGCATTTGTTACACCAAGTCTGAGCATTGTGGGTTATGATATGGCATGATTAGGACTTGTAGCAATTTCGTAGCATGGTTTCATCCAGAGATGTTTTCCTTAAATTGCTGCAAGTACCTAAAACCCTTCTGTTTTGGCACACTTCTCTTAGTGTGAGGATTTATTTACCTACCAGAGCCATATCATAATATTCAAAACAGCCCCACTCATAGCCAATTGTTTGTGTATTGAGTTTAGTTAAGGTTTGATGTACTCTTGAAACTAAGCACTCCAAATTTTCGTCATAATTCCTTCGCGTGTGTTTTCCAAAATTCTTTCCACCAAATAAAAAGGGGAATGTTTGGACAAATCAACCAGACATTGTTCAAGTTTGCAAAACAACTGGTCCATCCAAAAGCTCAAGAATATTTCAAAATGTTTCCTTGAACCATGCGAAATTTTGGCCCCTTGCACCATGGAGTATTAAAAAAAAACTCCATGGTTGCATGACAAACAAAGGCTATATGGTTCTTATTATAAACATCTTGAGCAAAATAAAGGATCAATGTTTTCTAAACCCCCTTACACAAGTGTGAGTTCATTTTCTCCCCCTCCGTCACACCATTTCTTATGACCAAAATATAAGGAGTTGCTATGTTGATTGAGACTCATTCTTTAGCTTTACAATATATGCATGGCATTTGTGCACTCCGTACCAAGCTCCACATACAAAGCTCATTTGGTAGAAGGTAGGATGAGTGAAGCTTGTAGGAATAGACTCACATGAAGGCTGGTAAGAGAAGTGCCTGCCAAAACAAAGGAGAAATTTTTACACCTTACCTTGCAGCACATAAAAACTCTGGATGCATACCTGCTAAAATTGTTTACTTGTCTGAAAGTGCCATTCTAATTTTCAATGCTGCATGACAAGGTGTGACATAAAAGCCCCACGATTTTTGCAACACTCATGAATATTTCATACTCTCGTAAACTTACCACTGTTTAGGGAGTATGTTGTTGCATCTTTATTACCCATGGGACGCTTCTTTGTAACTCCTGATCCGCCGGTACCCTGAGTTGAGTTTGCTCGGGACGAGCAAAGTTTAAGCTTAGGGAGGTTGTTGGCGGTCGTTAAACCATGTTTGGACTGCCACCCTACCGGTAAATAAAAGCATATCACCAAGATTCTGTGCATAGTAGATAGGAATAACACTACTCCACAAGTTTCGGTGAATATTTGGATGCAGGAGTGAATATGGAGGAAAATGGGCCCAGCTAAGGGAAATCCCTGGCCGGCCGACCCCACCATAGGCCGGCCGGCCCCACCTGGTGGCCATTGGCCTCGGGCTTCCTCCAGTGGGTTGGAAACAGGCTCACAATGCATAATTGAAGGCCCAGCCCAGCGCATTCCACTGCCATTCTAGAAGGTGGGCCATTTGGGCCTTTACTTGGCCCTCACTGTTTCTGCCGCCCCCAGGACATCACCGACTGAACAACCGTCATCAGGAGGCAATCAGAGATGCTCAGAAGCGAGGCGGTGGCGAACCGCCACATCGAGCGGCCGGCCGGTCCCCCTACTTGGCCGGTCGGCCAGACCTGGCGGCCCCGCCACTCCAGCTTCGACTACAAATACCCCACCGTCCTAAGGAGGCTATAAATAGCACCGGTGGCCGGAGGAACAACTCGCACCACACTTCATCCAAGTGTTTATTTCTTGTTTAGTAGTACTTTGGGAGTTAGAGTAGAGTAGAGTAGAGTGAGAGCTCTCTCGGGCTTCCGGAGTCTTCTCAGAGTTTCGGTATAGTTCTTTGTATCTTGACTCTAGTAGAAATATTCTTTTATTTAATATATATTTATATTTAGCTTTATCTTTATTTATTTCTTTTAGTAGTTCTTTTCTATTTAGTTTATTTATTCTGTTAAGTAAGTGCTAGTAGAAGTCTTGTTGTGGGATTCGTGATTGTTGTCTAAAGAGTACGAGAGAGTGCCTTCGTCGGAGATGACGTCCGCGCTTGGTGAAATCTGTGCTCTATTCTTAGATAGGACTGCTCCGTTGATCAAGAGTAGTTCCTCTAGGCAGGTTGTAAGCATGGAGCTTAGAGCCTGGCCTATGCACGTTTGGCACCCAACCCCACAGAGGATGGTAGCCGCGAGTGTATGTGACAGCTACACCGGTCTCTGTAATCCACCACGTCCGGGTTGGACAGGCAGGGTCTTAATTATAGTGTACGGCTCCCTAGGTCGAACTAGTAGCATCGGTTCACATGGCCTAGCATGTGTGTGCCCCGAAATAACATGACTTGTATGTGCATGAGCTTAGCTAGAATAGATAATCTTTATAGAGTTGACTGCTAGGAAGAGTAAATACTAGATGAACATATAGGAAGTTTTGACTCTATCTCGTTGCTCTCCCAAATGTATACTACGTTTTTATTTTCTTTTATCACTTAGGATTAGATGGTGTGTGC
This sequence comes from Eragrostis nindensis, assembly GCA_012490785.1. NCBI lineage: Eukaryota > Viridiplantae > Streptophyta > Magnoliopsida > Poales > Poaceae > Eragrostis > Eragrostis nindensis. Next base: position 82,559 of record JAAXCT010001473.1, read on the forward strand.
CAACCCATATTTATCATGCAAAACCTGACCCTCGTCTCAAGTATAGTTGATATATTGTTTTTCTCCAAATTATGCAATGCATTATACTATTCAGCTTCCTTTCGTTCTACTTCCCTGCGGAAATATAAATACGATAACCCTGGAATACTCCAATGTGAAGTGCTACAATGGTGATCCGTGCGCTTGCGGAATTAATGAATTTAATTTACACGCATAAGAACCGCCAACAGTCTCTCAGACACTTGGAGTAGAAGAGAAGAAGTGGAGGAACCAAAAAGGATGAAGTTGGAGTCAAGGATCGAGGAGAAGATCGAGATCAGCTTCAAAAGAAGCCACCGTATGATACGATGCCAGTCACCGTATGATACGATGACTGCGAGAAAAGAAGACCAGAGAAGGAGATGTTCTGGCAGAGATGAGATAGTCACCGTATGACACGGTGAGGTGGTCACCGTATGATACGGTGGTCACCGTATGATTCCAGAGAGTTGGAAGTGGCTGTGAAGCTGAAGAGATGAAGTCACCGTATGATACGGTGGGGGTCACCGTATGATACGGTGATCCCTGGGGATGAAGACCAGAGAAGGAAGTTCCTCTGGCAGGCGACAAAAGAGTCACCGTATGATACGGTGCTCCCAGTCACCGTATGATACGGTGGATGCTACGGTGACTCTGTCGACAGACTGCTTTTTGGTTACGGCTAGTTTGAGGTTGGAGGCCTATATATAGCTGGTTACCTGCCCCTTTGAGGGTCTCTTGGCCGTTGGAAGAGTTGAGGAAACCTGGGAGAAGCCAAGAGCAAGAAGGAGAAGCACTTGAGAAGGATTTGGAGTGATCCTAGTGCTTGAGAGAGTAGCAACCTTGCATCCATTGATCTCTAGGCTAGGGAGTGCTTGAGAGAGTCAAATTGGGCTGTTACTCTTGGTCTATGGCAAGACCTAGACCGGTTAGGCGTCGGTGTTGAGCTGTCCAAGAAGATTGTGGAAGCCGGCACAAGTTTGTACACGGTCTTGGAGCTTCCCGTGTGAAAGAAGCATCACTAGTGGAGCGCGCTTTGGCACGCATCAAGTGCGGAGCCTTACCTTCGGAAGAGTACCCGGAAGAGAGCCCGGCGGGACGTGCCCGCGACTTCACTCGGGGAGTGGAGTGTGCTCTAGGAGGGATCGCCATCGAGCGGAGGGACGGGTCGAGACTCCGACGGGAATGACCCAACGTGGAGTAGGGGAAGCCGCCATCCTTCTGAGACCACGAGAAAAATCATGAGCATTCCTAACCCTATCTCCTTTACTTTCTAGCATTTACGTTTCCGCATTTACTTGATAGTAGAATTGCTTGTGTAGGTTGTTGCTCTTGCCAGAGTAGTTTTGTGTGCGCGCTTTGCTAGCTTCTTGTCATCACCAAAACTAGTCTAGCTTGTTTCACGCTTGAGTACGTTTGGAAGAAATTGTTGAGACGCCGATTCACCCCCCCCCCCCCCCCCCCTCTCGGTACCTTGATCCTTTCAGCCGGCCGGCCTATGGTGGGGCCAGCCGGCCAGGGATACTAGATCCTTCAGATGGGACAACCTTTCTATTTAGTGTGTGTATAGAATTTCCAATTCACCTCCCTCCAGAGACATCAAGATCAACACACATAAACGGTTACATCTAGGAATAATATGCATCCATTTGCTTCCCTTTGATGGCTCTAACAGGAAGGTACGATATAATCATTGATGGTAGGAATTATTGTGTTTCTACCCCTGGTTTGCCTCTCAATGCGATTTTACCCCTCTTTTTTAAAATTTGCGATTTAACCCGTAGTTTCTCAAACTGAAGCGTGACTTTGCCCTATTGTCATTTTACCCCTGATAGGGGTAAACTTTGTCTTCTTTTTGAAATTTCAGGGGTAAAATCGCAAATCCTTAATTTCAGAGGTAAAATCACAATTGGAAGGTAAAGCAGGGGTAAAAACACAATAGTTCCTTGACGTAGTGAATATAAGGGCTCTTTGCCTTAGTGAATTGAGGCACTTTTGACCCTTCAACATGAACACTTCACTTTTCTTAGGCTCATGGCCAATGACATCCTTGATATGTGGACATATTCTATTTATATATGCAGTTCTTGCATACTTTACCTTACCCTTGTCTTTTTTTCACTACTTCGTTACCATGGTCTTTAATTCCTCTACCAACATAGTACTAGTGGCACAAGCATTAGACTTGATATTAAAAATCTAGCACAGCTAGTACCTGTAGATGAATTATAGGAGCAAGATGCATGCATGATGGTGTGTATGTGTGCAATAAAAACTATTTAAATCTGAGCTTTTACACTTTCTTCAGTAGTATTTTTAATCTCTAAAAGATCTATAAAGAACTATTGTAAAAATTTGCAATTTAGCAGAAATAAGTGTTCCCGCATGGATGAGATCAAGAAATTTCAACTTGGAAGAGACCAAGAAATCATAAATAGAAAAGAATAAAGTCTATTTTACTCCCTCCAACTTTGTTCTTAGTCTAGATAACCCCCTAAACTATATTTTGGTTTACTTTACCCCAACATTTGCCAAATCAGCTCAGTTTACACCTTTTCTCTCAAATCTAATGTGATCACTCACGTGGAGTTAGGTCAAAGCCAATTTTATATACTCAGTCCAGATACGCATGCATTCCAAGGTGGTGCGAAGCATTCTTGTCGATTTTTAGCCAACAATTTGTCCTAATGTCTCTACAATTTTATCCACGATGACGTAGCCATCCTCGCCAATTCCACCCAAAAGTTCACCATGATCGTTGTTTTCGTGGACTAGCGTCGCATATGAATGAACCTATGTCGAGTTGCATCCACAAAACTGCCTTGACATGAGTCTACGTTAGCAAAATCGCTTTGGATTGGAGAGAAAAGGTGTAAAGTAAGCTGATTTGGCAAATGTTAGGGGTAAAGTAAACCAAATTGTAGTTTTTTTTGGGGGGGGGGGGGGGGGGGGGGGGGGTTATCTGGACTATGGCTAAACTTTGAGGGAGTAAAGTGGACTGTATCCAATAGAAAAATAGCTATGGCAACATACAAAACAAACATTAACACTTTACAATTATTTATTGTATATCATACATTTCAACATATACAAACATAAGAAGTTGTAGCAATAAAACAGCTCATACAACATATAATAGTAGCCATTGTAATGTAAAAGAATGATTGTTGCAAGATATGGCGATACCTATTGCAGCGTATAAACTATATGATATAACTAAATACAAAAAATAACATCAATATACAAAATATCTGTCACGACATTTGAGAAAAATATTGTAATATATACAATTGATAGATAGGTAAAACCCAAACTAAGAAACGAACTAGCAAATCTTAGAAAAAAAAATGATATTGGGTTTATTATGTTTTCTCCATTCTAATTTTTTTTTGTGCGATACATAGGCGCAAATACTCATGAGTATTCACCCTTAAGAACTAAAGCGCGCACACCCCTACCTCTATGAGCGCTAACGAGAGACTGAGCTGGCTGATTTTGAGGTTCGTGAAGTCACCATAGGCAATCTTTTGGGGGGGTTGTTCCACCACCCGAAACCTTACCACCTGAGCTATGCTTAGTTTGCATCTCCATCCCAACTTATATGGACCTATTAAGGAACTAAAATTTGATTGCAATAAAAAAACATACCACATAGTAACAATTTAGATAGCAAGGCTCTCGGTTACTGAATCTGTCATATTAATATTGGCCAAGAAAAGAAGCAGCATGCATGTTCGCTCTCAAAGCCTAGAAATTAGCATAATACACCTATCCACATTTTTTTGAAGTTACCCAACCACCACTATTAGGAAAAAAATAGTATAAAATTCTCCTTATATAATTGTATATATTATCCGTTATCACTTTTATGAAAACAATCAATAAAAATAATAGTGGTAGAAAAAAATGATGCTATGACAAGAATTAATTAATACGACGTTCAATATAATACAATACTAATCATATTATTGTAGTCGTGCAAATGCGTGAGTCACACTATTAGTTTCAAGTTCAACATAACTAACGTCCAACAAAAGGTCAAGTCATTTTCAGCCCTAATTACAAATTGTCGATAGTATGTTCAGATCACTTTGGTAAAATGTTATTGGGTTTTCCTTTCATATATGACGCCTGGATTTCACGTACTTTTGTCGCTGCTTGTCTCATGTTCATCCGCTCACTTGGATACTGACGCGTGCAAGAAAGTGCTACTTCTAGCAGAGAGCACAAGCACTGGTTGACTTCGCGTTCTGATACTGAATTTCGTTGAGCTAAGGGCTTGCATTCTTCCCGGAGGACATCATCAATGACCTGCAATGCATGATCTTGGAAGTTCTTCTCAACAAAGATGACAATGGTAAGTCCCTGCTCGAACATTTGATCCGTTGGTCTTTTGCCAGTCAGCATCTCCAGAAGCACAATTCCAAAACTATAAACATCCCCACAAATTGATGCGCGTCCGCCTCCGGCATACTCTGTAGAAACGAAATAAAAAGAGTATAGTGCATGAAAATAACAGAGCATATAGCTGCATATTGGAGATGTCATGACAGCAACTGTACCTGGAGCAATATAGCCTATAGTCCCCTTAACACCAAATGTACTTGTATTTGAATCTCCAGATGGTAGTGAATTAGAACCATGAAAGAAGCTCGCAATACCAAAGTCCCCCAACCTAGCATTCAAATCATCGTCTAGAAGGATATTACAGGGCTTCACATCACAGTGGATAATTGTTCTGCTTCCGGTGTCATTGTGTAAATAATCTAATGCATCAGCTATGTTAACAATTATGTTTATTCTCTGAGTTAAGCCCAGACGCTTTGGATCTTTCCCATTCCCTTTGTGATGCAGCCATATGTCTAAGTTTCCATTTGACATGTATTCATAAACCAGAGCTTTGAAAAGTTTTCCTTCATTATCCACTGTTGAGCATGCCGTCAAGATAGGAACAAGATTACGATGCTGAATTCTTCTCAAAGCTTCACATTCTGCAAAGAAACTTTTGTCTGCTCCTTGCATATCAAGGTCAAGAACCTTCACCGCCACTTCCAGCTTTCCTTTCATTAACTTCCCTTTATAGACTGAACCATAGCTCCCTTTCCCAATAAGGTTACTCTCTGAAAAATTCTGCGTGGCTTGAGCTATATCATTGTAAGAAACTCTGAGGAGATGCTTTCCAAAAGAAGGAAAAGGTAAATTATTTTGTCTAGATATCTTTCCCTCAGTCAGTATAAAATAGACCAACATTATGAGGGACATGAAACCAAATACTGGGATGAGTACCCTAATCAGGTAGTATTGTATTTGTTTTCTCCGAGAGACTGTAGGACATTGACGGATATGTAGATCCGGCACTCCTCCACAAAGTCCCCAGTTGCCAAGAAGTGAGACGGATTTGGCATTTCCAAATACTCCGTTTTCTGGCACTTTTCCTTGAAGATTATTGTACGAGAGATCCAGCTGGGTGAGATGTTTTAGATCACCCAGTTCTGTTGGAATGGAACCTGATAAATTGTTGTGTGAAAGATTTAGCAGGGTCAGGCTCGTTAGGTCACTGAAAGTCTTTGCTGAAACGTTCCCTTGGAGGAAGTTATGATCCATTTCAATGATCTGTAAATCTTCACAGTTTCCCAAGGTTGTAGGAATTTCCCCAGTAAGCTTATTGGACGAAACATATAATTCAGTGAGAAGTTTCAGATTACTGATTTCTGGATGCAGTGGGCCTTCTAAATTATTGTATGATACTGCAAATGATCTGACTGCGGATTCAGCATGGAAGATTTCTTTAGGAAGACCATCCTGTAGATTATTATAGCTAAGGTTCAGCACTCCAAGCATAGGAAGGTTTCCCAAATCCGGTGGTACTGGACCTTGAAGTTTGTTTTTTGCCAAAGAGACATAGGTCAATTTAGTAAGATTGCCCATAGAGGATGGAATCTGTCCTTCAAATCCATTTTCTGCTAGAGAGAGGACTGTCAATTTATTTAAATTACCTACAGAGGATGGGATTGGACCGTTGAAGTTGTTTGCATTGAGATTTATACCTTCCAGATTGTTCAGATTTCCAAACCACCCTTCAATTGAACCGTTGAGATTGTTGTTATATAGTTCTAGTGTCGTTAAGCCAGTTAGGTTCCCTATGCTTGTAGGAACTGTCCCTGACAAGTCGTTTGCAGCCAAACCTAGCTGTATGAAGTTTTCTGACAGCTTACTGAAAAAATTTGGTATAGCTCCTTGAAACTGATTTTCATTTAGCACTAGCACTTCCAGAGAGCTATGGTTACCTATGAAATTCCAGTTTTGGCTATCCTTTGCTTCAAGATTGTTTGTTTTGAGTTTTAGAGAAGTCAACATCCCAAGGTTGCCCAGTGAACTAGGAACCAGGCCAGTGAAATTGTTGTATGACAAATCTAATTGTTGCAGTTCTGAAATATTGCCTAGTGAAGCTGGGATATGACCTTCAAACTTGTTGTAGTCCAACAAGAGATTTTGGAGATTCGGGAGCCTATCACCAATGTCAGACGGCAATGCATTCCCGAGCATATTGATGCTTAAGTCCAAATACAGGAGAGAAGAATGATTGAACATAGTCAGTCCACCTGATAGCCAATTTCCACCAATGATCAAATACTGTAGATTTTGCAATTTTCCGAGTTCATCGGGAAGATCTCCCGTCAGTTGGTTATCGGCAATATTGAGTGCTCCTAGGAGGGTAAGGTTTTTCATGCTTGTTGGGATTGTTCCAGTAAGATTATTTGTGGAGAGCTGTAAGAAAAACATATTGAGGAGAAGGCCTATATCGAGGGGAATTCCACCTGTGAGTGAATTGGAGGATAAGTCTAACCACTGTAGGTTAGAACAATTTGTAATGGTATCAGGAATGGCCCCTTGCAATGAGTTCTGCGCCAGCACAAGTGTTTTCATTCTGTGGAGACGATTGAGAGGAGGTAGTTTCCCTGAGAAACTATTCGTGGACAAGTTCAGTGATTCAAGAAAAGTAAGGTTTCCAATGGAGGGGGAAATTGAACCTGCCAGGTCTAAGCCGCCAAGGCTCAGCCTCGTGACTCGACCTGGGTGCTTTAGGCTGCAGTGGACGCCCTCCCACTGGCAATGAGGCTTCTTAGAATTCCAAGAGCTTAATGCTCCTTCGGGGTAATTGATGGCCTGCTTGAAATCAAGCAATGAGAGCATGTCCGTGCTGTTATCAGGTATCATCAAGCAACGGCTGTGGCTGACTCCATAAGACAGCAGCAGCAACCACAATAGTGTCGTGGTGGGGTTCGCCGATTGATTGGCCGACATGGCAGGTTGGTTACCTGAAAACAAAATGAATAAACATTCTGGATACTACTACGGGCTAATTCTTATTAATCAAAAGAAATATAACTTCAAAAGTCTACACCAACGATGGATACCATTGAACTCACAAACATCTAAATAGTGGACATTAAGCACCGCAGATGTTCACCCGCAGAGCTAAAGCTAAGCAACCATGGTAAGAATGCTGTAACATGGCAGCGTGCAATATTACAGCATTCTTAGACCGTACAGAAACTGGAACAGCAACCATGGAACCATGTAAAACCAGAAAGTGTCAAATGGAGGAAAGAGAGTAGGCACCTCTGCTCGGCCGAAGAGCGGGTAACATGACAGACCTCTCCCCGTTGTTTGGTTTAGCTTTGGTGTTTGAACTGCGAACTTTGGGTTGGGGTGCTCAGTTAGCTTAGTGCCCCGGGGTTTAAAAACTGTTTTACAGCACCTTGCATCCACACACTTTGCATTCTCAGTCAGGCATTATCTTAGCTTGACCGACGTTGCAACGACAGGAGCCGAAGACCCGGAGTCCGTCAAACTCACCAGTTACTGCTGCTTCACAGTTATCAATCTCTCCAACCAGCGCCGCCGTCGCTGTTCGAGCTAGACAAGATTGTTGCGTCATGTCCAGCCATGAATTCTGGGCTCGTCCACCTCTACTTTTCAGCAGGAACCGAACAGAGAAATTCTGGGATGATGTGATTCTTGTCCCGTGCGGTTTCGATGTTGACAAATCTGCGCTTGTGGAAATGTCTACCCGTAATATTCTCGTATCCATATCAGATTTATTTTTTGTGATGATCACGCTTCCAGAATGTGTTTGTGTGGCACGATCCGTTCAAAGGTTATCTTTGACAGGGTGGCGGGTCAAGTCAACTTGTATGTATCCGGCCAGGACAAGAATAGTGTGTAGAATGCCGTGCGTCACACAACGCTGCAGGTGGTGAATATTGCTCGAATTCTAGAAATATCAAGGGAAATATATTATTTTCTTTGATTTGGAGAGTGCAATATGTGCAGTTTCCATGGGGTTAGTTAATATATCCTCACGTCCAAACAAAGGTTATTTTATTTTCTTAAACAAGGTCAGATATGTATCGGATTCAGGTCAATAATATATTATGCGACAACAGGTTCTCAAAAAAAAAATATTGTGGATAAAATAGACTGGTAAGGTTTTATATCCTTAGAGTTCGTCACTACAAAAATGATTAATAATTAAGTTTAAGAGTAAAATGTATAAATGGCCATTGAACTTGCGTGTCGATTTCAAATTAGCCATTGTACTCATGAAAGTGTAATTCGTGGTCATTAATCTAGACCTTTCGTGTCGATACGGCTATTACTTTTATATAACCATACGTATTTTGATGACGTGTCATACATATTAGACTCCAATGGATTCAACTTGTCGCACAGCACCAACACACATGACCTTCTTTCCTTTACAATTTAATTTATTAGTTAAGATACGGGCCCCTTCCATCTTTCTAAATAAATGATTTCCATCTATTACTTCCATCTTTCTAAATAAATGCTTTCCATCTATTACTTCTTTTTCATTTGGAATGGGCCACGATCTGGCGGCGGTGCTACAAGCGACAAGCAATGACAGAATACAATCGAGCAGAATTGATTGGAGGCTTATCAGAACTTACTCATCTAAGGTCTAATTCGTCTTTCCTAATGTTGCCGAAACGATGAACTGAAGAAATTTTCTTAACCTACCAAGTACTTAACATGTCCTTTCCATGCATCTGTGGATCCGTTCCCGCTTAGTCATATGACAACATATGCAAAAGCTATAATTTCGAGTAGTTTTACTGCCTAAAATGGCAGACATTAGTTTCTCAAAACTAATAACCATTATTTAAGTTCTGATATTAGACTCCTCGAAAATTTATACATTTCTTATTGTATTTTGTTTTGTTTTGTGCATAATAAAGTTTTTGACTTGAACATTGTTATTAAGGCGTTACAAACGTGTGACAATCCTGAAACCCTTACTGAAGTCATGGAACAGTCGTGTATATTGACCATTAAGGGGCCGTTCGGATCCCCCTCTATTTCACCCTCTAAACTTCTACCCTCTAAAGTAAAAAAGAATCTTACTATTTAGGGGTACTAAATAAAATTTAATTGCAAAACCTTTCTGCAGACGGGTGTTATTTTTCGAGACGAATCTAACGAGCCTAATTAATCAATGTTTTGACACAGTGATGCTACAGTAACCATCGTCTAATCGTGGCTTAATTACCCTCATTACGTTCGTCTCGCGAAATAGAGGGGAGGTCCTGGACTTAGTTTTGTGATTTGACTTTGTTTAGTACACATAAATCGTGCCGGCATTATTGATGTGACTGCTACAGCACCTTCTAAAGTTTTTATAGCCTCATCCGAACGCAGCCTAAGGTTTACGTAATTGCAAGCAAAGCCAATTTTCACATGTTTGCGACGTTGTTTGTGGCAGGACCCAGGTGGCACTCTGGATTACAACTTGGTCCCCAGGCACTAGAACTTGTGTTCTGCTATACCACTTGCAATAGCCATAGCCCATACCCACCACCATCTGGAATCTCATCTCGCCTTGTACCAGTAAACTAAGCAGAGGATGGCTGCGGCTTCTCCGTCTCCTCACGGTCACGGTGTGCGCATCCGGGTCTCGGGACAGGTCGAGGTCATCCGCCGTGCCTCCTCCTACCGTTGCTGGGCCTAATAATTTCTTTTTGTCAAATCCGGTTTTATTGACAAAACTAAATGATCATCTATATGTGTGGTCAAAATCAAATTTTACACATATAAGACAAAATGAAGTAACAATATAACCAATATCACAAATATAACCAATGTCACAAATATAACAAATTGTGCTTCTGATATCTGGACATAGATTTCGATAAAATGAATATTGAATTGGAAACAAATTGTGCCTTTTGGGTTGTTCTTACATATGCATTATTATTGGTGCTGTCAGAAAACAATAGGTTAATGTGCATAAGTTGATTGAGAGCATCCTTTATTTTCTCTGTGTTCTGATCATCAAATGAATTGGGTTGTCCTAGTTTGGCCTGTTTTCTGATCTACTCTTATGTTGATGCCCCACCTGATTAGAAATGTGGTTTTTATCGTGCAATTATTTTCAGTAACTCATTCTTTAGCTTGCAAGGGTGCTTTGGGTGCTTAAAACCATTTTCCTTTTTCAACTTTCAGGGCCATTACAAGCTGCAGACTCGACAATCTATAGGAGCTCAAGAATAGTGTTACAGTGTTTTGGATCTTGTTTGCGTTGAGGATCTCCAGCTATAACAAGTGCTACATGTAGGCCTGCTGAATTAAAAAAACCAACATATATCATAAACTTTGTTTTGTTCTTGGATAGAATCTTTTGAGCATTTCAAAATTTGCTAAATTCTGAATACATTATCATGACTAATGGTATCTCTTCATGGTTTGCAACGAGTGTGCATAGAAAATCTCGGTTTTGTTAGTCAAGATTATTGTGAGATTTAGGCTGGGATTAACCAATTATCACGTATAAGGATTGAATTTTGTATCCTGTGAATATTGAGCTGGGTTGAAGGTTTTTTTTTTATATCACCGTGGCGTTAGCACGGGCAGTATACTAGTTACAATAAATGTCTCAAAGAACTAAAAAAATATAATGCTAGCGAAAGTCTCCATAACACCATAGGCAGTCGACCGGAGGCTCCACGAGCTTAGTGTTCATCATCGTTGTCAAAGTAGTTCTTCTTCAATCTCCGAGCAACATTTAATAATTGTAGAGGAAATAATGTGAGAGTACATGTCGCACTCCACAAGTGTAAGAAAATAGAGAAAATTGCTTATTTGCCCCTAGTAAAGTTGTTGATTCCTTCCTTGGCCCTTTCTCAAAAAAAAAAAATTCCCTATATGACCCAGAACTCCAATTTCATTCCTTTCTTGGCCTTTCCGTAAGTTTCAAGTGCTAACGGTGCTAAATGAGGGGTGAAATGACCTTTATACCCCTGAAGTGAATTAAAATATAAAATTTAATTTCAGAAGTATTTATTTGTTCTAACATACCAGAATAATATAACTGATCAATATTTCATCATTACAAAAAAATTTGGCACAATATTTCATCATTACAAAAAAAAGGCATTATTTCAGAATTTTGGAACAAATAAATACTTTCGAAACTGAATTATATATTTTAATTCTAAAGGTCATTTCACACCTCATTTAACACCGTTAGCACTTGAAACTCACGGAAGGGCTAAGAAAGGAATGGAATTAGAGTGCTGGGTCATATAGGGAAAAATTTTGAAAAAGGGCCAAGGAAGGAACCAGTAACTTTACTAGGGCCAAATAAGGAACTTTCTCAAGAAAATATGACATGCAAACTTATATGAAATAAAGGCTGACATATGGTTCATTGCAGAAAAGAAACTACAACTAAGACATAAAGCACCTATATTACTAAGTGATGACAACTCCCAACTCAAACAGACGAACAACTCACCAGGTTCCAACCGCCAGGCTACCAACTCATCGGGTTACCACCACCCGACTACCATACCAACCAAACCACAGCCAACAAATCATGAATAAGTCCAGATTTGCTCGTGACCGTGAGCACGGACGTCAAGATAATTTTACACTCTGCAGAGGTTGCACCACTTTACCCACAAGTCGTGATTTCATCACCCATCGGTGACTAAATCCTCCATCATGCCACGTGCACACTTCCGAAGGTTTGCGTACAGAAGATCACTACGAGGCTTCTACGAAGCGCCTCCAAACTTATATGTAGCCGCTAAGGTTCCACCACTAATAGCATACCTAAAGTCCATTTCACCTCGCTGCAGAAGCCCTCTCTAACGCCACAAAACATCCAAATGGTGCACACAAGGTAAGAAGACATATAATTAATTGGCCAAGCTGTTCCATAACAGTCTTGTGATGGCGCATATATGCCAGGTTACATGCTGTATGAACCGGCCCTTAGAATCTAAAACAGGTACAAGCACAAACCAATGTCTCGTACATGATGGCATCACACCAAACCAATAATCTTGCTCGGATTCCCTAATCATCATGTTGCTAACCTTATCATTCCAATTTAATTGCGAGATCATTAGTCAAGATTAAGACATCTTCCCATCCCAAACATACATCAGGGGTAAGCATAAATCTACCTACAACATAGATACTGCCCAACTGACGACAAAAAATAATAAGAAACAAGATAATGACACATAGGATTCAAATTAAACGTTATGCATGGCTAAACTAGAGAGAGAAAGCAAATAGGATCAAAATGCATCAAAGACACTTGCCTGTTTCATATAGTGCTGCTACTCAGAGTCTTCGGTATATCTTGATTTTCCTCTTCTTGATTCTCATACTACGCACTCTATAAAACGGTAGATCGAAAAAAGCACACATACACAAACAATAAGAAACAGTACATCAAAATATATCAAAAGACAAAGGCAACTGTACTAATAGAAATTACTCGCCGCTAAGATCGTTTGAGCGCAAGAATATCTAAAAACGGATTTACGAGCAAAAAGTTATAAGCTTTTGAAGTGAGAAGGTCTATTATGCAAATCTAGCATTTTCTGGATTTATTCTTCCACCGGAAAACAACGTGGACCAGGTCTATGGCTATTGTGGACAAGGGCAGGGGCGCTGTCCCCCGGTCCACGGTGGACCGACTACGGGAGGGTCGCCGCCGGCGGCTCAATTGCCGGCTTGCCGAAGCTCGGCTGAAACGCTCTCCCGGCCTCGGTTCTCGACGAAGATAGCGCAGGGAGGGAGAGGGGACGACGGCGAGGCTCACCGCCGGTCGGCGACGGGCGGGGGTGGCCGGAGAAGGGTGGTCGACGGCGAGGTGCGACAGCATGATTTTGGCGTCGTCGGGGAGGGCTTCGGGGCGCCAGAGATCATCGTAATCGGGCAGAGGAGGGGCGGCGTGTCGAGGAGAAACTCGGCGTCGGGTCGGTGAAGGACGGGGCAGCGTCCTTGAGCTTCTCCTCGAGCTCCTGTCGGCGGCGTCAATGGCGGCAACGGAGGCGCGAGGATGCGGGGTCGCGAGAGGCGGCGACGGCGTACAGGCGGTGGCGCGCGGCGCTAGGTCTCGGATGCAGCGCGCGCTTAGGCTGGCTGGGCCGCGGGCGAGGGAGAGCTGGGCCGAGCAGGATGCTGAGCTGGGCTAGGGAAACAAAAGAGAAAAGGCCCGGGCGGGAAGAGAAAAGGAGAAAAGAAAGAGGCAAAAGCAAAATGGGCCAAGACGGATTTGGCCCACAGAGGCTGACGGCTTTCTTTTATAAATCTATTTCCCTATTTTATTTTCTGGATAAAAAGGAAATGATTTCTAAACGAATTTCAAAACACAATTTTTTCACTCAAATCAAATCCTACTGCAAACTAATTCGGCATGAGTGCAACAAACAAATATATTATAGCCTAAATTAATTAATTCGATTTATAAAATAGCTCTTTTGCCTAGAGAGAAATGCTAACAACCTAGATAAATCTAATAAAATTTTAATCTATATCAAAAATATTTATTATTTATTGAAAATTTAGTCATATTCCAAATTTTGAAATTTTAAGGTGTGACATTTTAATTTAGTCATATTCTAAATTTTGAAATTTTAAGGTGCGACATTTTTCCCATCAGCGTCTAACCGCTACAAACGAACGGTGCCGTCAATTCTTGTACCGCTCCGAGCTTTTTATTCTCTCTATCTGGGTTGATCCTTGATCCTTCCTAGTCTCCATCTGGGTTTGAGCGGCACTGCGGCAGTAAAGCTGCAAGCTCGAGCTTGATGGCTGGACTCTGGTGGTGGGGAACTGGAGACCTTGATTTGGGATGGCTGTCATCATATTCCAGCGACGGCGACATCCTTATACCTGGCAACGGTTTGAAATTCTTTCCAATCCTAGCCAGCATGCTGTCGAGGTTTTAGGACCTCGATAGTTATTTTACGGGTATACGAGAATCAAGAACACGATGGTAACACAGGAGACGAGGGTTTATACAAGTTCAGGCCGCCGAAAACGTAATACCCTACGTCCTGTGCTGGTATGATGTATTGTGAGAGAGTTTTCTGTAGGTCTCCTGCCCACCTTATATAGTCGGGGGTGCAAAGTTACATGGATCTAAACCTAGTCGGTTACATAGTAAACAATCTTGTAGTACAAGTTTATTGATGTTTATTTCCTGACCGAGTGGGCCGACTGACTCTAGGTCCGTCGGGCCATCCGGGCCGTCTTGGCCAAACTGAATCCCTATTTCTGGATCACTTGGCCTTGTTGTATCTTGAGTATACCCGGGTCTCCTATCATCAACAGTAGCCCCCGAGTTCTTTTTGATTGATCTTGAAGACTTCCGACTGGTTCCGACTCCATGTACAATAATTCACAGCATAGCTGGTCAATAAAAAGGAACTCCAAAGAGTAATAGTTACCGAAATAACCCGATGAAGAAACTGAAACCTGTGAATACCAAGATCAGCAAGGCCTCGAATTAGGCATGAAGATGAAAGAACACCCAATGCCGACTGACGTCGGGAACAAAGGCTGGGCTCATAAAGCGTGTCCTACCTGTCAGTAGCATTCAACTCGGAGTTGACCAAGACTTTAAAAATTATGCTTACTAGCAGAATTTTTTTAAAACACACCTGTAAAGTGCAGCCCCCGAGCTTCTGAGTAATCCAAAGGATTAGGCAGAAGATCTAAAAGAGCCTGGCATATAGACTAAAAATCTATTACCGTAAAGGGGAACTCCATAGGAGTTATGGGAACTCCCCACAACTGGTGCACTACAGCTGTTAAAAACCAGAAGTGAGTTGCGAGTCTCGAACCAAGCTTTCACTCGGCCGGAATCTAAGCCCATCCAGCAACTTGTGCCCAGGATGATGACAGCTCGTAAGTTGTGGCGACCGCCTCGCCCTTCACTGCAGTTCAGAAAACCGACTCAAAGAGCGAGTTCAATTCTGGGAATAACCTCCCGTGGGCCTTCAATGTCCGAGTGAAGATCTTGATCAATTATAGCTCGAAGAATATGGCCTCTGATCAGCCGAGTGAAAAAAAGCATAGGGTGCACGTCTAGTGCATCCTATGGATGTAGCCCCCGAGTCTATGAAGAAGTCGCAGAGTTGTTCATAGACTCTAGTAGAAGCTGAAGAACATAACCGCATGAAGACATTCACTGAAGGTAAATCCAAAACACCTGACCACACTGTGCCCAAATGAAATGAAGATCTTGCGAAGTAATACTTGCTCGCCTGACCAAATGAAACACGACGTGGGCTCACGCAAGTGAGCCCACGTGGGCTAGCCCCCGAGTCTATGAAGAAGTCGTAGAGTTGTTCATAGACTCCAAGAGTAGCTGAAGAATATAAATCCGAAAATCCGACTGCCGACTGTCCGAGTGAAGAAACATAGGGTGCACGTTAAGTGCATCCTATGGATGTAGCCCCCGAGTCTATGAAGAAGTCGCAGAGTTGTTCATAGACTCTGAAGAAGCTGAGAAGAAGATATACCAAATCCAGGATATGCCGAATGAACTAAATGCCATCAGTATGCTGCCAAAAGTTACTATGCTGGTCACGTGTGTGCTGTCCAAACTGACTCACGAGAACACAGTAAAACCAATAATGCCCAAGATACTGCTTGAATCGTCCTCTTCTGCCTTTCCACCACAGCATCCTTATCAAAAACAGTCATAGCTCTGCTATAAATAAGCTGCTACCGCAGCCCCCAAGTATCCATCGAAGTTAGATGAAGATGAAGAACACCAATAACTCGAAAAAGAAAGGTGCCTCCAGTTCCAACAATCAGCCCCCAGCTGAACCACAACCACCAAATGTAGCCATGCCAAACCTTGAGAACTTAGCCATCGTTGAAGCCCCAATAATACCTCCTCTCAATGTTGTTCTGCCACCGCCAGGTCCATACGACCCGTCTCTGCCTGAGTACATTGACGTCTCATCTGGAGATGAAGCCTCTGGAAATCCTCGCCGTCGCTATCTGCCCAATGGGCTGCCTCCATGGCAGCCCATCAGTCGTCCAGTTGCAAGCCGTACCCGAAGCCGCACTCGTCAAGATCCACCAAGAAGGGAATAAAGGATGAAGATCTTGAAGAGGACCACCAAAACTCTTGTGTCAACTATGTGTAACGTCTTGCTTTCTGCAATTTTGCACCAACTTGTCATGTATCATCATGTTTGAGAATAAAAACCACTTGTGTGTGTCGTTTGCCATCCGGAAGTAACCAGAAGAATAGCCGAGTGATTACGGCCTCAAATAACAGCCGGCCGACTGAATTTGGTTGTCGCTGGAGAAAACATGACGAAAACCTAAGTAGGTCATAACGGGTAGAAAATCTGGACCATTCAAATTAGGTCAACAGATCTGAACCGTTCACCAAAACGTTCCAGCTCATTTAAGTGAATCCGTCGTATCGTCTTCAGTATCTTCCTCAGCACACTTGCGACAGTGCACATTCCTAATCCCCTTCTATCCATCAAGATCCAATCGAGCGATTTCGCAACCGCCAATCCAGCAAACTCCAACCCGCCAATCGCGCCGCCATCGGGGAGATCTGCCGCTGTTGAAGAAATCCGCCGCCGTTGAAGAAGTCAAGCCGCCGTGGGAGAGGTTGAAGCCATGGCCGGGAAGAAGAGAGCCGCCTCGCGCAAGCCGAAGACAAGCTCGCCGCCGCCCGCCGACGAAGATAACCGATGGCCGGAGTCCATCATGACAGAAGAGAGGTGCCAAGCGCTGACTGATGAAGGATTGCTGCCTGAGCAGGAGGTGATTGGATGGCGGCCTGCGGCGGGGGAGCAATTCCCAACCCCCAACCCCGATGAGGTTGTCATTTTCGAGGCCTTCGTGCGCCGAGGGTTAGGGGTACCAACGCATGCCTTCTTTCGGAGCATCCTGTACTTCTACGGCGTGGAACTGCACAACTTGACACCACACTCCATCTTGCACATCGCGGTCTTCATTACTCTCTGTGAAGTCTTCCTCGGAATCCGGCCGCATTTCAATCTGTTCCGTCATTTGTTCGTGCTGAAGATGAAATCGAATGTGAAGCCGACGATCATTGGAGGTGCTGGATTCCAGTTAAGGAATAAGAAATGCTACTTTGATCTGCCATTCCCGACCACTCTCAAAGGTTGGCACTCGAGTTGGTTTTATGTGAAGAACCATTCACCAAGTCTGCCAGCCTTCAAAAGTGTAGCTCCTGTGCAACGAGATACTTGGAGAAGACCCTTAACGGCTGCTGAGAAGTCCGAAGTGACATATCTACTTGCACTGCTTGATGATTTGAAGGATAATGAAGAGCATGATGCACTCACGGGTCCAAGCATTGCTGTTACGTTCTGTGGCAGGAAATTCCAGCCTCTGAAGGATAGAGCTGAGCCGGCTTGGAGATGGCGCGGCAAAAACGATCCCAGTAATGAGAATATCCCTGGAGACACGGCCACCATCATTGAAAACTGAGTGAGGGAGTTCTTCGCGGTTGGAGCTAAAGTGGAGGTGCCACCCATCACTGGTTATCACATCAAGAATCCTCCTCCACCTGTAAGTATCCTTATCTGAAGTCAATACTACTGTAACTCATTGTGCCTATTATGTAATGTATTTGGATATGAACGTCATGCAGGCTTTAGAGATTGAGTTTCGCTCGGACGGCCCGAGTGAACCAGTGTTTGCTGTGGTCTCGCCCCAGAAGAAGAGAAAGAGAGACATACTAGACATCGAGTCTAGTGAAGAACAGAACAACTCCACGGATGCTGCCATTGATGCAGCTATACCAAGCGAGGACGAAGGAGAGAGTCAAAAGACTCCTCAGCAAGATGCTGGAGGAGTCACTGCCTGTGCCACCTCCACCGAAGAAGACGAAGAGGGAGGTGCGACGGCCGACCACTCGGGGAGGCTCAAGCTCGAACCCGAGTAGTGGAGTAATCGTATATGAATCACGCAGGGCAACCCTAGCTGTGAGCCCGACTGCTTCACCGTCACCACGAAGTAGAAAGACACCGCCAAAGACACAAGAAGGCCGAGCCCCTGAGGGGACCTCTGGTGAGCAAGATGGCCAAAGGAGTGCCCCTGCTCCCAGGGAAAGATCATATGAAGACCGTATTAACATCACCCTCTCCACACTGTAAGTGAAACGCACAGGTGTGATATCGAGTGACAATCGCAAAGATGAATCTCATTGACGATTTGTTTAACTGCAGAGCCCCCAGTACAGAAGTGCTGACTGGTGAGCTGGAGCAAACCGCTCCTCCAAGTCCACAAAGAGGTGAAGCTCCTATCCAAGAGACTGCAGAGCAGATGTTCTCAAGCAGTGGAGTACTCATCGAGGACTTGAGTCCTGACGGGAAGGGCACAGCCAGCCAAACTGAAGAGATGGCTGAAGGGGGGAACCCGCAAAGAAGTGCTGAAATGCCTGACTTGGCTGAAGCTGGAGGAAATAACCAACAAGCGCGCGGTGACGAAGCCGAAGATGTACCCCATGAAGTTGGCGCTGACCGTGGAGAGAAGAGTGCTACTGAAGAGGAGGTCCGTGTTGAAAGTGAGACAAACACACAAGGTGACATGCAACCGGAGACTCCAATGAACCCTCCTTCAACTGCTGGAGCTGCAGAGACAACTTTTCCAGAAACAGCCGCAGTCGTAGTGGAGAAAACTGCAACTCCCGCAGTGCCGAGTGAAGAGACTGTTTCCCGAGTGGGAGGAGAGCAAATTGTTGAAGAATCTGCGCTCTGCCGACTGCTGAGACGGGTTGATGACCATCTGCTGAATGGAGCGCAAGCGGAATTCAACATTGCGTCGAGCTTCCATCATCATCATGCTGCTCTCCATACTGTGTTCAATGTAAGTTAAGTTCAGCGTGTCACCTTTATCTTGGAAGGTGCATTTTCTGTAGTCAAGAATGCTGACGCCTGTTGTTGTAGGTGACGGAGGAGAACTTGAAGCTGAAGGACCAAATGATCCGTGACATGAAGACGCAGTTGGAGAAGCAGGCAGCCATGGAAGAGTGAATGAAGACTCTGCTGGCCGAGGCCAAGGCGAAAGACGAGCTCATCCAGCAGCTCCAACAGGAGAAGAACTTGATGACGACGACGGCCGGTGAGTATATTGTAAAGCTTTACCAAGCCTCGGCAACGCTAGCCGGTTGTTTGATAATCTGACGAGTTTACAGTTCCTTCAACTTCAGAAGACTTGGAGCGCGCGAGAACCAGAGCCGAAGCGCTAAACGAGCAAGTCGGCAAACTGAACCGAGCTTACAAAGCGAAAGAAGCCGAACTTGTCGAAATGCAGAATCAGCTCAGCCAAGCTCAAACTCAGATAGAGTCCCAGAAGGAGAAGGAGAAGACCTATTTTGAGGAGCTGAACAAGGCCATCGATGCGAAGAAGGTAGCAGTCCAGACTCTGAGGAACAAACAGGCCGAGTGCCAAACTTCTATTGATGAGCTGGACAACCTGAAGAAGAAATATGGTGGAGCGAAGCGTCGACTGAAGGAGGGCCAAGATCGTGCTGAAGCCTTGCAGAAACAGCTCACTGCTAAAGAAGAAGAGCTCTCACAAATGACTATTCAGCGGACTCTGCTCATCCAAGATCACAAAAGTAAGTTATTTGTATTCCGACGTCTTTGTACTTGAAGAAAGCTGACAAGCTTCTTGTCTTCCAGAGGAGATGAACAAACTTCAGGACGAGTACTCAGAGATCGAGCTGAGCGGGCAAGAAGTCGTGCAGTACGTCTATCCGACCGCCGAGCTTAGGGGAGATCGCCCGTTGGCCGAGTTGCTGGAGAAGGTGCCTTCGGAGATGAAGAAGCACTGCGAGTTCGTCGCTCGCATATGTGCTGGTGTGTTGTTGGGCAAGGTGAAGTCCCACTATCCTCGGATCGATGAGGAGCGTCTGAAGACAGGCTTCACCGGAGACCGCCCGACCGCTCGACAGATCATCGAGGAGACGAAGGCCACAGCGATCGCAATGATCTCTGAAGTGTCGGTGGATCCATGAACTCGGTGAAAATGCCGAGTCTGCAAAAACGCTTGTAAAAACAGCAGGGTGTATATATAATGTTGATACAGGTTGCTTTTATATAGTCAGTAATTATATTATAATGCCTCGTATGTGTAGTTCAATGTTGCCTCTCTCAAAGCGTTAAGTATAGATGAACTCCACGGACGGCGAACTCGGTTGTGACTCAGCCGGACTCGTTAACCTAGGGTGTTAGCAACAGATGGCGTTAACCCGTCAGTATTAGAGCCTGAGCGTGAGCCTGATGTGAGTTGGCGTGACAGGGAAAAATTCACCAACTTGCTAGCTCCAAGAGAGACTCAACACATAACATACGAGACATAGGCGAAGTAACACAAATATGATGAAGCAGAGGTGATTATTATTAAGCAGATGATGTGTACAAGATAGCTCAAGCAAAAAAGCGACGTAGCTGATTGATGTTCCAGGAACTCTGCAACGGGGTACCGTCTTCAGTAGTTAGTCGATAAGCACCCGGCCGAGTGACTTCAGCTACGATATAAGGCCCCTCCCATATGGGGGACAACTTATGGCGACCTTCAGTGGTTAATATCTTCTTGAGGACGAGGTCACCAACTCGGAACGAACGTTGATGAACGTGTTTCTAGTGATATCGCCTCATTGCTTGCTGATACTTGGCCGACTTGAAGAAAGCGCGATCCCGCTCCTCCTCCAGCATGTCAATCGCTAATGACTGCTGATATTCTGCTCGAGCCTCATCGAAGAACTCGATCCTAGGAGCGCCGTGGTCTAGCTCAGTCAGAAGGACCGCCTCTGCACCGTAGACCATGAAGAAGGGTGTTTGGCCGGTTGCTGAGCTTGGAGTGGTGCGTAGGGCCCATAACACGGATGGTAACTCTTCAATCCACCTGGATGCATACTTCTTCAGCCGGTCAAAGGCGCGTGGTTTGATGCCTTGAAGAATCATGCCGTTAGCCCGCTCGACCTGCCCATTGGACTCGGGGTGAGAGCGTGAGGCGTAGCATGCCTTGATGCCGACGTCGTCACAGAACTCTTGGAACTCGGCAGCTTTAAAATTGGGCCCATTGTCCGTTATGATGCGGTTAGGGACACCAAACCTGAAGATGACACTGCGCACGAACTCAATTGCCTTGCTCGCCGACTGGTCCTTGATCGGAGTAGCTTCGATCCACTTGGTAAACTTGTCAACCATGACCAACAGATGAGTGTAACCACCCTTGGCCTTCTGGAAAGGGCCGACCATGTCTAGCCCCCAGACTGCAAATGGCCATGATAGGGGGATTGTCTGTAGTTCCTGCGCCGGTACATGAGCTTGCCGAGCGAAAAACTGGCATCCTTCACAGGTCCTGACGATATGCTTCGCGTCCCGACTGGCGGTGGGCCAGAAGAAACCTTGCCGATAAGCCTTAGCCACCAGGGTTCTGGCCGCAGCGTGATTGCCGCAGACTCCCGAGTGGATGTCCTGCAGTAATTCCTTGCCCTTGGAGATGGGAACACACTTCATGTGAATGTCTTTGGCACTTTTACGGTATAGTATGTCCTTCACGACGAAATATAGCTTGCTTTTCCTGAGGATCTGCTCGGCTTGAGCCGTGTCAGTCGGCAGTCTTCCATGCACTAACCACTCGGTAAATGGTGCCATCCAGTCGTCTTGCTCTGATAGAGTCGCCAAATCGATGTTTATAGCCTCAAGCTGTTCCTCAGGATTACCTGTGTCGGTCGGCGGGCGAGTAGCTAACTCGACTTTCTCCTTCGTGACCGAAGGGTGGTGTACTAGTTGAAGAAAAACCCCTGGAGCAACTGGGTCTCGACTTGAGCCTTTATTGGCTAAGAAGTCGGCTTTATGATTAAACTCTCGACGGATGTAGACAACTTCCAGGCCGTCAAAGCTGGATTCCATCTTGCGAATTTCTTGGAGATAGGCCCTCATTGTATCATCAAGGCAGTCCCATTCCTTATTAACCTGCTTGACTACCAGCATGGAGTCACCTTTGGCAGTTAGCTGGCGAACGCCGATGGACTCGGCGATCTTTAACCCATGAAGCAACGCTTCATATTCTGCCGCGTTGTTTGACGCCTTGAAGTGGAGCTGAAGAATGTAGGAGAGCCCATCACCTTGAGGGGAAACAAAGAGAATGCCGGCCCCTGCACCCGTGAGTTGGAGGGAGCTGTCGAAGAACAACGTCCAGGACTCGGACGTCTCGGGCTTAGCCGGTATTTGAGTCTCCATGTACTCGGCGATGAAGTTGGCAAGAGCCTTGCCTTTGATAGCCGTCTGGGGCTTGAAGGATAGATCATAAGTACTTAACTCAATGGCCCACTTTGAGATCTTGCCTGTAGACTGACTGTTATAGAGCACTTCTCCAATCCCATAAGATGTAACCATGGTGATCGGGTGAGACTGGAAGTAGTGGATCAACTTGCGTGATGCCATGAGCAGGGCGTAGATAATCTTCTGGATGTGGAAGTACTTGACCTTTGACGCTGACAAAACTTCGCTGACGAAGTAGGGGCGTTGTACTTTCTGGACGTGGCCTTCTTCTTCTCGTTCTACCACCAGCGCCGCACTGACCACATGAGTGGTGACGCCAACATACAGCAACAAAGGCTCATTGTCTCCTGGCGGAACCAGGGTCGGTGGTGTACTTAAGTACAGTTTGAGATCTTCAAAAGCTTGCTTGGCCTCGTCGTTCCAGACGAACTTGTCATGTTTCTTGAGGAGCTTGAAAAAGGGGAGGCCGCGCTCGCCGAGTCGCGATATGAAACGGCTGAGTGCCGCCATGCACCCGGAGAGTTTCTGCACGTCTTTGAAATTCTGAGGAGTCGGCATCCTCAGAATCGTCTCCACCTTCTCAGGGTTTGCTTCAATACCCCGGTGAGTGAGTATATATCCGAGCAGTTTGCCCGAAGGCACGCCGAATACACACTTCTCAGGATTCAGCTTCATGTCGTATTGTCGTAGAGCGTCAAAGACGTCCTTCAGGTCGGCAATGAGATCATCACCTTCCCGAGTCTTGATAACCACATCATCGATGTAGGCCTCGACTTTGCGTCGGCGGAGCTGATCCTGGAGGCAGCCTTGTATACACCGCTGGTACGTTGCTGCTGCGTTCTTGAGGCCAAAAGGCATAGTTAGATAGCAGTAAGCCCCGAAGGGAGTAATAAACGAAGTCTTAATGCAATCATCCGCGTTAAGTGGAATCTGGTGATAGCCGGAGTAACAGTCAAGGAAACTTAATAATTTGCAACCAGCGGCGGAGTCTACAACTTGATCAATGCGAGGAAGCCCGAATGGGTCCTTGGGACAGAACCTATTTAAGTCTGTATAATCTACGCACATACGCCACTCTCCAGATTTCTTTTTTACAAGAACTGGGTTAGCCAACCACTCTGGGTGGAAGACTTCTTTGATAAAGCTGGCTGCTCGCAACTTGGCTAGATCAGTCCTAATGGCCTCCTTTTTGTCAGGGGTGAAGCGGCGAAGACGTTGACGAATTGGCTTGGCGTTGGGGTCGACGTGAAGAGAGTGCTCAACCAACCTCCTTGGGACACCTGGCATGTCAGACGGTTTCCAAGCGAAGATATCACGGTTGTCCTTGAGGAAGTTGGTGAGCGCGAGTTCCTATTTGGGGTCCAGAGCCGCCTCGATGACCGCCGTCTTGGTGGAGTCCTCGTCGTTGACGCCAACCTTCTTGGTCTCCGGTCCTGCCTGTATGGCCGACTTGGCCGACTTCTTCGAAGGGACAGAGCCCGGGTTTCAAGGGACGCGGCTGCTTCTTTGATCTGGGCAGCCCCCAGCTTATCCTCGGCGGATGCGGCCAGCTCGAGGCATTCGGACTCCAGTGCAAGGCACTGCTTGACGTCTCCACGGAGGGATATGACTCCGCTGGGTGCTGGCATCTTGAGGACCAGGTATGTGTAGTGAGGCACTGCCATGAACTTTGCCAAAGCAGGTCGGCCGATGATGGCGTGGTAAGCCGACTCGAAGTCAGCCACCTGGAAGGTGATAAACTCCTTAGTTCTCGGGCCCACCAAATACGACCGGCAGAGTGATCTGGCCGAGTGGCAGAGATGATTGGCCCGGTATGATGCCATGGAACGGCGCGTAGCTTGTCTGGATCTCTGAACGTGGGATGCCCATGTCGTCCAGAGTCTTGATGAAGAGGATGTCGAGGGCGCTGCCTCCATCGACCATCACCTTGTAGAGCCGAGTGGTGCCGACGATCGGCGATAGTATCAAAGGATACCTCCCAGGTTGGGGTATGTGATCGGGGTGATCCTTACGGTCGAAGGTGATGCTTACTTCAGACCATTTGAGGTACCGTGGTGTTTCAACCACAATGTTGACTTCTCAAAAAGTCAACTTCTGTTTCCTCCTGGATTCGTATGCTGCAGGGCCGCTGAAAATGCTCAGTACCTTGAGTGGGTTGCGGTACGAACCCTAACCGTCTCTGTCTTCGTCCCTCTTGGGATTCTGTTGCTCCTCCGTCTTCTTCCCCTGGCTGTACTCGATGAGAGCCTTGTATTTGTAGCAATCCCGCAACTTGTGTGGGCGTGAGACGTTGGGGTGAAAATGGCAGGGTTTATCCAGAAGATCTTCAAAATCATCCGTCCTCGGGGGACGTCTCTGCCGGTTCCTGTCCACGGCTGCCACCAGGTTGTCTCCCTTACGTTTGCGCTCGCGAGGTCGGGATGACTCGTGAGGTCGGGATGACTCGTGAGGTCGGGATGACTCGGGGTCGTCGTGCTTTCTCTGGCGGCGCTCTTCTCGGCGGTGGAAGCCCTCTCTGGCGTTCTCAGACCAGTAGTCTTCACCCTCTGCGAAGGTGTTGGCGATCATAAGCATGTGGCCTGTAGTTTTTGGGCGTTTGCGGCCCAGCTTCTCGACGAGTTCCCTCCTGGAGCAGCTTTCCTTGAATGCCTTGATGACATCGTGGTCGGAGATGTTGGGGATCTCATTCTTCTTGCGGGTGAAGCGCTGAATGTAGTCCCGCAGGTTTTCCCCCTCTCGCTGTTTCACTCAGTACAGATCGTACTCGGTCAGCAAGCGGTCAGCCGTGGGTTTGAAGTGGGCGATCATCTCTTCACATAGGTCGTCCCACGAGTGGAAGCTGTTGGCCGGCAGGTTGGTGAGCCATCTCCTGATCGGCGGAGCGAGGACTACCGGGAGGTAGTTGGCGAGGACACCGTCGTCGCCCCCGGCTGCGTAGATCTGAGTGGCATACATGCCTAGCCACTCTTCGGGGTCGGTGGTGCCGTTGTACTTCTCAACGGAAGTGGCACTCGGCTTGAAGCCTGACGGCCAAGAGCCGTTGAGACGTAGGTCGCCGGCGAGACAGCGCAACCCCCGGGCCTGGGTGGTTCGCCTCGGATGGGGCTCCGGTTCCTCGTAGTCGTCCGAGTAGTAGGTGGGAGAGCGGTCGTCGCGACGACGTCGCCGATCTTGATCATCATGGCGAACTCGGTGGTCACGATCGTTACGACTGCGGTTGGCGTCACGACCATCACGGTGACGATGGTTGTCTTGACGGTTCTGATCTCGGTCGCCTCTGTGGCGCCGGTGGTCTCGGTCGTCTCTATGACGCCGGTCGTTCCGCCCACGAGGAGCTTCTGGAGCTTCGACTTCGGCCTCGTGGCGTTCGTTGTGGTGCCTGTGGTTGCGTACCTCTTCGCGGTCCCCGGCAGTTACATGACGGGGGTCACCTTGGGGAAAAGTCAGGCGTTGCAGCACAGGACGCCTAGCGGGTGACTGCTGACGCTCCCTGTTGCGGTGGTCTTCAGGTCGGCCAAGCCGATCTAAAGCGCTGCGGCGCGCCTCCGGACGTCGTTCATGAGCTCGGCGCCGTCGCTCCTCTTCTGGGGTCTGGGACCGGTCCTCTGAAAGAGAATAGATTTTGTCGACACTCTGGGACGACGCGACTCGTGCACCGTCCTCCCTGGCTGGAGCGTCGTAAGCTGCGGCGGCGGCCTGCTGAGCTGCGGCTGCCGTCATTGCCTTAGCCTTCTCCACCATCGGGGTGAGGGTGGCAGGATCTGGATTTGCGGCCATTTGCCGGGCGATCTGATCAAGGAGTGTAGTGGCGCCGACCACGTTATCCTGAGGAGTAGTGAAGACTTGATGCCCGTTGTACTCTTGCATAAGGTCGTCGTGGACCTGCCGACCGCGCAACCTGATGTTGCGCTGCGCAGAGGTTTCGGCGGCCGGGGGTTCTTCTTCCGCCCCGGCAGCGTCGTAGTTGGCTTGATTGCCGGCTGCCGCTGCAGCCGCCGCAGTAGCTGCGTCGGTGATCTGCGCCATGAAGCACTCGAACAATGGAGTACCGCTCAAGGTTGTGCTCTCCCAAGGAAGCGTGCGTAGCACGGATTCATCGGGGTAGTCTCCGAACGAGTCGGTCTCGAAAGATCCGATCTATTCGGGTGTTGGATCAGCCAGGGATCCGAAGGTCTCAGGACTCAGATCTTGACAGATCATGGCCTGGTTGTTGAGCCCGAACGGGACCTCGAGCAAAGCTCGGTGTAGCGGATCCGATCTTGACCGCCTCCATGCAGGTGCGTAACTCGGCCAGCGAGTAATCTGCGTACGTAGTTCCTTACAGGGAGAGCACCGTGGCTTGATCTGGAACCCAGACTAGCTGGATCTGGATCTTGCCGAGTTGGTGGGTTTGGCCGCCGAGTGAGCTTGGGTGCCGCCGAGTTGACGGGATGGAGCTCCCCACGGCAGTCGGCGATGAAGTGCAGGCTCCCGAAAGAGATCCGGTCGCCGGCAATGAAGTTGTTGATGGAGACGTCAGCCATCGAGTTCGACGTGGTGGACTCTCGTACCTCCCCTACCTGGCGCGCCACTGTCGAGGTTTTAGAGCCTCGATAGTTATTTTACGGGTGTACGAGAATTAAGAACACGATGGTAACACAGGAGACGAGGGTTTATACAGGTTCAGGCCGCCGAAGGCGTAATACCCTACGTCCTGTGTTGTATGATGTATTGTGAGAGAGTTTTCTGTAGGTCTTCTTCCCACCTTATATAGTCGGGGGTGCAGGGTTACATGGATCTAAACCTAGTCGGTACATAGTAAACAACCTTGTAGTACAAGTTGATTGATGTTTATCTCCTGACCGAGTGGGCCGACTGACTCTAGGTCCGTCGGGCCATCTGGGCCGTCTTGGGCCAAACTGAATCCCTATTACTGGATCACTCGGCCTTGTTGTATCTTAAGTATACCCGGGTCTCCTATCATCGACACATGCGGCGCTCGAATGGCCTCGCCAACTTCGAGTTGCTTACTATCGAGTTTTCTGGTGGCAAACATGAAAGGCAGAGAGAAGACACACATGGCCCCTTCTAATAGCTGATCGTAGATGTAGCAGCGCGGCCTCTTATTTTCAACAAATTCTGCTTTGTGATTCCCCAAGTTGGATTGTGTTTGCTCCCCAAACCCCAATGATGTCTGCAGTCCGCGACACCAAATAAAAGTTCCAGACGAAGATATAGCAGTCTAGTAACCGAATAAGCAAATCATTAATCTTGAATAAACTTTTTTTTTCCGACGATTCGGGGGAAGTTGCCCACCTACTTTTTCATTCAAAATGCGCGAGTAGCACGAAAGGTATATCGTTACAATGCACCATACATAAGGTTGATCTCGACATACCGAGAAGAAAAAACAAAGAGAGATACAAAACATTAGAAAACTCCAAACACCACACATCGATTAGTATGTCGCCGATCACCAATCTGAACCATCACAAAGTAATTTGCTTGCCGAGCTTGCACCATCCTTGTATGAGCTTCAACTCCCATCCTCATCTAACCAAGGCATAGGACAAATCCGCACGCTCTGGCCGTCTGATCGCCATTCTTGTTGATGTCACCAATCTTGAATAAACTGACGGGACCGTTTGTGCTGTTAACCGGCGAGGGGAAACCGGGAAAAGGTTAAGAGCCAAGCATCTCCGGGAGGCACGGCAGATGGCCCTCCAAGTGGACCGTGAAGGACCGTGTCACTACGCCGATAATCTACGCCACAGCCGCCACACTTTTTCTCCTCTGCTTTTGCTGTGGCAACTGCAACTCTGACCGACAACCAAACACATGCGTTTCTTGCTGTGGCTGCCACAATTTGGCGTGGCAAACCGTGGCCACCAACCAAGCACGCCAAACAACTCTGGACTGTAAATTTAGAAGGCCGCGACGCTTGCACCCGCTACAACAACGACCGGTAAACGGACCGGCATCTTCCAGGTCACGCCTCCCCTCCGCCAAATCTGCTAGGCGGCGTCCCGTCCACCAAATCCCCTCCCCCATCGCAGTACCACTCCCCGACCGGCAAGATCCCCTCCCCCGTCGCAGTGACCTCCTTCATGAAGCTCCTGTAGCTCTTGGTGAGCATCTGCGACGCGGTCATGCCGGCGGCGAGCGCGCGGACGTGTCGCTGGACGAGCTTCTCGACGCGGCCGGCAGCGGGCGTCTTGGCGTGGACGAGAAGCAGTTGGTGGAGGAGCGGGTGGTGCTCGTTGTCCGGCTTCACGCAGGAGAGGATGCCGAATCGAAGCAAAATCGAAGCCGAATCGAAGCTTTTGCAGCACTAATTGAACCACCATCGTACAAATTGAAGCTATAATGCATAAATCACTGCCGAATTAAGATCCAATCGAATAATCTTCTTTCATGGGACCTCAACATCACAGCGGAAGAATGGAGGAGGCATGAGATTGGGCTTGGGTGCGCGAGCAGCGCGGCCAAGGAGAGGTCGTGGCAGCGGGAAGCCCCGCCGTCGCCGCGTTCACTGCCGGCGCCGCGACTAACGAGTACGCGGCCCAGTAGCTGGCGGTGGGTGCTTTGGTTCAGATTGGTTCTGTTCATCGGTGACCTGGTCGCTGGCACGGAGGCGGATCCGGCAGTAGCAGGGCGAGGCGCCTCTCCTGCGTGAAGCCGACGGTGTAGGCGGCGCAGAGGACGACAAGGTACTTCTCCGAGGTCCGGGCTTCCGTCTCCAGCTCGTAGCGCCCCGGAGCAGCGACGTCGCCGTCGAGCGTCGACTGGCCGAGGAGCCACGCACACGCCTTCGTGGAGCTCGGGCGGGGAGCGCGGGCGAGGCACGGCGGCGGTTGGGAGGACAAATACGGGTCACTGTTGCAGCAAAATAATTTAGAGGATAGAATTTTCTAGAGGAGGCAAAAAAAATATTCTTTTTAGAGAGTGAAAAATAGAGACTGCTGTAGTCAGTCTCGGTCAAAGGCACAGCGATCATTGCGCGCATGAATGAGGCCGCCGTGTCCGTGTGCGCCGCGCCGATTGCCACGATACCTTAATCGATGCATGAGCGGTGCGTCCTCTGCTTCCTGACCGAACTGTTTGGATCGGCCCGTAATGGCTGGAGAACGACGGGTTCACCAATAATAGCGCTATGGTGCCATCCAAAAGACAGCGTCATCGGGCAGAGATCGAAAGCATCGCCGAAACCACCGGAATCAAAGTGAGCCGAGGATTGCAAGTTTCGGCTTTGAGTTCCGACGAATCATGAACGGATGATTGCCAGCTCACAGACTCAAGGTTGCCAGCTCACAGACTCAAGGTCCAGATGTCCAGACCTGCATAGGGTGGTGGGCTTTCTGACGGCAATCGAGGCCTGCTCACCGAAGCCTTCGCCAATCTTATACATAATGCGGGCTACATTTAAACTTTGATGATTCATGCTAAACTTGATCAACGTGTGAGATTCTGGCAGGTGGGAAGAGGAGGAGTTAGATGCTGACACGTGGCGGCTTCCTATTGGGGCGGGTGGGAGGGAGGAGAAAAAGAACCCGTTTTAAAATTTCAAACGTAGTTTTCTCCCAAACCGTAAGTCCGTTTTCGAATCCGTTTGAACCAACATGTTATGTTGTTTAGAAGTAATGCTACAAATGAGATCCAATATGAATATTTTTTGAAATTTTTAAAATTCAAATTTTTTGTCAACATTTTGAATGTACTGTGTTAATATTTTGTTTGTATTATGTCAACAATTTTTTGTTACTGGATCAACATTTTTTTCAAAATGTTGACTCATGCTCTAAAAATGTTGAAATAGGTTTATAGAAATGTTGACTCTTTTGTTTCAAAATGTTGACGGCTGAGTTGGGCTGGGCTTCTCAGATTTGATGGGCTATTAGGCTGATCTACAAGTTGATAATCGGAGGTCCCCAAAGACTGTTCATGTGCGGCCTTCTACACGAACAACAACAGGACATGGCCCTGAGAAGTTGAAGGTTGCCTTATAAATCTTCATGTGCATAATAGATTGCCTTATAAAACACAGGGTGTTATAATAATCTAATTTCTATACCTGGCGCAATGTATTATCCTATAGTTCCCGTCGCAGGAACTGAGCTTCGCGGACCAGAATGTCCAGCTTCTTCTCTTTTTTTTTTTAGACAAAAGGACCTTCCCCGCTTTTATTGAAAGCGAATGTCCAGCTTCTTTTGAGCTAGAATCAAGAACCAGAGTCGCAATGCCGAAGTCTCCCAAATGGGCATTCATATCATCATCAAGAAGGATATTAGTTGGTTTCAGATCACAATGGACAATAGGCCTTCCACAATCATGGTGTAAATTAGGCAAGCGCATCAGCTATGCCAAATTGCCAGTGGCAATGTTTATTCTTTGAACTAAAGCCCAAACATTTTGCCGAAAAACCAGCACCTCTGTGATGCAACCATGTGTCCAAATTCCCAATAGGCATGAACTCATAAATAAGCACTTTGAAATCGTTACCTGTATTGTCTATCGTTGAACATGCAGTTAGGATAGAGAGAAGGTTCCGATGACGAATTCTCCTCAACACCTCACATTCCGATAGGAAACTTCTGTCTGCATTCCTCGTCTCAAGATCAAAAACCTTAATGGCCACTTGTATTTTAGCTTGAGTTAATTTTCCATTGTAAACTGGTCCGTAGCTTCCTCTCCCAATTAGGTTTGATTCGGAGAAGTTTCCTGTAGCTTGAGCGAGATCTTTGAAAGGAACTTTAGGAAATTGTCTACCAAAAGAAAACAACAAATATGGTCCGCTTGGTGTCTTCTTCCCATGGATTTTAATCCAAATGAACATTATGAGTGACATGAAGCCTAGTATAGGGATTGATATTTTGATCAGATAGTTTATGACAGCAATTCTTTTTTCTAAAAACAGCATGGCATGAAGGCTTACAAAAATTCGTGGCTCCTCCAAACAATCCTGAATTTCCATTGAGTGAAACAATTGTAGCATTAGCGAATAAACCATCTGTTGGTATTTCTCGTTGGAAACTATTGTAAGATAGGTTTACAGTAATAAGAGACTTGAGATCATTTAAACAAGCTGGTATGGGGCCTGATAAATCATTATGGGAAAGATTGAGCATGCTTAAACTCTTTATATTTTTGAATGTATCTGGAATGTTCCCTGTAAGAAAATTTTGGTCCAATTGAATGGTATATATCTGTTGAAATTGTCCCAAAGTTTCAGGAATTTTCCCACTAAATTTGTTTGATGAAAGATCTAGTGTGGTGAGCTGTCGAAGTTTACCAAGCTCAATGGGTATGCTCCCTTGGAAATTCTTATAGCTAAGGTTCAGTTCCAGCATGTGTTGAAGTTTACCCAAGCCTGGTGGTACAAAACTGGTGAATTTATTTTCCGCGAGAGAAAACATTATCGATTGTGTAAGATTGCTAATGGAAGGTGGAAGTGTACCAGAGAAGTTGTTCGATTGGATAAATAGAATCTGTAGATTTTTCAAGTTTTCAACCCATCCTTCAATTGTACCACAAAAGCCCAAGAACTGACCGAACTTGTGGTCAAGTCTTATGGTCCATGAAACATGCATTGAGGAACATCTCAGCCAAAGAACTCAGATAACGTTGAGAAATTAAAACGCAAAATATAGCGACGCAGCGTATTATAGTAGCTAATACTTAGTTAGTTGATGTATCACAATAGCAAATACTTGTTATAGCGCGACAAGATTTTCCTCTGTATGGTTTTGCACCCATTTGGGGTGGGCAAGTGCAAAGGCGGTTAAAAAACAGTTCTACAGGGAACCATGCCTGCATGGCTGCATCCACACATTTCATACATCGTGCGATGACTTGACTACATGCCTTGCCGTAGTTTGACCGCTGAAGCAGGTCCCGGAACCGTGTCCTCTTTCTGCGGTAGCTTTCTGAGCCAGCTGGAACAGAATGTTACAGTGTGAAACTCAAACGTGGAAAGACGCCACCAGCGGAAATCGACCGATCTGTGTCGATCGCGGCTTCTTTGGCAGCTCCGCGCGGCTAGCCTTTCATGCTCGTCTTGAGCCACACCGCCGAGTGAATCCGTATCCTTGGTACATACTCCAGGTCTCGACTAGTCCAGCAGATGAGGCAGAGCTGGATGAGCGCGCCGTCACAGCTGGATGGATGGGGCCGCCAGTGTGGCCTGGATGCTGACATGAGAGATAGCTGCAGGTTGATCGATATCAAGGCAGAGCTCTCTCTTGACGATGTCAAGCGCCGTGGAACCATTTCACTCCCCAACAGGGGGCTGCGTGTGCGAGGCGGCCGCGGCAGAGAAAATGTTAGAATCCTACGCGGGCTATTAGCACGAAGCGACATGGCAGTGCTGGAAGAGTGGAGTAGTAAAGAGAGTAATATACAGAAGAAGCCCGGCATTGCTCATTTATCGTTTGTATGCCTAGCTGCATCCAAAGGCAAACTAACTAATTTCCAATCTCCAGTGAACCATGACTTGCTAACTTGTCGCTGCAACATATGAATTTCTGATTGCATGCAAGTTAATGGTTGCTTTCCTTAAGTTCATTCGTTATCTTGGGAGCATACGTGCCCAAGAAAGAGCAACTTAATTGCACCAAGGGCAGCATGCATAGATGAATCTCATTTTCTGTTTCTGCGGTTTCTTGAATACATCACTTGCATTCTTCTTGTAGATGAACATGGATCTACATAATAACTGACCTTCCTCTCCAGGAAGCTAAGAGCATCTCCAGCAAAGCCTCTACTTGAGCCCCTATTCTATTATTTAGAAGTTTGAGCCAAAAAATCATCTCCAGTAGGGACCCTACTTGGGCTCTCATTTTGTATGCCCTCTCAAACTCCATCTCCAAGCCCCCATTCCTAGGGTCCTCTAATCCTCCCTCTTATTCATGGTCCCACCATTTTTTTTACTTGGGTATCATACAAAATAGGGTCTTAGGTCAGTTTACTGCTGGAGTTGAAGCCAAATTTTGGGCACTCATTTTTACACGCCGGCCTGGAAAACGAAAGTAGAGGCCTTGTTTTGAGGTCTATTGCTGGAGATGCTCTAACAATACTGGCATTAACTAATTCGGGACTGTATACATCCCGAATGATCGATGCATAAACACTATGAGCATCCTCTGGAAACACAGGTAAGGCATTCGTTACTTCAGTCTAAATTTTGAACATTCATCAGAAGGCATTCGTTACTCCACTTTAAATTTTAAATATTCAGTTGCATGAAAAAATGGCTTATAAAAATACAAGATGTGACAATGACATTGTTTTGTACATAGAGATATATAGTAAGCCGCTAGACTGTTCAGCTGCTATTAGCGTAGAATCAACAAGACTTGCAATTGCGAAGTCTGCCAAATGAGCATTCATATCATCATCATAATAATAATAATAATCGACCTTAGGTGATTCCATATCACAGTGAACAGCGGGCCCTCCACAGTCTGACAGTCATATATGATGTATCTGATGAAGATGTCCAAGTTGTAAATCTTTGAACTCCGATCAATCATCAAATGTTACCACGAAGATTATTGTTACTTAGTGTCAACTTGATCAGGCCAGTCAAATTTCCTATGCTTAAGGGTACTGTCCCTGATAGGTAGTTGTTGTCCAAAAATAGATCTTGCAGTTGAATGGACAGCTCTCCAATATTTTTTTTGAATGGTCACCGAGGGGGAGAGCATCCCCACCTGAATATATTCAAAGTGTGGCAAACCACAGATCAACTTAGCTGATTTTTAGCTACTGAGAGAGCATTCAGAACGGTACAGTTTCTCAGGGCATATAAGAATTCCCAGCCGTGATCGTCTGAAGCTTCAAGCTTGTTGTTCCCAAGATTTAGATAATTTAGTGGCGGAAGCTTACCTAGAGAACTAGGAATTTGGCCAACAAAATTGTTAGATGACATGTTTATCACTGACAGACTTGAAGCATTACCTAAGGAAGCTGGGATTTGGCCTTCAAACATGTTACCACTAAGCACAAGCAAAATGATATTCGGGAGAGCGTCGCCTATGTTAGATGGCAACACCCCGTGTAGCATATTTGTACCCAAGTTCAGCGCTTGAAGGAAGGTCATGTTAAGCAGGACTGATGGGAATCCACCTGACAGCATATTTCTATTGAGATACAAAATTGACATATTTGACATGATCCCAAGTTCATGGGGAACACTTCCCATGAGATGATTATTAGCAAGGGCGATGGCTTCTAGCTGAGTGTTATTGAGAGTTCGTGGAATGTTTCCTGTCAGATTATTGTCAGAAAGATATAGAACTGTTAGTTTCCGCAGGAGGCCAACTTTTAGGGGCATTTCACCTTCTAGAGAGTTGTATGCAAGGTATAGGATCCTAAGATTGGAACAATTCATAAGCGTACTTGGAATAACCCCTTGGAAAGAGTTCCTTGTGAGATCAAGGACCTCCAGTCTGTAGAGTTGGGAGAGATCGGGCAAGTGGCCAGACAAGTGATTCCAGGACAGATTGAGTGTCCGAAGGAACGTTAGGCCCCGTTCGGTTCCCCCTATAAAACACCCTCTAAAGTTTATACCCCTCTAAAGTAAAAAGAATCTTACTATTTAGGGGTACTAAATAAAATTTAATTGCAAAACCTTTCTGCAGACGGGCGTTATTTTTCGAGACGAATCTAACGAGCCTAATTAATCAATGTTTTGACACAGTGATGCTACAGTAACCATCGTCTAATCGCCGCTTAATTACCCTCATTACGTTCGTCTCGCGAAATAGATGGGGGTCCTAGACTTAGTTTTATAATTTGACTTTGTTTAGTACACATAAATCGTGCCAGCATCTTTGATGTGACTGCTATAGCACCCTCTAAAGTGATCCAAACGCACCCTAAGTTTCCAAGTGATGGGGCTAGCGTACCCGTCAAACTTTGGCCGGCGAGGTCCAGCGTTGTGACGCGACCAGGGTGCATCCGGCTGCATTTGACGCCCATCCACTGGCAAAACGGGATAGTGGCGTTCCACCGGTTCAGAACTCCACTTGGATCATTGGTGACGGCACCCTTGAAATCAAGTAATGAAATCATGTCCGTGCTGTTCTTGGTGGCGGTACGAGCATATGGTTCGACAGTCTAGTTTGCAGGTACCTGCAAATGTACAGGCAAAACCAGTTTTGAACTGAAAATTTATTCCACGGTAGTAGGCAATAGTACAGCACATTTTCATGAACTGTACAGATAACATTAGCGGTACTTAGCTGCAGAACAACAAGAAATAACGTACGAAGAGAAGAAAATGGGGAACCTCAGCTTGGAGTCTTGGGCCTCGAAGAGAACAATACGGAGCCTTATCTGCTATACGTTTTAGTCGTGCCACTGCCAATGACTTTGCCGTAGCCTGACCGCTGTTCCTGTTCCATGTCCTCTTCTTGCGGTTGCTTTCTGAGCTAGCTGGAGTGTGAATGTTACGGTGTGTGACACAATGACATTCAAACATGAAAGGAAATGTCAGCAGAGGAAATTGGCGGGCCAGAAGTCTTGCAGCGGATTCGGTCCGTTTCCTAGACAAATGTGGCCCTCGCTACGAGCAAATAAATGGATGGGGCTGATAGGCTGTGGTCAAGTTGACGCCATTAATTTGTCTAGGATGGGCTGTGGTCCGTTTCCGTAAGGAGATTCCGCTTAAGAAAGGCTACACGAACAAAGCTGCGTGTGGGCCAAATACCGCAACGGGCCAGATACGAGAGGAGGGCTTTTGTATGAATCCAGGTCCAGCAGGGCAGATATGCACCTGAATTATACGAACGTTAAGTAAGATGCTTTCCAATGCGTACGCCGAATGATTTGGTGGGACTTCCCAATTCCCGTATGGTTATCCTCATCACCAATTCAGGCTTGCTTAGCAGCTTTTGCATAAGTCCATCGGGAGAGCCTTATCCTTTCGCTCGGTTCCCCTTGCTACAGTTTGAGAAGGGCGAAACCGAGGCGATCCCGATTCCGGCCCCAAATCCGGCGGGTCCTCTCCTTCTCGGGCGGCATCGCCGCCGTCGGAGGGGGTAGGGACCTTCGGATTGGGCGTCCGGTGTACATACTCTATACTATTAGCCTAGTTTGCTATAGTCTATGGTTAGGTTTATCCAGCCCGGTGAGCCGGCATGATTTCTTCTCCTCTGCGGCCTTGCTTCCGGCGAGCGACGGCTTGGTGGTGCTGAGGGTGCTCGGTGCGCGAGCTCCATGGTCCTCCATGTCGGATTCCCCGACTCGACGGTTTGCGGCGGTATGAGGTTCGTTCTCCTCGGCGGCTTCTTCAGTATGGGGAAAGCTGGTGCGAGGTCTTTCTTCCACCTTCCGTTTGGAAGGTTGGACCTTTTGTGCCTCCCTGGGAGTGCATTTGTCTTGTCCCGGTCGGCGGTGGTGAAGACGGCGCCGGCGGTGGACTGTCTGTCCCCTTCCTCCCTCGGTGCGGCGACTGCTATTGCGAGTACGGTCGATTTTCGGCCGTGGCCAACTGCGGCGGTCGTCGGCAGAAGAGGGAGATGGATCACGGTGGAGTCCGGCGAGTGTCGGTGGATTCCAGTTGATTCGAGAAATGTCTCGGTTGAGGGGGTTGCGTGTAAACCTTTGTGTACCCAGGGCGGTTTATGTAAAATCTTTGGATGTACTGTTCCTACTTATTAATATAATCCCCTTCTGCTCAAAAAAAAAATTTCAGGCTTGCTTGCTTGAGATGCGACCAAATTACATATTCTTCGTCTTGCATAATTGTTCTCTGCCCCCACCAAAAATTGCTACTCCCTCTGTTTTTTAATATATGACGCCGTTGATTTTTTTCATTACGTTTGACCGTTTGTTTTATTCAAAATATTTGTGTAAATAGCTAAACATACAAGTTAACCTTAAACTTATTTTGATGATGAATCCAATGATATTCATTTCACATTAGAAAAGTAATTATTTAAATTTATATTATTGGTCAAAGTTCAACGAAAAAGTCAACGGCGTCATATAATTAAAAACGGAGGGAGTACAAACTAAAATACTACTAGTATTATTTTGATGGTATCACAAAGCACTATGATTTTAGTTTTATCAGTCCATTTTACGTCTCGTCGCCACCCATCGAAATCCCTACGCCACCACCCTCTCTCCTAACAAATTCACCTGACGCCACCCAGCTCGCTGCCTTATGTCGTCACCGATTTTCTTGTGTCGCCACCGATTTCAGGCCAACATTTTTTTTAATACTCTAGTATTATTACTACCAAAAACCACTAGAGACACGAAAAAAATACGAAATAAATAGTGTGCTATGGAGATACTAGAATATTTTTAAATAAATAAAACGAATGATCAAACATAATTTAAAAGTCAACTGCAACAATAAATTTTTTTTTGCGACAGAACTGCAACAATGATTTAAAATGAAGGGAGTAAGCAATAGTTCAAAATGTGAGGTATTAGCAGTGGTAAAAAGAAATCACCACTAGCAAAGCAAAGGATACTCCTACTCAATAACACAGGTTAAAGTTGCATGGACTTTGCAAATATTTGGTAAAAAGGTACCATTATTAACCACGAAATGTGAATCACTGAGAGATCCATCTCTTAAAACTGTGGTGTGTTTATTGGCGCTTTTTTTTTTGACCTCTTTATTCAAAATTCTATTCACAGAATCTATCTCCACTCTACCTTCTTTACATCCAAATAGTGCAAGCAGCAAAGACAAAAAGGCACAGAAGCGAATAGAAGAAGAATAAAAGGAATCAAAAGCCCACTGCATAAGACAAGCTTTCGATCCTTTTAACCTACTCGCAACACTTTTTCACATCTAGATAACAGCAGCTAGTACAGCAGTAACAACAACAACGGCCAAATTAACCTGCAGCGCCCTAACTCCTAAGCTAAGCATGTGTCAGAATCAGCACGACCATTCGCCATTACTACGACTAATTCCCGTTTGACTTACGGGCCACCTGTCGGTCTCCCCGGCCGTCTCAGTCTCGCAACGAGATCTCGAAGAGGTCGGAGTCGGCCTCCAGGTCGCCGGCCGGCGCCGCGCCGGCGCCGCCGCCCTCCTTCCTGCTCTTGCTCATCCGAGAGGATTCCGTCCAGCCGGAGTCGACGCGGCCCACGGAGAAGAGGTCGCCGCTGTCGTCGAAGTCGAGGCCCAGCGAGCCGCTGCCGCGGCCGTCGCCGACCGACGCGGCGCTCACGAAGCTCGGGTTGGCCGTGCGCCGCGCGTTCGCCGGCGCGTACCGGAACTTGCCCTGCCCGAGGTTGACCAGCACCATCACGTCGAAGCTGGAGGCCAGCACCGGGTACAGCGGGCTGGAGAACGCCTCCGCGTTGCAGCTGACCGCGTGGACCAGCTGCCCGTCCACCGTGAAGAACACCTTCCGCTTCGCCGGCTCGAAGCCGCAGCCGACCACCTTGTCCACACCCGCCCACGATGACTTTTCCGATTCGTACACCAGCTTCATCCCTGAAAGAACACAACTCAGATCATGTTTCGTACCCAAGAATTCGTGAAGCAGAGTATTCATGTGGTTTGCCGATTGTTACCGTCGAGGTAGACGGAGCCGTTGGAGTGGAAGCCGATGGACGACGCGTACGTTCCCGCCAGCGACGGCCGCGACGGCGCGGCGGACGCGGCGGCGAGGCCCATCGACATGACCAGGTGCCTCTGCTTGTCCTGCTGATCGTCTTTGGTAGCAGCTCTGTTTTCCTGGACCGGGCTCGTGGCGACGTCCGGTGCGAAACTGATGAGCTTGACGCGGTCGTTCTCGCGGGCGGCGCCGTCCTTCCCACGGCGGCTCGCCCGCGACGCCGACCACTCGGGGCGCCTCGTGTTGAGGTAGATGATGGTGACCTCGAAGTAGGCATCCTGCGGGAACGGCGCGCCGGCGAGCGGCGGCCCGGGCAGCGGCAGGCTCATCTTGGCGGTGCACAGCGCGCTGGGAAGGTCCGCCCCCGCGTCGCCGCGGAGCGGGCTCG
This sequence comes from Eragrostis nindensis, assembly GCA_012490785.1. NCBI lineage: Eukaryota > Viridiplantae > Streptophyta > Magnoliopsida > Poales > Poaceae > Eragrostis > Eragrostis nindensis. The sequence continues at coordinate 122,158 of JAAXCT010001473.1, forward strand.
CGATGATGCTCCCCGGGTGTAGCCACTTCTTGCTGGACGCCGCCGCGCCGGACGTGGAGGAGACCGCCGGGTTGAGCCGCACCGCCTGCATCCGCTCGGACGATCCGGCCGGCACCTCCCACGCCGCCTCCGCCATGTCGCGGCTCGTCCCGGCGTCGCAGAGCGGGCAGGTGCCCCACAGCGGCGACGACGTGGCCGACCTCGCGCGCGGAGGCGCGACCGCGAACACGAACTGCGCCCACCCGTTCTCCGCCGCCTCGGTCACCAGCCGCGGGTGGTCCGCCCACTGGAACGGGCCCTGCTGCGCGCCGCCCGGGCCCCGGTGCCTCGCGGCGTGCCCGTGGTGGTGGGTGTGGTGGTGCAGCTGCTGGAACCGGATCCCCGCGCGGCCGCTTGCGGCGCTGTACCTCATGTTGAGCTTCGCCAGCCCGGGGCTCGCCGTCGGCTCTACTCCAATAGCCGCAGGAGCGGAGTCCGGCAGCTCCGGCGCCGGGTTGCGCGGCAAGCTTCGCCGCCGGTACACCAAGAAGACCACCGCCACCAGCGCCGCCACGGGTAGCCCCACGGCGAGCAGCAGCCGGAGCAACAGCGCCATGCTACCGCACGATGATCTTCGTCGCCGTGACTCACTTCAAAAACCGGTGGTGCGTCGCGTCGACGGCGAGGCGGACACGGACATGGTCGCGCGCGATGCTTTAATTTGGCGGTGGCGTGGACTGTTTGATTCTTTTGTGGGCGTTCGTTGTTCGTGGTTTGGTGGTGAGTCTAGGAAGGCTGGCGCGGGACGGAATGCTGAATTGCTGACTGCCTCAACAAAAACAGGCAAACGACGACGGGCGGCTGGAGCCGGAGTCGTTTGTTTTAAATTGCGCGAAAGCGGCACGCATCTCTCGCCTCTGGGTGCGACGCTGCGGATGGAGATGGATGAGTTTATTTGGCCGGAGTCGGACCGCCGGCGCCGATTTGCAACGGGGACAGCGGCACGTCGCACGGCGCGCGGGTTAGGTTGGAGATGTGACATGTGATCACAACTTGGGGAGAGGCCAACCTTGTATGAAATGAAGCGCTAATCCTCATGGATCACTGACTATTGCTTCTCCTTAAAAGCAGATGTTCACGCAAGAACAATAATACAAAAATTTTGCTTAAAACTTTGGATCATGAAGAGCTCGTGACCGAGGCACAGTATAATGTTTTTGCATAATTATTTGCCAAAAATGAGCTCTCACTCCTTTACTCCCAGCCAGTGAATTGTGCCTACAAGTCTTTAACCCAGCTGTTACTCCTTTACATCACCCTCCCGATTTTTTTTAGATATCTGTGGTACATATCAATGAGGCTTGTAGGAATAAAAACAGTAGCTCATCAGTTACTATCACCCGCGTAATCACTAAGCTAAACAAATCAATATGATCAATCCCATTCCTGATAAACTTAAGAATGCATTCGTCATTCATTCATGTACTCAGAAATAGTTACGTACACATGAATACGTAGATGATGGGGTTTCTTTACTTCTTTTCAGTTGAAAGTTTGGAAACTGATGCCGAATTGTTGGTACAACCTACTAACCTAGCGAGTAAACTTTTCAACGTTTCTCACTTTCTCTGCACTTTTCACCTTGATTTCGTATAACAGGACTTGTGAGGTACAGATAACGGTGGACGACGTAAGGCAGAGGGCACGTGAGAGACGTTTTTCAAATACCAAGAAAAGTATCGGTTCTTTTCTCTAATGTCGGTCAGCCGGTGCAGCCCACGTCAGGTTTTCAGGCTTGACGCCTGATCATCATGTTATTCTGATCAGAATTAATTCCTTCATCTTTTCTGTTCCCCTCCCTAATCTCTCTTTCTTGGGCACTAATCAATAGCACGTGGTGTGAAAGGGTTCTCACGTGGGAAAGGATCAGGGTCTTTACTTGATCTGACAGGAAAAAGAAATTGGTTTGGAAGTGATGTTTTAGATCATTGGCCCTTCACCGTCTCTTAATATCATGTTTGGTGCTTGTTTTCAGTCCCATCAGTCCGTTCTTTTTTCTCCTCTTCAATACACATTTTGTTGTCATTCTGAATTCATTACGACCCCATTGCATTCCTATAATCTACTAGAAAATTGGAGTTGATATCGTATGAATAGGATATCGTACTCTTGATTTGCTGTGACGTGGTAATGCCAAGCATTTGACTAGTTCATGCTTTCATTTTTTTTGAGATCACTAGTTCATGCTTTCATACTCTAAGGCTGACTCCAACAGCCATATGCAAACGCATCTATGGGTCATGCGAGACACTGTGCGTCGACAAAAACTCCTCCAACAGACAGCGCATACACCTCAGGCAAACTGCCTTCGAGGAGAGAAGTAGCGCAAAGATAGATACCCTCTCTCCTCGATTGCATCCGCGTGGAGCGACCGTTGAGGCAGGGAAGCTGAGGCGCGGAGCGATCGTCGAGCACCGCCTCGTCTCCTCCCACCACCGCCGCCGGCGAGCAGATAGAAGAGGAGGCGACGACGGAGCAGGACCTCCCCTCTGCCTTCCCGACGCGCAGCTCCACCTCGTCGACTGCATCCACCCGCTCACCGCGCAGCTCCACCTCGTCAACTGCGGCAGGGGCGGGCGCGGAGGAGGGCGCGCGGCATGGGACGGAGCGCGGCGGCGCGGAGCAGAGCGGGGAAGGACGCGGGGCGGAGGGAGGAGCGCGGTGTGGCGCAGCGGCTCCCGGCGGGGCACAACGGCGCGCAGGAGATGGAGCACGGGTGGGCGGGGCGCAGGGCGGAGGCGCGGTGGAGGGCGAGCGGCGGCGGGGCGCGGAGCCGGGCTCGGCGGGGGCACAGAGGCGGGCTCGGCGGAGGAGGGCGCGCGGCGGGGGGCGCGCGGGCCGGCGGGCTGCGCGGAGACGGAGCACGGCGGCGAGCGGCGGGGGGCGCGCGGGTTGGCGGGCTGCACGGAGCCGGAGCGCGACGGCTGGGTGCGGAGACGAAGCGCGGGTCGCCGCCTGGTCCGGTGCGCGCCGCGACGGAGGTGAGCGCGGCGCGGCGGGAAGGCGAGCGGAGGAGGAGGAGCAGTTTGCTGCCGCCGGAGGCGGAGGCGGAGCGGGCTGGACGGAGGCGGAGCGGGCGCGCGGGCGGCGGAGGCGGAGTGCGGAGGAGAACGGCGCGCGGGGCGACGAGGAGGGGGAGCGTGGCGGCCGAGCGGCGGTGGCGCGGGGTGGAGGGCCTCGACGGCGATGGGGGCGCGGCGGCCGGGGCACGGAGGCAGAGTGAGGAGGCGGGCGGGCGGCGACCGGCCGGGGCGCGGAGGAGCAGCGGCGGCGCGTCCTCACCACGTCCGGCGCCGAGGTCGTCATCGGGGAGGTGGAGCGCGTGGTGGTGGTGCTCGACAACGGCCGCGTCGCCGGCGTCGCGGTGAAGGGCCGCAACGGCGTGCTGGACGCCGACGCCATGGTGCTTGCGCTCGGGCTGTGGTCACCGCGCACAGCATCGTGCTCCGACGTTTGCCTCTCAATGATGTGCTTGGTTGTTGGAGACGCGAGCTTTGCGTGCTACTGTGCACGGGAGGCAAAGCTCTATTTGCCTCTCAAATATGCACATTGCTGTTGGAGTCAGTCTAAAGCCTACAAGATAAGGCACCATGGCTTGCCAGTTGCCACGCTGCAGAATAACGCTATCTGCAAAGTACTGGATACAAAGCTGGAGAAGTGACAAGCAGTTGCCATCAGCTCATTTAAAAAGGCAAGAAACGCATCATCTCGTGCCGTCCCTAACGTCACTGCAGCCTAAATGATAATCTTATCATTGGATTAGAACTGCACACAGGTGTCACCATAGCCTCTCAAGGAATTATTAGTGTTGCGGATTTGGAGTTGCACGAGTTAGATGTTCTTTCTGTATTCTACGGCACCTAACGGCTCTATAGACTTCCATGTCTTTTTGCTGCAAGTAGTCTTCTGTCCATTCAGCCGCCTCTAGAATATGGCCGCCCGTTGTGTGACCCGGTTTTGGACGACACAACTTCTAGAACGAGAGGTTTGGACCAGTACCAACCATACTTCTCTTCTTTTTTGGCATCGGCTGGTCCAACCATGCTGCACGGGTTATCATCAGCATGTTCAGTAGTATTTTGAACTGCTTATAAAGTAATGAAGTCAGATAATCACGTCCCGGCTGGAGAATCCTTCTCGGGATGCGCGCTTCTAGCCATCAGAATTCTGAAGTCTCCCTACAGAATCTTTGCAGTACTTTTCTGCATTCAAATGCCCAACGGGCACGGCATACTTGTATCCAACCAAATTTTAAAGGCTCAATGAACCTATACTGTACCGGAACTACGCAAGGTAGCTCAGATGTCAATGGCTTGTGCGGTCGTGCCCATGTGTATCCAATTTTCTAATTATGGTGAGCAGGGTAGTGTGTATTCAGAACAGCTCAGAAATACAACTCTGTTCTAGTACAGTACTCTTCCAACTTCCAGGTAGGGAAAACTCTGACTTTTCCTTCATTAAATTAACATTTACACACCCATGAGGTCCATAAATACACCAAGAAAATATGTTCATGTACGCCAAGGAAAACAGATACTCACAGTAGCTCACACCATGTGCCAGAGCCTATTGACATTAGTTGTCAGGTTCTGCAAATGTAAGGACAAAAAGATTGCTCACAGGGAGCAGGAATTCAAGGAATGAACAAACAGAACAAGCTCAAGATTACCGATCACAACGTAGCAGTACTAGTGAGACGGCAGACTTCCAGCAAAAGGGGCACTGCATCCACCATGTTGATGTTGGTATGGTTCTGCACTGCCTAGGAGCTGCCTTCCACTTTCTTTCTGAACATTATCCTGCCCAGCAAGCTGGAACCCCGCTTCTTCTTCTTCCCAGGACCAGCTGAGACGTCGTCTTGCCGTGGCTCGGCAAACACTGGATGGACGACGATTTGTATTGGGTCCTTGTCTTCAGCGTTAGCATTCTGCTCTTGTGCTGGACTCTTTTTCGGTGCAGCACAAAACATATCTTGTTCTTCGTTGAACTGCGTCTGTTTGGGTGAAGCAGGAGAGCCGGAAACCTTAGCATTTTCGGACTCTTCGGCAAGGATGCTTGCAAGTGACTGGGCCTTGTAAACCGAGCTCGGCTCGGGGTTGAACACTGGGCCATCTAGAGGACCTGAAGGTGCAGGGGTCGTCAGAGCCTTCAACTGCTTGTTGAGAATTGTGATAGTCTCCTGGCACTCTGCGAGCTTATCAGCTGCCGCCTGTATATCCGCGTTCTGCATGGAGTATAGACTTTGTAAGTTCAGTTCCTGATGACATAGTCCAAAAATAGAACAAAAACAGTGCTATTTTTCAGCAAAAACAAATTGCATTGCAAGGATATGACAGACTTACTGCTGATAACTGCTTTTCCTGTTCTTCCACACTAGCCTGAGCATCAGGGCTGCAGTAAAATAGTATATACATAAAAAAAATCTTCATAAATCATAACGTTGCTTTTTTTATTTAAAAAATGTGCAGGTAGTCTTTGAATCTTGCATACCTTTCTATCTCAGAGTACGTTGAATTTCTGCCTGGCAGGATATCATCGTCCAGAAGCACACATCCTGTTGTTTCTTTATCAAGCTTCTCTTTTTGACACAAATCTGTATCAAGCTTCTCTTGATGACTGGCCGTGATCGGGCCTTCAGCTGACTGAAACTGTTCTTCCTGTGCTTGTTTCTGGATATCTAGTGCTGCTGCTGTTTTTGATGACTGACACTGTTGATCTTCTGTACTGATTGCACTTAGCGACGTACCTTCATCAGAATTCTTTGTATTCCTATAAACAGTGTCGGATTGGTCTTGACTTGAGAAGTATTGGCTCAGAGTGTACTTCAGGATCAGGCAAACCTCATCACTGAACTTTTCAAGGTTAGCTTTCCCATGCAGAAAATCATGACAGACCTGAACTAGGTGCTGAAGGCGGCTACAAAGTTCAGAATTGTCAGGTAACACTGGTCTGGATCTTGCAACGTTGTCTTCTAAACCAGATGCTTCAATCATTGAAGTCAATTTCTCAACCAGATCTCTCACCATCTTCTCTACTTCAGACCGATCATACAGTGCATTTGAATCTTCTCTTTCTGTAGAAATGGTTTTCTGATCCAATGCATGCCTTATTTCCTCAAGAATGGTGTCAACACTTTCACCACTTGTTTCATGCTTATGCACCACCAGTTCCCAAATGTCCTGAACCTTCTCAGGATGACCGTTGGGGATGTTACCATTTACGACAAGATCATTGCCGTTCTGTTCCGGCGTAACGGAACCCATATTCGGCTTCTTCGGAGACGCATGTGGCGGGTTTTTCTTTTGATCACTTGATGCCATCTCCATTTTCTCAATCTCAGCGAAATCATCAAGCAGGCTCATGTCAGAAGCCATGATGGACGCGCCATCCTGATTCCCAGACCTGAACTGCTCGAGTTCAGAAATCAGAGCAGAAGCCCAAGACTCCGACTGACAGTTAGCATCACTCAGCTGTCTGTTCTCTTCTGTCAGCTCCTTGAGCTGCCTCTGCACGGCCGCGAGCTTGCAAGCCTCGTCGGCGTACTTCATCTGCACGAACTGCAGCTCGCCCTCCCTCTTGGCGAGCGCCTGCTTCAGCGCCCGGTTCTCGTCCTCGACGGCGCGGAGCCTGAACGCGTAGCTCTCGGTCTCCGACACCGAGGAGCGCCGCGGCGACGGGGTCCGCGGCGTGAACGATGACGTCACGGACCGCGGCGAGGACGGCGTCGCCGGCCGCGGCCGCCTCGGGCTGGCTCGCGGCGTCGTCTCGACCTCGTCTCTCATCTTGGCGATCGCCGCCGGCCCCGGCAGACGCTTGCGCACCATGGCGCGCAGCCGCTGGCACTCGGCCTCCAGCGTCGCGATCCGGCTCAGGTGCTCCGCCTGCTGCCGGCGCGCGGCGTCGGCGGCCTTGAGGTCGTACTCTCGCTCCTGGCCCCGGACCTCCAGCTCCCTCTGCAGCATGCGCACCTCGTACTGGAGCGAGCCGGCCTGCTTCCGCGCCGACTCGAGCCGCGCTGCCGCGTCGGCGAGCTCGCCGCGCGCCGCCGCCTCGGACGCGCGCAGCTCCCCGATCAGCGCGTCCTTGGCCTCCACGGACTTGCGGAGGGCGCTCTTCTCGGCGGCGAGCTTCGCGGCCTTCTTGTTCGCGTCGTCCAGCTTGTGCTGGAGCTCGCGCGCTCTCTTCTTCTCGGAGGAGATCTCGGTGGCTGCCTCGACGATGATCTGCTCCCGCTCTTCCCTGACCATGACCAGCTGCTCCATGCAGGACCTCAGAGCTCGCTCCATTTCCGCCATTGTTCTCTCTATGCTTCTTCTGCTCTTCCCTTGAAACTACTCGCCGACAACTTTTTTTTTCCCGGAAGCAGAAGTCCTAGCTCAAACCTGGCCAATGATGGCATTCATTTTAGAATGGAGTATGCATAAAGGTGAAGATAAACAAAGAATCCACCTTAACAACTTCTGTCAGAATTGTTATAGCCAAGCCAATCAGGTTTGCATGACGCTCTTTGCGAACCCAACAACTAAACTACTACTAGTTTGGTTATCACGTTTTACCAAACAAAGGCTGAAGATAACTTGTCCTTAAATCTGAATAATTTTCTTCGTTCCATCCACCATGCTTTCATGAAGATAAATGTGTGTTCTGAAGCAACCACTTCACTAGTTGGCGTGTCTCGTTCAGAAGGAAAAAAAAAAAAGGGACAACCTTTGCTTTTTAACTGAATACTTGAGAAGTATTGAATTGTTCATTCCAAGCTAAAACGATACGGCCCAACCTAAAACCATATATCAGAAGTACATTCCAATATTTATCTGTCGTTTGTTCAAAAGCACTAACATTGTAAAAAAAAAAAAAATCTTTTGAGGCGTACAACCATGATCCAAACTTTGATTTTGAACAGTCGGTTTCAAGGTGGGTGAAACACTAAGGTGCAAAATCGCTTCATAATTTCAATAGATTGGTATCAAGGCCATGATCTCCTACGACAAATGGAACCATAGGGGAGCCATGCAAATTAATTTTCTACATATAAGTTTTGATGAATGAACATGACAGCAAATACTATTGTTTTTTCGAAAGGCAACAGCAAATACTATTGTGAACTTCACGAGCACAGAATGAAAATATCGAGCTGGATGCAAAACAAAAAGAGAAACCAGGGTGATGACCGTTTCCCCATACCTGCTTGAACAGCCCGCACAATTCTTCAGCCACCGCAACCGCAGGTTTGCATGGCTCCCCGGTAAGACAGGAGCGAGGAGGAGGCAGAGCAGGAAGATGACACAAATAGCCGGCGAGTGTGGAGAAGCGCCGCAAGGGCATTCTATCCCCAGGCCGCTTCGCGGTAAGGTGGTCGGTGCCTTTGGAGGGGTTGGATGAGGTGATGGAGCCGTGGAGAAGGAAAGCGTCAAGGGTGCAGCACGAATGGCGCTTTCGTGAGGCGGGAAGGAAGGGAGAGGGGTCAGCCAAGACCCAAGATGGGAAAGCCTGGTGGTTCAAACATGTTGTCAGAACAGAAAGATCTCAAAGCTGGAGCAGTTGAGCTGTTAACTGAAGTTTTGGCTGTACGACCTCATTGCCCCACTGCAAAGAGTGTCTTCTTCCTCTCCTGACATGGCTGTTCTACTGGTGATGAGCAGCAATCTACGCGACGACTGGAGATTGCACGCCCATTGGTGGGCACAGGCCAGAACCCAGGTATTCGAAAAAAAAAAAGATCGTTTCTTGTAGTAGCGTCTTGTTTTTTGGGTATCGATGTGGCATGGCACCTTGTGGGCGTTAGGGTGAAGAAGACAGGTCGGTAAACAGGCGCCGTCGGCGTTTGAGGTTTGAGGCCAATCACTGAACCGTCAATGACACCAGTCGCTGCGCTGTCAAAAAAGTTGGGAATTCATAAATCGGTGTCCTAGCACAGGAGAAATGTGTGTCGCGATATTAAACATTCTCTCCAATTTAGGATGATCAGCACACTTGAATCTTACTCAAGAGAAATGAAAGTTATTACTTTGGTACACAAAGGACCCATCTCTGACTAAAACTGACAATCTTAAAATGTCTATTATCAGCACCAGACGAACATTAGGATTTATCGAGGCAATCTTTTATTGGATACTTGGATTTCGACAGTAATGTGCGTACAAGGCCCTTTAAAGAGCAAGCAGCTAAACAGCTGCTCTACGCTTATCACCAACTTGACGGATGTAACGTCTCCAGATTCTGATGGAATACCACTATGACAGGATCAGACGCACTCGGGCAGTAGCGGAGGCACACCTCACTCGGTTGCCGGTGGCGTGGGGCACACGAAGTGAGCTCGGTACCGAACCACTTTGGCCTTGGCAGTGGGTGTAGTGAACGACCATTTCTCACTCGGTCACAGGGCATTCTGGCGGATAAGCGGTCAGCCGGTGGTTGCATTCAGTGGCGGAGCTAGGCTGAGTCTCAAGGGAGGACTCATCTCCCTTCTTCTTCCTCCAGCCCCCCTCCCTCTTCATCTTCCTCTTCTTCTCTCCCTCTTTCCTCTCTTCTTCTCCATGGAGCTCCAGGGGGTAGGGGGGCTCCAGCCCCCCTTGCCAACCCCCCCCCCCCCCCCCCCCCCCCCCCCCCCCGGTGGATCCGCCGCTGGTTGCATTGCAAGTCTGCAACGTCCCACTGAGCTACATTCGACTTCGGGGTGGTTTTGCAAGTGAAAGGTGATGAGAAGGATTAATTCTAACATCTGATACGTTTCTTAGATATTTTTACTGACACAATGCAGCCGAACACTCCTTTGTTTTTCCATCTCGGCTTCCCTTGTCTTAGAGCTTCAATGACTATGCAATCATTTGCCGTAAATAAAATCAACATATCGTAGGATCCTTATTAAAAAATAACTACAGTATGATGACTATATATTCGACCAATTTTCTTACGTATTATGTATCTACTAAGTATTTGCGGCAAAAAAACTTACGAGATCATCAATCAAACAAGCATAAAGTCAATGTGTATTCATCCATTTAAACTGCTCCACATTTGAGCCCATAAAAAGGGGAAATAGAAGAAGAAAAATAGGAGTTCTATTACCATTCGAACTTCAATTCAGAGAAGAAACATGCTTGCAACTACAGTACTAGCAATACTGAATTCCTAGCAATACTGAAGTGAAGGTACATTGATAACCACTAAATTCCTAGCACTCGTATTACTGAGTGCATATTCCCGAAAAATTACCGCCTTGGCAAGTCCAAACCTCCTACTTATCTGACATCTTAAGTTCCTCTTATACACCAAAAATGCATTTCACACAGATCAACTACCTGAACAGGTTAAGATCTGAATGGATGAAGGCAGCGTGAGATATGAATGGAACATTAGCATACACGCCTGCAAGCGCACACCTCATGCACTCAAGAACCGTGAAGATCTGAATGAAGGCCATTGTCATCCAGAAATATGCCATTGGTTTACCCTGAAAAATGAAGCTTGGATTCCAGTTGCACGCAGTGGCCAAGGCTTGAGAACCCGTATCAAGCAGGATAGCCAATATGATGTGAAACCGCAAGAAGTGCGGAGACCACTTCCGCCTCACAACAAAGAAGTATATAGTCATGAAGATCACCAGGAAAAGCCATCCTGGGAGTAGAGCCATTGTATCAATGAAGGCGTAAAGCAGACTAAACCTTTGCAAGTATGGATGAAGCTGGTAGACAGCATCTGCGTTTGACCACATGTTGTGCAGCGGCAGAAGATAAGGTACACATGCTAAGGTTCTCCACCACCATTTAGGTTTAGATTCTAGCTCAGGGTAGCTGAATGATGATAAAGATGCTCGACAGGCAACTTGAGTTCTTGAGCGCAGGCTGCATGCAGACAGCAATGGCTTGATTCCCTTGATACGATCATATTTTGCAAAGGATGAAGATATAGCATGGGAGTGAAAATCTGCACTAGCTGAAAGCAATAAAAATCATGTCAGATCATGGATACAGGATCAATGGGAACTCAAACATCAACACTGGCAGAGTAAAGGTTTATGGTCCAGATAATTCAATCTTTTGAAAGATAGATCGGTAATGATGCATCATTTAGAGAGGGGTAAGTAACGTCAACTTGAAAGTTTCTCACTATGACAATATAGTTGAAAACTTGCAAGTGTATAATTTCAGGACACTCATTATAACAAAGTCGATACGGATTATCAGTTTGCGTTGTATAAATTACTGACCAGATTTCATCTATGTGTGTACAATTTCCTTCAGCATAATATCATCTTTAGCTCTCCTAGACTAAAATCTATACTTAGTGTTGCTTCTAAAAGGATAACCATTACACCGTGTATCGAGAAGATAGTTCCAATGCTATACTGTCATCAAGCGCAAGTTGAACCACGCTTCAGTCACTAACATATTTCGCATATCAAAATTCTAAACTCCCCTTTGTCTTAAAAAGAAACAACAGTCCAGGTTCTTAAACAACTTGGCCTTTAAGATCAAACAAAAAAACATTGCATAGTTCCCCTGTCATCTGATCTGACTTCTTTCTAGTGATCCAAACTAGGAACTTGAAATTAAGCTAACTTATTCTTTCAACGATGCAACTTCACCATGTTTTCTTGAAAGAAAGAAACAAATGCTGAGTGTAAGGAACAGAGACAATGAACCTTAAGCTATCCCACAACAAAAATATAGATCGCCAAAGGCTGCCACACTATGTCAGACTTTACCTGGGAACTCAATAGAATTGCAAACACAAATCGCAATGTTCATTCACACGGAAAATTTGACCATACGTAGGAGACAAAGTACCTCTCAGAGCGAAGGATTTCTTCTCAGGGCGAAATGCAGGACTCCGCAGGCTCAGAAAGGCCGGCCGAGCAAGAAAAGACGGCCTCGCAGGGGAACCATAGCGGCTCACGGCAGGAACGCCAAACGGCCGCGCGTTCGCCGTAGCCATCCCATGGCAGGGAAACATCTCGCCTGCGCAGCGGGCAACCTAACAGAGGGGCATTAGGGTTCAGATAAACCTCCCGAAAAAATTGGGGAAAAGAGCGGCCGCAAGAACAACGGTACCAAGCAAGGTAAGGCTGGCTTCCTCACCAGCACAGGAATAATTGAGCCCCCGAGCCAGGTGAATCCCCCGCGCCGCGCCAATCCAAGGGGAACGAGTACGGCGGCGAGAGGAGGAAGAGGGGCGGAGCTGCGGCGGAGTCCGGATTGGGGTGGAGCTGTACACCCCCTTGGGTCGGTGAGCGGTTCGTTACACCACGGTTCGGTGGCACCTGGTAGACACGGTTCACTGGTTCAGTTCGCGGGTGGATCGACGAGGGTAGTTTGGGAATACATACAACAGTCTGAAACGTGTACGGTGTCCAACTGTTAAATCTTCAGTTTATTTTTTTTTCACGCATTTGTTGGAAATTGCAAAACCCACTACGTCTCAGGAAACTTTTGGAAACTTGAAAAACTCACTACATCTTAGGGAAACCGACTACTTCACCCTGATGCTGTAGCTCTCGTTTGTGACAAAGTGTGTCATGTCTTGTTTGGTTAAAATAATGCACAAATCAAGCCCCAATGTGTTTGGGAGTTTGAGGGTTCCTGATTTGAGAGACCTTAACATATGTTTGCTAGAATGTTGGATTAGAAGATATAATAACAGCAGTGATAAGCTATGGCGACAGCTGATTGATCATAAGTACTCCATCCGTTCTAGAATACTTATTCTAGCATTCTTAAGTTTTCTCACAGTACTTGGTATTCTCACTTCCCGATGCACATTTTTCTCTTTTCCATACATCTCTATCTATATCTATCTCCTTCTCGTTTTGAGTGCACCAACTTTTTTCACCTCTCCTTAATCCTCGTGTCTGGAGCTAAAATGCCAAGTAGTATAGTGGGACGGAGGGAGTATAACACTAGGAGCCCCAATATGTTTTGTAGTAGGGATCAAGGTAGCTTCAAATTCTGGAAGGGAGTGACGTGGGCAGCAAAAGTAGCAAAGATGGGATACAGGTGGGTAGCAGGGAATGGGTAACAGATGCAAGTTCTGGTGGACAATTCGTTGGGGCCTTCAAGCTTAGCTATTTAGTTTTAAGAGGTTAAACAAACACACACTCTAGTGGTGTGGAATTTGAGTGTAGGGATAATTTAGCTAAGAGAAGACAAGTGGAGGACAAAACCTGTCTGTTCTGTGAAGAATCTAAAACATCAGTTCACATCTTCTTTGAATGTGTAGTAGCTACTAGGATTTAGAAAGAACTATATCTAGGTTACTCAGGTGTATGTTGGTAGAGATTTTGAAAATACAGCTAAGTTTTGCATCAGCGATAAAAGGAATAGAGTCCTCAACATGTTTTCTCTAGTTGTGTTATGATCCTTGTGGAAACTGGGAAATTGTAGTTGTTTTCAGCATACTTCATGGCGAAGTGTTCTAGTAGTATGGAGGAAAATTGCTGGAGTTATCAGGAGTTGGACGCTGCTATATCCTTGAAGAATTTGGAGCAATACAATGCTTAGCTGTCGAGACTGGAGCAGCTGGCAAACCAACCAAAGAGGCTGAAGTAGATGGAGGAAAACTGGGCAGGTGCAGGAGTTCATGCCTGTGGACAACAGAAGTACCAGGTGTTCCAGGAGTATACTAGAACGAAGAGAATGGAATAGTAGGTAGTAAATCTGTGTGCACGCGAGATGTGTTGTATTTTTCTTTCATGGTAGAGCTGTAAACTTGATTTTGGTCCTGTTCTGCAATGCAATATGGATGGGGGCCCTCCATGATATATTCAACCATTAGTGTAACACGCACTTAAAAGTTCTACTTACACAACAGATGATAATTTGACATGGAACTCACATAATGATACAAGATTTCCTTAAAAGAAAAGGAGAGATCCATTCTGACCATAAAAAAATCCGAGAGATGGGTTTTCTGGTTGATGGCTCTCTTGGTGGCATCTGACGGTTGTGGTAGACAAAAATCAAACTTACTACTCGCCGTCTTAAAACCAAAATCGCTAGCTAAGACTTTATTTGTTTCGTATACTCCTATGAAAGCCAAAAGCTGAAATAAACAATCCAACAGTTGAGCTGACTTTTTGAAAAGTTGAAAAGTTAGCTTATGAGGAAATAAATAAAAATTGAAAGTTAGCAGATCCTAATTTTTTATGTGCTAAGAAGTTAAAAGCATATTACAGAACCAATAGTAAAAAGAATAATAGTCAGGAGTCAAAAGCCAGGGGGAAAAAACAGCTTTTGAACGGCCCACGGCGGAGCAGCTTGTGTAGATCAAGCGAGGCTAGAGTGCCAAAGAAGCATTGGTGGCACTCAAGAGAGGCTCGTATGTTTTGAGCCATTTTTTGAGCTGTAGTGAATACTAACAACAAATTGTTATTTGGCGAACGCAACATATTCGCTAAATATTGCATCACGTAGACTTGTGCCTCCATGACAATCATGACGGACGATATTGATCGAACCAGGACTAATATAGTTTGCTCGTACTACAGAGACACGATACTACAGCTACCAAGTAGGTGACTGCTATAAGGTATGTAAACAGACATTAGAGCCATAGTTTACACAGCGAAATGGCTAAGGCGAACTACATACTTTTGATACTTACAGTAGAACGCAAGATACTTCGTCGAATTAATCGTAAAAGACTCTTGTCGAGTGTGGCCCGTGCATATAGGTCCGGCACTGGAGGCTTCCATGCCTCCCCTCACGGCGGCATGCATGCGGGTCATGGGGTGTAGCTATGGCAAACTTGATACAGTACGTATAGGTTAGCCGAAGTATCCAGCTCCCCACGCGCGCGGCAATGTTTGGCGACAGCCAAGTCCGGACACGTTGCTCATAGGTTAATGATTAATCCGCTTGATACTTTAATTTTTAACCCCTTGACTTGGGCACAATTTCTTATTCTAACACTGCTTTGATCGCAGTCCATCTCTGCTGTGGCACCATTTCGCAGCAACAGTAGAGAACAAAATACTCCTCTCATTTTATATGTTTCAATGCATGCATGCATATATAAGTATATGTATGAACTGATCATCAGTCTATAAACGAACTGTGGAGTGGAACTAGCTAGTCTTTAGGAGTAACTGAGAACAAAAATAAACTAAGTCTGATCGAAAAAAAAAGAAGAACATGATGAAAGTTGTTCTCGTGGAAACGATGATCATTGATTGTGTCCTCTGAAAGATTAACTGGGCCTTCTGAAACTACCCAAAACTAACAGCAGGTCAGGATAACTTACAACGCTAACTTTACTTACCCTGACCTGCCGTTACCAGCTTCCAGAAGGCAGCAGCACCTTACGTGCATGCATGGGTTAATGGTGCTGAAGAGCTGAACCTGACCGAGAGTTGGAAACGCAACAACGATGAAAATTAAGACGCTAACCTAACCTTGATTTTTCTAGCTGGCTAATCCCCCATCACTAGCCACTAGCCCTCTTCTTGTCGACGTCACCGGTCAGCCCATGCCATTGAAGGGAGAGGTCCAGTTGTTGGCGGAGTAGCCGTTCGCCCTCGCGATGCTCACCGTCGACGCCGCCGATCCCTGAGAGAACTGGTACCCGCCGTTGGTCCTCGCCGCGGCGTACGGGTCGCCGACCGCCATGGCAGCGTCGTAGCCGATGAGCTTGCCCTCCTCGTCGCCGCCGCCGCCGTAGCTGCAGGTGCTTCCCTGGTTGCCCGTGCTGCTGTGGCCCTGGTCGGCCGCCACGACGGCGCTCGACGCCGGCGCCATCAGGAAAGAGCTGGCGCCACCGCCGAGGCCGGCCTGGTGGTACCCGGTGGCGTTGTAGACCGCCGAGCTCGACGACGCCTGCTGGAAGAAGTTGTGGCCGAGGTGCAGCTGCTGCAGGTCCTGCAGGCTGTGCGCGGCGGCGTCCTGCTGCTCGGGCTTGCACCACCCGCGGGACGGCGCCTGGCCGTACGGGTAGTGCACGGTGAGCGGCGACGGCTGCTGGAACGCGATGGTCGGCCAGCCGTGGTGGTGGTACGCGGAGGCGGCGTAGCCGGCTTCGGCGAGCTGGGAGATGACGCCGGCGTCCATGTCGGCGCGCCAGATGGTGGCGCCGGCGGCTTCCGCGTGGTCGACGGCGTCCTTGAGGCGCCGGGCCGCGCCGCCCACCGGCAGCGTGCTGCTCTCGAGGATGCTCTTCACGTCGTAGCGGCTCATGTCGAAGTTGGTGACGGCGTTGAGCCCGCGGAACTTGATCGCGGCTATGTCGTAGGCCTCCGCCGCCTCCTCCTCGGTGCCTACATACGTACGAGGGAATGTGCACGATTAGGGCGCATCATTAGGGCTTGCTAGCTTCATTCCCGATGCATATGGCATATGTTGCATGTTGCATGCATGCGTGCATGCAGGGCGCGAAGCGAACGGGGTGAATCAAAGCGAGGTTTTCTACTCGCCCCTTTGACTCCGTGCCCCGATTTCCTCAGACAACTTTGAGACAAAAACTTGGAAAGGTACATTTGGGACATAGTTAATGCGGTGACCACTATTTTATGGCTCCATAGGGCAACATATAGAATATCTAATCTTCAGTTCTACGAGACGAAGATTTCAAGAAATTTGACTAAACAAGTACGGGTCGATGACTTAGATCTTGGGGATATAACACTGAATATAGTCATTAACTAATTAACTATTTTTTCCGGGTCTTCATGAAGCAAGAAATTTGAAATTTTTTTTTGAGAAAGAAATTTGATTTTTCATGAAACGGTCATATATACTGAGTTCTGAAGAAGAAAATAAGGGTATAGCTTACTGAATGTGCCCAAGTAGAGATCCTTGTTTCCTGCAACTCTCCCGATCCTTGCTTGCCATCTCCCATGCTGGTGGTGTCTGCGCGATGCAATACTGATTTCAATATAAGGTCTAACCATGATTGCACAAAATTGCTAACAAAATAATTTTCATTGAGACATCTAATCAGTAAAAACGTGAACAGTATATGGCCAATATATTTTAAGCACTTTCCATCATACAATACATATTGTCGATTATGCGTGCCTTGTATGCAAAATATATTGCAGCTGAATTACCTAGTAACTCCTCGGTATTTTGATGCTCCACGAGAAAATCCACTGCTATTCCTGCATGTATTGGAACAGATCGCTGTTAGCCGAACCGAATCATCGAAGAGTATGCGTGATGAATTCTGAACATCAAATATTACCTTCTTAGGTATGCAATGTACTCCTGTCTAGTCATATGTTTCATTTCATCTAGCTCCTTTTCGTAGTTACCAATCTGCAACATTTTTTTGGGAAAAAATAACAAGTGTATTCAGTAAGCATGCACATGAGTCAATCAGCATAAGATATTAACTGAGTACGATAAAAAAAATGCTGAAGACCAAAAAACTTGTAGAATTTTGCATACTGGGAAATTTGTTGTGGTAGTAGTGCCCCAATACTTGAGAGCTGCCAGATCATAAGCCCTTGCTGCCTTGTCTTCCTTGTCATAGCCACCTGTGTTCATGGACAAAAATGGCAAAGTGCAATTACAAATATAAGAACATCGGTATAATGGATTGTAGATGTGAAGGTAAGAGATAAAAAGGTCAATGCATGCTTACCAAGATAGACTACATTGTTGATTTGTCGTCCCGTGGGCAATGCACCAATGAAGCAAATGTGTTCATGAAAATAGAAAGACACAATGCTTAATTAGTAATCTAGGATGTATATAATATGCTCTGCCCAGGAGGCGGGGAAAATGACTATATATGGATCCACATTTCATTACCTTGCCTACCCTTGCGACTCTGCCCCTCTCTTCTACAACTATTATCCCATAGATGAGCCTCATAACGCCCTGTCCATCTATGCCTGCGTGAATACCAAATTCGAGAACGTGATCTAGTACCCAAGTGGAAAAATACGATACACATATAGTTTATCCGAAACAAATTTGTTATTGTCACGGCTTATAGGTCTGTATATAGAGTGTTAAAAACAAAGCAAAAATACACTTGCATACATATACTTATATAGCTTTTGCTGAATTCAGTTGTCATTCTCAGCCATCTTAGTGGTCAATTAATGATATGACAGTGATCACAGCATATGAATAACTATTTCGATATAGCTAGCATCCAATTTAGTATAGTAAATGAACTTCTAAATCTGTTTACCCTATTTTCCATGTATCATAGTAGGAGTATGACCTAAGTACTAGAGCAAAAGCAAAATGGCATAGCCACTGCCTCGAAAGATTGCACTATTAATAATTTCTAGCTAGTATAGATCTGATGACAGTTCATGTTTTCGATAGATTGATCCCCCTCAACAAGGCCATCTATCATTACCATTTTCTAACGAACTCTAGACTAGTACTATGCCAACTTGAAATGGACCAAGAACACATATGAACAACATGTATCGATCCAAGACACAAACCAACAATCAATGCAATGCTCTAACCTTGTTACACCTCGGTATATGGAGGTCCTTTGCCCAAACGTGTCGATGGACTTCCTCGGCACGGCTTCCACCGCGCCACCGCCGGGCGAGTCCATGGCGCCGCTCGCCCGCTTGTTCTCCGACGACGTGCTCTCCGAGGCCGCCGCTCCACTGGCGCCGCCGCCGCCGCCTCCGGCCACGACCATCGGCAGCTGGTGCGAGCCCGTGCTCATCGAGAGCGCCAGGCTCTGCGCGCTCCCGGCGGTCGCCACCGTGCCATTATTCCTTCCCATCGAATCGGAGCACCCGAAGCTGTTGGCGCTCGCGTCGGTGCTCATCTCCTCGGCCTGAGGCGGCTGATGCGTCGCCGCCGGCGGCTGGGGTACCTGGTTGTTCCGGAGCCAGGTCTTGATCATGGAGAGCTCCATGGTGTTGCTCCCGCTATTGCTGTTGGTGCTGTTGGCCATCGGGACCCCGGAGAACAGGTAGCCACCGGATTGATCCTGCTCGGAGACGAACGAGTTGCCGCCGAGGAAGTCCTCGAGCTTGGGTTCGCTCTCTTCCACGGCCCTCTGGCCGCTACCGCCGCCGCCGCCGCCGCCGCCGCCGCTCGACCCCACGAGCATCGAGAGCTCCGAAGCACCGCCGTTGTAGTCCATGCTCCTCATGTTCCAATCTGCACCCACATCAAATATCAAGACACCGTGAGGAAAAATCCATGGAATATTGTGCACCATACGGTTCACAGATCATCATATATCAGGCGATAAACGCGTTGCATCCTCTTCACCTTGGGTTTCTTGAGGGCCCCTGTTGAAGGCCTCCATGATGCCGTAAGAGGCGTGATCGACGCCGCCGAGGTGCCCGTCGGAGGCCGGCTGCGTCGGCAGGCCATAGAAGTCGCTGCCACCGGAGATGTCGATGGCGGAGGCGGGGGACGCATCCTGATGGTTCGGCTGCGCGTTTTCCTGGCCCGAGAGCGAGAAGCCCAGCCAGTTGTTCGCAGAAGCCATCTAGGGAAGCTGATACAGCAGTGAGGGATGGGTTGTTTCTGATCAGAGCTGTGAGTGCATTGGCGAGGGGAGGAGGATGTCAAGGAGAAGCTGATAGGGGGGAGGAGGTATGGCCTTTCAGGGGGCAGCACTACATTTTGGTTCAATGTGAAGAGAAGGGCAGGAAGAGGCCAGAAAAAATATCCTGACCACCTGAGAGGAGGTGAAAGTGTTGTAGAAGGTCGGTATATATAAGTATAGCGTGGTAGTTCTGTTTTTTTAATTCCAAGGATAAATAAATCTAAGAGAAGATCAACACATTAGATCTTTGCCAAGAGACCCTAAAATGGTTATCACCACAAGCAAGCAAAAATTATAGCGAGGTTTTAGGGCACATGGAAACAGCGGGTACTATATATCCTTTACTTAGCCAAACCAGAAACCACAATTAATAAAGGCTCTAGAACCTCGAAGCTAGAGACTTGTATAATTTGGCCAGACTTGTTGCTTATAATTTATTGACAAAACCCAATATTTTTTTTTGCAAATTAAAACCAGTATATATATGTATAATATTGAAAGTGTACTTCTTAACATTGATCTAACACATACCAATTGTTCATGTTAGATTAAAAATTCAACCTAATTAAATATTTTAAAAGCTAAGTTTTACAAGTTTGACTGCAGGAAACCTGCTTGTCCAAAAGGTCACATATTTTTTTTTATGACTAGAGGGAATGGGTTATTCAGTTTCTTCTTACTAGTAATTAAGAAAATGAAGTCGCGTATATACTTATCCATCATTTTACTCGATCAGGCCAGGGCGGCATATGAGGCTCGACATCCTTTTCACACTAATGAAAAACGTCGGGGAAACCATAAGGCAACTACCACTTAATTCCCCGCGGCAAACTGAAAGGTTAACCGGTGGCTCTTCATTTGGCACATGAGCATTCCAGGCAACAGCTTTCACATTTGAAAAAACCATCTATCCAAAGTATTAACCGGCGCACGCCCATATGTATTCTATCCATTTCGCACCTAGCTAGCTAGCCAGTAGGTGTAAAAGCGACTTGTGCACCAGCCTGCAAACAAAGCTGACCCCCGAACATACCAAAACGGGGGGCCAGGCGAGGGACGGATCGAAGAAGGAAGCTGATCCGCGGATCAACCTGTTTAAAAACTAACGAGCCGAACATTTCCTTGGATCTCAATCAATCGGAGGAGGAGAAGCTAAGAAGAATCCGATAAGGCGTGCGTGCACGCACCAGCTGCCGCGCCATGCATGCACGCGCGCGCGCTCTCGGCCAGGTACTGTGCGGACGGTTCGTCTGGTCCAACGACGACACGGCGGCGAATCCAGCGAAAGATTCCCGTGCGCAGAAAAGAAAAAAAAAATGCCGGCCGGGGGTCTCGCTCGCTCGCCGCGGCGCGCGCGGTCAGTCAAACCCCCACGCCGCGCACGCACACCTGTGGAAGAAGGTGCCGATCTCTCGTGCTCTGACATGTCGCGCCGCGCCATGCATGCCCGTCCGCCGGCCCGCGCGTGCGCATCCGATCGAGTTCCAACCCATTCTAATAGGGCACAAGGCTACGCGCGCAGCGGCGGCAGCCTAGGCCTGCCCGCTCTATAATATTCGGCGGCCTGATGCTTTCGAGGTGAATCGCTGGATTGGACTGGTATGACCAGCTTGGACTGACTGACTGACGGACCCCGAGCTCGCTAGCTCTGGAAATGGCGCATCATCAGTTTTCTGGTTTTTTGCACCCCCAAGCCTTAAGCCAATGCCAGGCGGGCAGTGTCTGCGAATGTTCTTGCCTATCTTTTTTGGACGAGGAAGATCGATCTATTGCATTGTGAACAAGCTGTGCTGAATCGCTTCGTGTCGTCTTTGTGCCAGAAATGAAGGTTTCTGAACGTCACTACAGTAGGGAAAGGATTGAAGAATGGCCATATTGTTTCCCCTTGTGGACCTATGGCAGAAGGGGGCGTGATTTGCTTCCGAGATAATCAATGGAAGACACGTCAGAATTACCTACTTGCCATATTCTGAAAATGCATGCATGCGAGACTGAAAGTGGCAGTATAGGGTGAAGTTCACTCTAAAGCCTTGTACAGTTATTTTTTCTTGATCATTCCTTGGTACTATAATCAAATGATCCAAACCCACTGTCCTCCCCGCATCAGTCGGGTGGCGTCCTATCTCTCTCTCTCTCTCTCCGTATCGAGAAGCGCCCATCCAACCCCAAAGAGCGAGAAAGGTTAACCCTAAAGAAAGCTCACGGTGACTCGGAATAAAGTAGGCGAGCTGGGGTTGCAAGCTGTGCCCTCTACAAGGACATACACCCTTGTCTTCCGGGCACACTAGGGGAGCTGCAACAGTGCTGCACGCACCGGAGGAGTGCCCCAAACGCCTCCGCGAACATGCATGCCTATAGCTAGCTGAGACCCCAGGACCGTCCTCCACTCCATCACGGGCCATGCATGTGCTAGCTAGGAGTATACTAGCTAGTATCAACTGCTGGTCGGCCACGGTCACCACAGCAGGGTATAGTATCTTGATCAGGCAGGGGCTCGGAGTTTCTCCCTGCTAGTAGGTGCTAGCTACATATCCAGCCACGCAAGCCTTTGATTGAGTTCAAGCTAGCAGGGTGAAACGAACGCTAGCTACCAGCTGTGTTGTGCCATCATGAGCATCCACAAGTGTGGCTATAGCTGAGCAGGTTTCACGGCCGCCCAGCCTTGCCACCGATGATGAGAAATGGGTTAGTAATAAAAGTTTACGCAAGCAGCAGCTAGGTTATAACTGCTACTATACTGGCGTTGTATTATGATCTACTCATTCGTGCATAATATACATACACACTTGTCTATATTCTGTCATCGATATTGTTCCATCATGATGAGATGTGTTCTGATCTGTTCCAGTTGTTAAACATGCGTTGCAATTTGCGGCTCCACTTGTTAAACATGCAAATCAATAAAGATCACCCTAGCTTCTTTTCTCGAATAACCACGAGAGTATCTAAATCTACACGCAACACCTGCGCCAAACATGCTTCCACATATCTTCTCAGTGAGATTACATTGTACGTAGTATATATTCCACCACATGGACGACGACAACTTGTGTCAGGGCCCTGCGGCCCTACCGACTTGCCCCTGCGCCCGTCCGAAAATGTCGGTCGTTCGTTCCTTCCTTCGCCTAGTGTGCAGTGAGCGACTGAGACCGGTAGCGAGCGCATCCACACAGCCACACGCAGCGGCGTTGGTGTTTTCCACGGTGCACGTGAGGCGCCGTGTAGCTTCCCCATGCGGCTGCACGTATACTAATACTTACTCATGGGATCCTCCTCGGCGCCCAGCTCCCTCTCACTACATGGCGCGAGAGAGCGCATGCAGTACACAGGAGGCCACGAGCGGCGTATTGGTACGTGCGATAGAATATTGGCGTCCGGACCGGTCCTGCGCTCGGTTCCCGCGCTCCCTGCCCGGCCGGGCTTTGACCGTCAAAGAGGCCGGCCGGCTGTCCGGGCAGTAGTGCATCCAAGTAAACTCAAAAGGAGCGGTGAAAAGTGAAACACATGCCTCCGTTGAACGGGAGGGAGGCACTGACAGCAGGTTAATCTCAGTCTGCTGCAGACGACGAACACGTTTAACTCCCTCGGTTACGCCGTGCGTGTACGAACGGCTTAAAAAAACGTGGCCAGGGATCGATCGGTGGTCACACGAACGCCCGGCCGGCTCGATCGGCGCCTAGCTCTGCGTCCAGGGAGGCGAGACAAAAAGAGGTAAAAGGTGCAGTGACACGGCCACCTCTGCCACTAGCTCTGCGCGGTCCCAGCGGCTGCTTGCGACCAGTGTTCAACAGCTTGCCGGCCGGTGTGGCAAGCTCGCCGTCGTCGCGCGCGTCTTGTTTAACGCCCCGGCCCTATCCACGCGTGTGCACGCGCTCGCGTTTCTTCGCCGCACACGTCGCACGTTTGGGGTTGTTCGGTCAGTGGCCTGGGGTTAGTTTAAGCGTGCCCGGCTCCGCACAGACGAATAATCAACACGGGTAGTGTGAGATTCGGGTTGAAGACACGCGCGTCAGAGCAGAGAGACCGGTGCATGGTGTGGGCTCGCCTCTCCGATTAACTTTATCGCGGGGCTAAACGCGTGTCAGCTGAGGTGAGACCGGTTTTCGCCGTGGCGGCGCGTGCATGGGCAGCAGCAGCAGGTGGCAGCCGCCCTGCCGCCGGGTGAATCTGCGAAACGGGGAGGCATGGCGTCGCGCGGCTGGCCGGCCGTGCGATCCGATGGCGCGCCCTCGATTTTTTTTTTTTTTGAAGGAAATGAACGTTGCTTTTGCCTTCTAGTGGGCTCGTAGTAGGGCGGACGACATGGGCCGATGCTTGGGGACAATCAACGTGGGCCGATATTCACTGGTTGGGTCGGGTCTAAATCTCCGTGGGCCTATAAGCGCCGACCTTGTTCTTTGGTGCGATTTTACCATTTCAACCCAATTAACACCCGATAATTCTCCACCAACCAGGTGCCCCGGTCGGTTCGGACCGGACCTACTCAGCACTCATACCGACTCTTATCGTCCCCGCAGGAACAAGCCGGGGTCTCGAAGAGCGGCCGGCTGTTCACTGCACGCCGCAACTCCGCACGGCACCCAAATTCCAAGTCGGCTTCCTCCACCCAGGAACCTCGAGCGAATCCAGAGCTCTGAGCCAGAACAAGGCCCATCCGTGAGCTCCCCTCCCCACCATGGCGTCCGCGTGGTGCCTCTCGGCCCCGCCGCCGCCCCGCCGGTGACGGCGGCGGCGGCGCCCGGCGCCATCGGCGTCTCGGCCTCCGCCTCCGGGCCGGTTTCTCTCGCGCGGGTGGCGGTGCCCGTGAGGAGGCGGCGCAGGTGGGACGCGCTCGTGGTCTGTATGGCTCCCGACGAGGAGAAGATTACCCGGCGCTCGCCCCTCGATTTCCCCATCGTAATTCCTCTGCTGCCCCTTCCCCATCTGTTTGATTACTGCTAGCGGCGTGTCCCTGTGGAAGCTACTGTTGGGCTAATTTGGTCATTTTAGCTAAGCCAAGTTCTTGTTTAGGGGAATTGATGGACTGGGATTGATGAAATCGGAGAAATGCTGCTTAGGTTGTGGGGATATGTTCCTGTTGCTGATTACGATAATCTGTTATGCTTCTCTCCTCGTGGTCTTGGATATGGGTTTATATGAGCATAGTGCCATCCTGATTTCGTCCTTCGTCCATTTTTGAGGGATTTTGTTCAGGTTGTAGTAGCTCTCTATGAAGAAGATGAACTTATATTTCTACCCGAACTGATTGTTTTGTGAATGGAATTGCACCGTAGGCTATTTGGGTGGTTAGAAATTTTTGTATGGCCTTTCATGCGCAGAGATAGGTATAGGTTAACCTTTTAGTTGCCATAGATATCGAATT
The DNA here is from genome assembly GCA_012490785.1 of Eragrostis nindensis. NCBI lineage: Eukaryota > Viridiplantae > Streptophyta > Magnoliopsida > Poales > Poaceae > Eragrostis > Eragrostis nindensis. The sequence goes on from JAAXCT010001473.1 coordinate 147,035, forward strand.
CTCTAGTCGCTAGCAGCTTATCTTAATACTAAAGGTTTCCTAAATACTAAGAAATAGAATAATCAGTTCCGGGGGGGGGGGGGGGGGGAGGGAGAGGGAGCGGGGGGGGGGGGGGAGGGAGGAAGCCTTTTCATTTCTCGGCTGTTATTTGGCTCCATAACGTAATTTCATGATTCTAACAGTTTAGTTCCTCCCTCGAACTGTGCTACTCGTAGGGATGCAGGTTTGCAAGTTTGGGGTTGGGGTGAACCAAAACTCCTCTAAAATAAACTAGAATTTCCCACCATCCTAAGAAGCTATTAGAGCAAATGAACTAGATGCTTGACCCACAAATACCCATTGGGTAGCCACTTGCATCCCTAGCCACTCAAATCATTTGGGGGTTAAGTGGTGAAAGATCTTTTACATAGTGATATAATATGAGGACTTAGGATTAGGAGCACCCATGAGATGTCTTGGTGAATTTGCTGTCTCTTTTTTTAAGGCCGTACATTACTTTTATGATGCTGAGCATTGGTGGTGTGACAACCGTCATCATGCTTGTAAATTGCCATAATTTTTTGGTATCACCAAAAGAGTGTGTGCATGATACTAATTTTTTTCCCAAGTGGTTACCTGTGTTATATGCATGATAGCTGAATTTTTTTGGTGTGCTCAATCTAGCTGTACTAGCAAAATAATGTCAAACATAGCTGCAGTGGTCTAGAGATAATACTCTTTTTCCTACTTATGAGCATCGAAGTTAATATAAATTATCCTATGGATGTTAGGAATGGGAGAGACCGAAGCCTGGTAGGAGGCCCGATATCTTCCCAAAGTTCAGCCCTATGAAGACACCGTTGCCCCATCCGTTACCAGCTGATGATCCTCTGGACGATGATGAAGAAGAGGAAGAGGAAGAACAACAACCTCAGGAGGAGCCACAAGAGGATGACCCAGACAAAGAAGAACCTGAGGAAGATGACCCAGACAAGCCAACCGAGTAATTTTGGATGTTGTGAGTCATGGTAGATAGAAACTGGGCAAAAAAGTGCCATATGTTTGGAGCACGAGATTTCAGTTCAACTGTTAGTTCTGCCGGCTTATATAGGCTCTAGACATATAGGTTTGTTTGTTAATCAGTATCAGCACGTTTGAGCCTTTCTAAGCTATGAAAGTTTTGTTCGAAGGATTACAAATTACAGTGCGATGTTTGCGATGATGTGTTCACACTTTATTCATCTTTTTAAGCAATGTGTATATTGCAACAACATATTGGCATTTTAGCTAATGGATTCCAAATTACAGTGTGTTGGTGGTGGCGGTGTGTGCGATGAAATGTACTCTTATCTTATTAAGCTAATGTATGTTGCAGCAACATATTGCCATTTTAGCTATGCAACGATAGATGTTTTTGAAGTTAGGTCCAGTGACTCTGTTCAAGTAAGTCTGATTTCTGGCATTGCTGTCCGTGTCATGAAAATGAGTTTTGTGCCGTTTCCATGGGTCCAAAATCCAAGACAGCATATAAACGTTTAATCGGTCAAGTTTGAACTGTACCAAGTGCCTAGTACACATTAAACTCGAAGTTATCGTATTCTGCATCAACATTCAAATTGAAAGAGAAACATTCAAAACAGCGACACTTAAATCTCGGTGTATTCTATTTCCTTGGCAAGATGGTGGCTGATCACTCTTGTTCTATTCATGAGAATGAAGTTTACAAATAGATACAAGAAAACCTACAAAATTTCTCTCCATGCACAGGAGCAAACATCATGGACCACGCTACTTCGGTTTTTAAAACATTGTTTCCCCCTCCAAATTAGACATGAATATCTACTTTGATTTATCACATATGACATCTGTATCTACTTTCCTTTGATTTTGCAGTAGGCGTACAAGCCAGAGCCAAGAAAGCCTAGCCCTTGCCCGATAACATTAAGCTGCCAAACAAAAACTTGGGTTCAGTATTCAGGGGGTATCAAAGAGCTGATGGCACACGAGAAAGGAGTCCAAAACTTACAAGATCAAAAGGAAGCCCACCGAATAGCACCCAGCCAATTCCAACTGTGAAGAAATCCTGCAGATACACCGGATATGAAGACCATTAGAAAATACTTGGCATCTTGAGCAGTGTGAAATAACTGGACGGAAGCCATACCTTCAAATTACCACACATCGATTGTGTGAGTGCAGAATTCAGGATTGTGTTCCAGAAGATAGTGTAGTTCAACAGAAATGCTAGTATGCATGAAAAATAGCAGCACAGCCTACAAGAGATTGAAATTATAGCGACATTCATAACTTAACATGACATAATGAATCACTCGACAATCATCTATTTGTGATAGGTTTCAATTCGTCTAGCTGTTAGGGGTGTCAAATTAGCAAAGAAACAATATATTAACATGTAAGATTCACATTGCGGTCATCTACAACAGCTATATTATAGAAATATGTTGTTTACTTGACAACATGAAAGATTTTGATTTATCAAACTGGGCACACTATCAAGACACATCAAGAGGTCATTTGATACAGGATTAGGCACGGCCCTGTCACGGTCTATATCTTACTATTAAACTAACATGAAAATGGAACCAAAGGATTAGGTGACAGTACAATCAAAACTCAGCAGCGCAAAAAAAGGCTAGTGCTTGTGCAACCCACTATTCATTACTTCACAGACTGCATCCAAGATAGTGCTAAGATGTAACACAAATATGTGCAATTCAAGCTAAAATGTTGCGAAATAAAACAGACCACTCCTTGCAAGCTAGCATGCTACCCACAGCGTGAGTCACCTAACTGGCTAGGGTGACTAAATCCAACAGTGATACAATCGCTCTAGTGAAGTAATGAACTGATGATGTATCCGTATCCTCAATTTTAGATGCCTCGTAAAATTGATGACAAAAACAGGATTAGATCCAAAAAAAAAAAAAATAGCTTAACCATACCTGAAACCCAGGAGAAGAGAGGTATGGAAATTCTATGGCCCTCCTTAGGTCACCCTGAATATATGTTAAGAACAGTACTGAAGGTCCGCATACAAGTCCTGAAATGAGGGGCAGATAGGATAAGTTTGCACGGCATATGAAGTATGATATCAAGTTAGGAGCTATCAAAATGATACCATTGCACCACATTAGGCCAAAGCTATTGAGACCGCTAGATTTTCCTGGAATAGAAAACCAAATTATGAGTAATATTATGATTAAAAAAGAGAAAAATATGGAAGGTGGAAGGATATTATAAGTGGCAAAAAGAAACTGCTTTACCTATGCGGTTTATAGTAGCAAGATAAACAGCTGTCGTAATGTTTGCCACAAAGACAATGGCGTACCCACGAGCATCAAATGACAAGTCTCGCGCTCCAGCAATAAATGCTCCGACTACGATCAAAGCCACACTGATAAAGCCTTGGTTAACAACCAGAAAATGGAATATGCAAATTCAGAACACTTCAATTTTCTTCACGTTCAGCATGTCAATTAAATGTATTAATATAGAGAGTGCAGTTAAAGCAGCATGACACTGATATTGTACAGGAGTACACGGTTACCTATTAGGCTATTATTATTTGCCGGCATAAACATAAATCAAAGGCTTCAATAACATGGGCAATATGTTAAAAGTTGAATGTCTGACTGCCTAGGACAAAAGTGCACCAAACAAAAGATAAAAGAGCTAACCAGCTACCACATACTATCAAACTTGGCACGTATTAGAAATTTACCTGCCAATTATAGGTGGGGTATGCTTCTGCTTTGCCAAGAAATACTCCATCGTCATTGTAAATACAACTGTGTGCGACGACGTAGAGTTGTATACATTGGAACATTGACTCCACGGATAGACTCCATTGATGCAAGCTTTATCAAGCATAGCAAACACCACTCAGAATTCAATGCAAATAGAAATGCATGTGCCACACATAATTTTTTTATTGTATATGGGAGAAGATCAACATACCATGTAGAGTAAGTAAGCCAAAGAAAGAGGTGTGGTGCGCAACAGTGTCCTAAATGGCACAAAGAATAGCGAATCTGAATGTAGTGATGCTTCACTATTCATAAAGGAGATTATCTTTAGCCGTCTCAGAACATAAAGAAGACATGTCGAGCACACCATCTGCCAATGTTCATTAAGTATTAGCAAAGGAGAAAAACAAAAAGTAGAATACAGAATTACTGATATCAAAGGGAAAAGGTGTTTAGTCAACGGGGCGTCAAAGGGCAAACGAAGGTGTGACAAAACTGTGTCTCATTGAAAAATATCACCACAAGATTCACGAATGATTAACTATCATGGCAACATTTGGACAGGGGGCAGTACTTCCAAAGCAAGATAACAAGTCATATAAGTACCAGGGTTGAGATTTGGATGATTCCCAAACCACATAAAACCAAAGGTAAAGTATTGCCCTGCCTATTGATTCTGTAAATCTACAGTTTGTTCATACTCTTAGGATACTAGAAACTTCTCAAACCATGACAGGTACTGTTCTTGCCCTCACAACATAGATGCTGAACCTGAATTTAACCAGCTCCTGACCAGTTGCCACCCAAAATTTAGCTCCCATATGGTCCCCCACAGGATAACTGTTGATCTGTTCAAATATACCTTTTATTTTAACTTAAGATGTTCCTAGATGAGATTTTTACTTCTGGTATCAATGGTAAAACTAGAATGCAAGACAGTCACTCACAGAGACCTACAACATTAAAAATCTTGAAAGATCATGTTCTCCCGGATTGAATGTAATAAACATTAAACTTTTATGCGGCCTGATGATTTACTTGGCTTTTTTGGGGGTAAACTATCAATTAGGAAAAGCACCAGAAGCATGCAAACAAAAAAATCATAGAAAAGTACAATACCTGAAGGAGTGTTATGACATTTGCACAGGGAAAATTATATGAAGACAGAGCTGCTTTGTTAAACATCACTAGCAAGACTGCAAATTGAAAAAGAAAGAACAACAATATGAGGATACTGATATGAAAGAACAATAACAAAAATGGCATGTGGTTTCTATGTGGAGATTGGTTCATCATACTCCTAGACCTAAAATTATCAGATACCATGTCACATTAAGATTATCTTGAGGGGGCCAAAAAAAAAAAAACAATGCAACCTAGTAGTGTATAAGACAGCGACAACAACACCGTGTCAATAATTATTAAGGGGCACAAATAATTATCATGAGGGGAGAAAAAATACAATGCAACCTAGCATAAGACAGTGACCATTTCACAGTACTATAAAGGGGCACAACTAATCAACTAATTATAATGACACCTATAAGACATCATCTGTCCAGAGCGCAATTGTCAAGGAATCTATACTGAACAAATAAAAGGGTAATTGAGAAACCAATTATTTTCTTTGCTACACACTTTATGCAACAGGAAACATTCAAAGTCGTGCAAAATATCTGCTCATAATGGTTACGGTAAGCACTTAAAGCCATTTATCCAAAAACTGCCAATCAACTGCTGTACAGTCAGAATCATCATAATTATTCTTTATTTCTCCATGCTCAAATAGTCAGATGTTTAAGTTAATCTATCTAAATATTAGAAGAAACAAATGAAATTAACTGTGATGCACTGTGCTCAACTACATTTCAACTGGGACGATCAAAAAAAGGGAAAAAGAATGTCCAGTTGCAGCATAGTACACTTTAGTCACGAATCCGAAAGAAATGAGACCACAACATAGCAAGCCCAACTATGATAACTCCATCCTCCAGTGAATGTGTAAAATGGAAGATATGCTTATTTGAGCTATCCAAATTCCACTTGTCATTTCACACTGACTGAAACACCAACCACGCACTTAATTTTGTCTTAAAAACGAAAATGGTTTGCAGGTATTCCTTGCGGTTTTGCCAAATGGCCGTCTTCCTTTGATTTATCCTACCATGCAGTTTCTACTGGCGAATGGACAAATTTCAAGTCAAAAGGTAAGTTAGTTAGCTGATGACAACGACATATCTTTTCTATTAAACAGTGCTCTGTACCGCCATCCAAAACAAGGTGTTTAAGCGTTTTGATCCGATGACCCGGGGAAATAAGGGGACTATCATTCTCTTATCATACAGATGGCACCTAGATACGTTCTCCAACTTCATTGAATGGTACTCCATTCTCAGTTCTACTCCAGAGGGGAAAAAGCTCAAACACATATGTTAGCTATCTCCAGGTAAACTAAATTAATTATGCCTGTATTTGACAGATCGGCCATGATAACCTCTACCTCTTTATCCCAGAAAAAGGTTTGGCTGTTCTCGTTCTCAATACTGTCAGCTGTTACAGCTCCCGAGACGTACCCTACCACGCAAGGTTTTAATAGCCGTATGAAACAACCAGATTCTACTTGGTCAACTAAAAGCGTTTGCAGTATGCGTACAACTCGTAGCGACTGAACGGCCAAAATGGTTTTCTACTCCCAAACACTAGTCAACCAGCATGCACTCACCCCAACACCACCAAACTGAATTCCACAGCAGAGAGCTGACGCCTACCGGAAGCAACAAGTACAAGCAGCCATCGAAGACCAGAAACTGTGCCACGACGCTACCCCGCCATCCAATTTCCGCAACACGCTACGAAGAATGAACAACCCAAGGTGCGGCGCAGCCGCCTCGCCTCCGACGAGAAACCAAAAACGCGAGAGGGACGCGGATCGGGCGCGGCACGTACCTGAGCAGGCCATGTAGGAGAGCGCGGCGGCGGCGCCGAGCCGGGTCATGGCGGACCCCTTGAACAGCGCGGTGTCGCCGCCCCCTCCGCCTCCGCCTCCGCCGCCGTTGCCCTTCGCCCCGTCCGCTGAGACCGCGGCAGTAGGAGTCCCCCGCCGCCGCCCTTCGCCATGTCGCCGCCCGAGATCTCAGCTTCCTACCTCCCTGATCCGCCTCGCCCCTCCCGCCGGCCCGCGACCGCGCCGAGGACGAGGAGCAGAGCAGGAGGATATTTCCGTCTGCGCGCCCACTTGGCCCCGGCGCACGCGACGGTCGGCAACGGGAATAAAAACTGGTCGTGTTTTGTTCGCCGCGCCTGCGCCTGCTCTCGCTCTCGTCCCGCTTCGGCGGCTCGGTCAGCGCAGCGGCTCGTCTCCGCGGTGCCGGGTGACTGCGGAAGCTTCTGCCCGACCGCGCCGTGCCTGGACTGCCAGGCTTGACCAGCGCGGCGGCTGCCTTTTTATCGGGTGGGAACAGGGCTCTCGCTTGGGCAAGTCTCAAGGCACGATGCTATGTTGAGCTCAAAGAGGAAGTCACGATCGATGTGTTGTGTTGTTGGTCGCATCACGTCGAGATCATCGAACGGGGCCCGGATGGACGGATGAGCTCCGGATAAGAGGCAAGTGTGCGATGTCACCATAGGGCACTTGCGAGCAAGGGGGGGGGGTGATGCGATTAAACAAGGAAATCCTTGGCCGGAGATGAGATCCACCGATCCACCAGCCGGATACGGTGTGCTGCTGTGTGTCGTTCGTTCCATCCATCTGATGGCATGCGTTAAAAAGAGAGGCGATTCCGGTATCAAGATCGATCGGTCGATCTATTGCAGGTTCGACAGATTGGGAATATAGATTTGTTTGTGGGCAATTGGAGAAGGAGATCATACTCCATGATCCCAGAGAGATGGAGCTTTGTTGGGTGGGTATTTTGTTTGCGTTTTTCTTGCACAAATGAAAGATACGCTGTATCACCCCTGAGGTCTGAGGAGCGACCATTCAAGAGAGTAGTTATTTTTGTTAGTGATTTATTGGTGCAAATCTGAAATCACTAATCTATTAATGTAAATATCTTATTTATTAATGAAAATGATTATTTAATTACTATTTTATGAAGCATGTTGCCCCCTTGGGCTACAGTAAGGTCCGTCATCGAGTGCAACTATCTCGCTTACCCATAGTGTTGCACGTAGGACTTTCATTTCATTACTCTTTTTTGCTAGCTAAACTTTCTTTAGCGAGTCAGCTACAGCTCTGGGCTGTCTTCCTCTATATTGGGGCTGTTCGGCTGGAGGCTTTCTAGCCGGCTGCTCCTTGTTCTCCCTCACATGGCTACAGTACTGCTTCCAGCAGCTACAGTGTTCTCTCTCAGAAAAACTGTAACTGCGACTGCAACTGCGAGCCGAACAGGCTAATTAACTAATACAAAGGCAGAGCATTTGCCAAATTTTCATAAACAAAAAGGAGTATTTATTTAGCCTCTAAAAGATATGAAACATTCCGACAGCTCATCTTCTTTGACCCCGTATAGTACCATGTAAAATAATCAATTATCACAGAGCATATCGGGGAACAAATCATTCTTGCAACCTGCTATTAAGGGAACAATTCATTCTTGCACTTACTACTTTTGTCACTATAATAAATCAAATTATTTCCTTCCAAATTTCTAATTATTAACCAGTAATGTATATATACATGCTTTCCGGTGAAGCATATTATTTTACGAGAAATGTATTAATCGGAAGGAGTATTGTGCAAAATAAACTATACTGACTTTGACAGCTCGCAGGCTCCAGCAGCACGGGTGCCGGTCAGTTTTTGGGCTCACAAAATGACATAGAACAAACAAGAAAATCTGGGCCATGGAGAGTTCCAAAAAAAAAAAACAGACCTGGGCCATGGAGGCCACAAACCTGAAGTCGGCAGAACTATTGGCCCGGCCATTTACCTTTACTACTGCTGATATCGCGCGCTCTAGGCGCTGGTTTCACGATTTTCACGAACACCGCTAATACCGTTCGAAAACCGCTAATTTGAATTTTGTCGACACCAGAACAGAGTGAAGTGGCAGCGGCGCAGCGCTCGCTTTCTCGGTTTGCCCAGAATTTTTTTTTTTTCCTTTTGAACGGTGGGTGCTTGACCGGTAAAGAGCTCGGTTTGCCGTTAGGTTTGAACGGTTTTCAAAATTTTAATTTTTTTCGAAATGTCAAAAAAGTTCAAATCATTTGGTTGAACTGATTGTCACTTCCAACCAAAGCGGAGCGGTTTAGTCGTCGTGAATACCACGGGGTTTCTAGCGAGTTTGCAAACCAAGTCTAAAACGCGATAAGCTCATGAGCGAGGCGATTATAGATTGATGGGAACCAGGGCGTTTCACCCGATGCCCCGAGCTAGTACCAGTGTCGCAACCGCGGCTCTCGCGCTGCAACATGCAAGCCTGCAGCCACCGACCTGACTCGCTGCCGCAGGAGATACCGCATGGCACTGTGCCTGTGCCCGTGCCCGCCTGCGACCCGTCGTCCGGCTTGACGCAGGAAAGCCCAACACGCGCGCAGCGGGCTCACGCCACCGCCCGGCGTCTGCCGAGCCGGCAACCTCGCGAAGCGCGCGAGTGCAGCAGGCTGTGCCTGTCCAGGCATCCACACGTACGCGCGCTCCTTGTCGCCAGGAACAGTATGAGCTGCTGTCCTCGGCTCGCGGCGCCTGCCGGCCGATGTGACAACACGTCGGTCGCACGCCTGGGGATCTGGAAGAGGAGGATCGCCACCATGCATGGAAGATGTGTAAGGTGACATGCACGTAGCCTCGGCATTGAACGGGCGGTTTCCATCGATGCCGCTGTGACACGGCAGTCCTCATGTGCTGCGGTCGCCGCGAAGGGGCAGCAGCGCACGAAACAGAGATGCGTTACAGGTGAGAAGGTTCGAAGTGTAGCTCAAGAATTAGGAGTACTAGGGAGGTTTGGGAATCTCCGTTGAAACGAAAAGCACATGATTCGATCAAGAATGGAATAACAGAAACCTCTGTTCCAGCTAATGAGCATGTTCCCGGAAGAACTACAACCTCTTCATCAGTACACAGAAAACCTACTCAGCCTACTCTAAACTCTCCTCATACCAGTTCTTAGCACCTAGCCTTAATAATGTACCGCACACTGGTCCAGCTCCATCCACCGTTCGTTTGCAGTAAAGGAACGAACGTGATTCATCGCCATCGTTCCTGGGGAAAAAAGAGCAGAGAAACTGATGAGGTTTATGCAAGGGTTTAGGTTCTGTGTTTGTAAGAACTGAGTACGAGAAAAGGATTCATGAGATTATATTATAACATTTTAACAGAAAAACTCAGCATCTGTACGAGGTCACAAGCTGTTACACGCAGCTGACTAGGATAACATGCAGGGAGATTCCAAGCATTGACGCAACAGGTCAATGTCACTCACCTGACGATCAGTTCTTGGTATCAGATTCACGGGACTCAACCAGCACGTAGACTGGCTTTCCATTCAGCTTGTAGAAATTCTGCACGGCAGTTTTATCTCAGTTAACCAACTTTGCAATAAAAATCAGGTGTAGTAATAAAGTTCACTAAGATTTTCTGACAACAGTCGTGAATAGTCAGTGCTTGCTGCTGCAGCGTCATGTGAAAATGTCTGAGGTTAGATTTGTCCCGAAACCTACAGGATTCTGTCCTGAACCAGGTACAAGATGCAGGCGGTAATAGGATTCTGTACTAGTATGGGAAGAGGTGTGCTCCAGGCAGCTAAAACCTTCACTCTGATTTTCTATTTAATTACCACAAACAACATGCCCGTTATCCAGGTAGTTGTGCTTAGTCTGTGGGTGGCTGGACGCCAAGCTGTTCCAGATATGAGTATCTCGGATGTGGGAACAGAGCAGACATGGGCATGTTGATCGTACTCACATAACAGTTTACAATAATGCAAGTTGTTCCAGGCCGCTGTGTTAAAACAAAAGAACCACTGGCGGCACAATCCAAAGGTACATAACACCAACAGCTAACATCAGGCGTACGCTGCAGACATTATCTGAACTAATGCACATAATAATGCAAGAGCATATACCACCTACTGAAATGTCTGATACTCGGAGAAGCAAGCAATGTACAGTATAACAAACATGTGGATTTGCCTGCCAATCAACAGTACAGATAGCTGTGAATCAAATAATATACCTTAAATTTCGGAAGCCCGATGAGACACGCGCATTCAATCACATCGGCTCCAGCACGCTCTGGAAAGCACATTGCCAAGTAAGAAAAGTACAAATGTCATATTAGGGATGTAAGAAATTCATCTACATGGACATGTTGTGCAAAAATTTTTAAAGAAGAAGCACGTTTCCTGGCATGATGTCGTATTAGTTGCAGACAAAGAAAAACATACTAGCTGAAAACAGATTGTTACAAGCTGGCAGTACTTGATTCTATCAATAGGACGATAGTACTCAAAACATGTACTATCTTAACCAAATCCTGTCTCCAAAATTTTTGTGGCATATCTTAAAACTAGATTCCCTCAAGAAAATCTTCAAATAAAAAAGTTCTGATTATATAGAGCATGTCCCACAAAAGACAATTTGCCAACTGTAAGGCTATAAGTACCAGAAAATTATGTGGCTCTACTTATTATCATTAAGTGGTGTGCATAGCACAAAAAAAGGCCAATGCTACTACTAAACTTTTTTTTTGAACAAACTACTACATTTTTAAATACAGAACTGTATTACAACCTAGTAGCAATCATTTCTCAGTTCACATTAACTGGACGCTATGATATAGTGATATCCCTGTTTTGGATTAGACTATTAGAGGTATTGGCACAGGTTCAGGACCAGTTGTACTGGATGTTCTGATTCCAAGGAAATAGTGCTAACTACAACAAGCCAAGGGCTGGCGCAACTAAAAGCTTAGCTACAGCTGGTGCAGGAGTGCTAATTAATGTATGTGCAGTATGTTATCTTGTAATAACTTAAGCAAAGATCTATAATTCTGTTTCAACACTACATAACCTTTGGCGTGGTATATGCTTACCAAGGAGCCTTATCGCAGCAGACAGTGTTCCACCAGTTGCCACCAAGTCGTCAATGATCATTACACGCTCTCCAGGCTCGATAGCTCCAACATGCATCTCCAAGCAATCAGTGCCGTACTCAAGAACATACTCCTCAGAAATTTCTCACCTTCACAGGTTTGTAAATGCAAACATCAGCACATGTCGATCACTGCAGACAATCTTTGTTTAACAAGCCAGCCGTTCAGAATGCCACTTGGGTCAGTGATACCGCAAAGCAACTCCGAGAGCAATAGGACATGTGACTAGAAAGGTACTAGTATCGCAGAAGTACTCCCCCTGGTTTTAAATTGTTGACGTTTGACATTTTTGAGTTACGTTGACCATTCGTCTTATTCAAAATATTTTAAAATTTATTATAAATCTTGTTATGATTAGTTGCATCACTAAGGAAATTGAAATATACTTATAATTTGCATATAAGAATATTTGAATAAGACAAACGGTCAAACGTAACTCAAAATAGTCAAACGTCAACATTTTAAACCGGAGGGAGTACGTGCATCTGTGAGATTTCGTCATGGGCTGCATCCACAAAAGGAGCAGGATACTCCAACGACTTTGTTTGGCATGGTGCAGAGGTTATGGGCAAAACCTGTGCCTTTACTGCCTGCTAACCAGATTTGCTCACTAAACTAAAGTGTCACCACGGTCTAGGGCCTCTAAAGCAACTGACCCAAACTAAGTATTCTAAAGCAACTGCTGCACAGCATGCAAAATAATCGAAAAAGGTCCTTCAAGCAACCTCACCGGGAGTTTTCTAGGCTTGCGCAGCGGGATGAACTTCGCCCCAAGAGCCAATGCAATTGCCGGGCCAAATATGAAGCCTCTGGCCTCAATCCCTGGTCAAATGTGGAGAGACACAAGTCAGAACTAATGCAACAACCATCTCTATGACAACAAACTATAGTGAACTGAGTGAATGATTTGGTCCCCGTAAAATAATAGTAGACTGAAAAACACGAAACTACAACAGGAGAACAGGATGATGATGCAACACACCAGTGGTAAAGGCACATTAAACCGTGGGGACAGTGTTTAAATACTGTACTATAGAGTTGGTAAAAGAAAAGTCAGAAAGAAACGGAATGAAACCCGCAGAAGCAAGCAGACAGAGGATCCAACAAACCACCACGCAAAATCTCAGCAGCAGTACTTTCCGGTGAAAACGACAGCGGATCGGGGGCACATGCGTGACATCAGAGTGTTGCCGCCACCGGGGCCGCACCGCAGCAGAATGAATGACGGGTGTACCGCTGCACCTGCGCACCGTCCGATCCCGTGCGCCCCGCGCCCGCGTCCGTCCGATCGAGTGCACCGCGCGCGGGGTCCCCCGGGGACCCCCGACGAGAGGCCGATGCTGTGCTGCCGCTTGGCTTTGGCTTTGGCTTTTGCCGCGCGGCGAGATCTGTGGCCCGTGGCAGGGCTTCTACTACGCGCGCCTCCCCCGATTCGCTATTGAGTGCGGCAGATTCCGGCCGCGGCCACGGCGAAAAATCCAGAAACAGCGACGCGCTCGTAGCCTACGGACGAACTACTACCGGTTTACCGCTACCGAGCCAAAACAAGCATGCTCGGTGAAGAACCGGCCCAAAACAAGCATGCTCGGTGAAGAACCGGCTGCCAGAACTGATCCAAGCGTGCACTCAATCGACACTGACACTCCATGGAAAAGTCTTCGGAGCTCACACACACAACACACTGACTGACAGTCTGACACACGCACACAGCGGCGCGGCCTCCCTCGTCAGGGCCATGCTTCCACGACCACCGAGCATGCACATGCGCAGGGTCCACCTGCCAGCGGCAGGCCATCTCGCACAGCCGTTTTTTTTTATAGGTCTCGTTAATCTCGTACAGCCGTGGCGGCAGTACCGCAGTACACTCCATTAAACTATTGGTTTCATCATGGCTTTAATTAGAAGGTTTTGCACCTGACAGATGGATATCGCCGGCGGAGCAGAGCTAGTTGCGAGGCAAATCGAGTTAACAGTAGCGTGGGAGGATTATTATCGCGATTATGATATTCTTCCCGAGGAAAGCCACAGCCAGCCGGCGAGGCGAGTGAGGCAGCAGCGCAACGCAACGCGAAGAGAAAAGGTGCGGTCGTGTAGACCTGGAGCCGGGTGCGGGCGCGCGGGACGACAAAAGCGCGGGGAGCAAAAGGACCAGGGAGATCTCCCGCAAAGATATCGCGGGAATCTCAGAACTCTGCCCATCGGCCCGGCTCCTCGCGGCGGCACGCGCGCGAGACAGCGACCTCCTTTGCCGCCCTCGTCCAGTCCAGGAAGGACTCTTTAGTTGGTAGTACTAGTTTGCTGGACCAGGCATCCATCCATCGTGCGCGGGGGGGCGGGGAGAAGAGAGATATGGGTGAGAGGGGGAAGAGAGGTGGCTGTTGTTACCGGCGACGGCGTCGATTGCCATGCCGCGGTAGCGCTCCAGGAAGATGTCCACGGCGTCCTTGAACACCGCCGGCCGCGCAGCAGCAGCGTCGTGATGTCGTTGAACATGATGCCTGCACCGGCATATAAAATCAGCGCCTTATTACTACTGGCGGTTGACGAATTAGTCGCACGAGGGGGACGAACAGAGGAGACGAATGGGCGCACCTGGCTTGGGGAAGTGGGGCACGACGCGGATGGCGTCGGAGATGCCCTGCAGCCGGGGGTCCGCCACCACGGGGGCCGGCACGGCCTCCGCCACCGCCACCGCCACCGCGGCGCGGCCGTTCTCCTTGGCCTGCTGCTGCTGCTTGGCGACGTTGCCGTCGGCCTCCATCATGCTCACCCCGCTGTTGCAGCTGGCCTCCTCACCCATTAATTCCTCTCCCCTTCTCTCTCGCTCTCACCTCGCTCGGTCCAAGCTCGGTCTCGCAGGCCCGGTCTTTATTGTTGCTTGGGGGACTGGTGCGCCGACCCGCGTATATATAGCCGAGCCCGAGCGGAGCAGGGGGGATCGAGCGAGAGCGTGGTTGTGAAGACCTGGCTGGCTGGTTGCGTTTATTGTCCTTGGACAACGGCACCGAGCGGTCCGAGCCTCGCCCGCCTACCTCCTCTGTTTGTAAAGAGGGAGAGGGGCAGCTACGGCGCCAGGCTACCGCGCACCACACTACTCCAGGCCAGGCTGCTGCGTGGGAGCAGAGCTCTATTCTCTCTATCGTTCTCGGCCCCTCCTACTGTACTCCTTGGAGTACTCTACGTGACAGGATCTGTGTGCCCATCTTTCTATTTTCGTGAAAGTTTCTCTCTCTAGCCCCCGCTTTTGGTCCTGTTCATGACCAGCGCCTACTCCGTTTAGCGAGGAAACGGAAAAAAACAGTGGCAGGGAGACCGCAGCGCTGCGCCAGTAGGCACCGGACCGCACCGCACCGCACTGGCGCCGGATTTGGCCTGTGCCCACTGCGCGGCGCTGCGCGCGGCACAACGGCCATGCGCTTTTCTCCGTTTCCCCGGCCACGGCCCGCGTCCGTTTCCTCCACCCGGATCTCGCACGGGTCGTCGGAACTCGCGGCGGCAGAGGCCCGGGCGGGATCCGAGGCCGCTGCCCGGCGCCGGTAGTACCACGGTTTCGTCCAGGTTTTCGGTGCCCCGTACTGCCTGATTGGCTGCCGCTGGCGGTGCCTGCGCCGCCTGGCGCGCGACGTCGCTCCGATTAAGCGGCGCGCCGTACTAGGCATTTTCGTTCTACACGTTGCTGTTGCCATAGAGGCCCTGGACAGATTCGCGTCGCGGGGTACACCAATTTGTCACGTAGTACCGTGTCAATGTCGCAGACAACCGCAGGCCAAAACACTGGTGGCATTGCTCCAACGTTGCTGTTGCCGCTGCGCCAGAGTGCGCCGGTACTACGAGCAGCTAGCTACAGTATCGATGGGGGCAATGGTTATGGTACTGCATGCATGCGGGCGATGGAGATAGATAGCGCTAGGACGCCGAGGTGATCTCGCGTCAGCGACTCAGGAGCTGCACGATCAGTAGTACGTCTCCAATGGCACATGGTTTTAAAAGTATAGTCGTTTTTTAAAGGACGTGTTGTGTGTGTTTAGTGGTACTACTGGCGTAATGGTTTGATGTTGTCATTGCTGCGGCGCCATTGTTATTGCACGAGTACGTACGTACAGCAGCGTGTCTTGTTAGATCTGCAAAGATTCGTGGGGCACGGACGACGTGATCGCCACCGTGCGCGGCCGTAAGCACCGTGCATTGCATGCATGCATGCATGCATGCGTCTGAAACTCTGAATCCACCTTTTTTCCGAGGATGTGTACATTGCGCAATCGCGCCGTGCAAAATCTTGCCGCGCGCGGGTGTTTGTACGCGCCTGCGCTGCTTGGAAAAGCGCTCGCGCACTTTATCAACAGGGCAAAGAATTCTGCTGCCCTGTGCGCGCATCATCGTTCGACGATGGCCCTCGTCGTCGAAACTGTTATCTTTTTCGACGAACAGTCATCAAACTTTTGCGGCGAAGAGGATTGCCTTCGTTGCATGCTGGGAGGTACACATGGATAACATGTGCGATAATGCGTGAGAAGTGCTGCTTCTCAAACTCCCTGCTGCTAAAAGTTGGATCGATGAGGTCGAATCGCGACGCGGAGTGAGTGAGGTTGGTTTAACGTGTGATTGTGAGGATCACAGGCAAGTGAACAGCAACGCGGGACAATGTGGGGTGTGGCCGCGTCGGTCATCTAGCGATAAAAGGAGGAAGGAGAGGCAGGCATTGAGTGTACCTTTAGATCCAAACCGGGGTAGAGGATCTCATCCATTCCCAGTCCAATCGTGGATGCCGCGCCCTCTCTAGGGCCGCATATATGGTGCGCCAGGCCGAGGCCTAGAACGTCAGTCAGGCTCACCAGCCAAACGCCTTTCAACCGCCGCACTCGATTGCACCGGATCCCTCGGTTCGTCTCCCGTGATGATCACGCCATGATCGATCGGTACGCCGCCGAGCCGCTTTCCTCCGCGGCTGCGGCCCTAGCTGCCAAAACAGGCAAACGGGCTAGTACGCGCTCTAGATAGAGACGAGACGACGACGACGCCGTCCAGGTCCGCCGCATCCGTGGATCGCGTTGGTCTTTGAACGGAATTGAAAAGGTGGCGAGATCGATGATTCGGCGACGCCTTTCGACGACGGGAGCGGCGGCCTAGCCGGGAAAGGGAAAAGACCAACCCGTCACGCGACAACCTGATGCTGCCGCGCGAGAGGCGTGGCGTTTCAACGGCGCGAGGCCATTGCCGTGGCGCGGCGTCCGTCCGCGTCGAAAGGGCCAACGGAAACCATGACGACGACGGAGGGAAAAGTTTTCGGCGCGCGCGCTTTTTCGTTGAGAGTATCTTCTGCGATCCTGGATCGTCTTCGGGAGTTGCTAGTGGGCGTGGGTCGCGCGCAGTGTCTGCGTATACTGTACCATCACTGATCCGATCATTTCCAACTTCTTTGATTTGTGTTTGGCACTGATCATTTCCAACTTTTTGTGGCATCATGGTCTCATGGATAATGCGGCTTTTGACTATATAATACTCGGTATTTTCCGTCACTCTCAGAAGCCACGATTTACTAGTAGTAGCTCCTACCGAGTAGCAAAATCATGTATCCAGGAATTCTTCTTCTCAGAGGGTGGAGAATGTTTTCTTTCTTTTTTACTTGTAGCAAAGCTCTGGGGTGGGAAGGAAGTGCTCATGAATCTAGAAAGTCTAGCTGGGCAGCCTTTCAACACAAAAGGGTGTAGCTTTTAGTTCGACCTTTTTTCTTTTCAAGTAATTGCTGAATATACCAGACTTTACACCAGGAATTAGTTGCTCTTCCTTTCTACCTTCTCCAACCAAATCTTTCTCAGTTTACAAAGTGCCCATTCACTGTTAGTCTGTTACAGAGGCAACGCCAAGCTTTTTAGTGGCATCCTCTCCAGCTCCAATCTTTAACGTGCCCTCTGTAGTCTCTGTTTTGTTCCACGGCCAGTGAAGCCATAAACACAGCACATCATCCTTCTTCTTTTTTTTCCTCAATTTCTTTTTTTCCTCAATTACTGACAAGAACATCAGTGAACTGGATGTGCGCGCATGGTTACCAAGCAGACAAACATTTCCCCATCGACGGCTTCCATCTTTTCAAAGAAACGATCTCCTCGGCGTCAACCTTCTCACAAATCTTACCAGCAAAATTCACAACTTTCTCTCACAAGAATTTTTCTGCGTTCACCATCGTACTGTAACTAACTGTTCTCTGTGCGGCCGAAATGGCCGCGCCTTTTGCCTCCACCACGGCCACTACAAACTCTGAGTCTGTGATGCTGCTGTCAGGTAACACAAACATTCCACGGCCACCTTGACGTGAAGTCTTTTCCGGCGATTCTGGTATGGAAAACGGTAAGATTTGTTTAGAGTAGAGATCACTACCTGCCTCGATCGCCCTATCTTGCTCGTCCGTCAAAAGCCAGCATCATTGGTTCTATCAGCGCGAGACAAAAACGATGTGTGTCGCCGTCGTGTTTCAGACGTCAGCAGTTGCAAGTAGCATCGGTGCCAATCTAGAGCTTCAGCCTGGCTTCTACTTATCTGGTGCTACGTCAGTGGGGAATCGTAGATGAGTTCAATCTTCCTCTGTCGAGATAAGAGATGCCACATAGCCTGTTCCAGGCTGCTTAAGATTCTGGAATCTTCAAGCCGGAGATGAAGCGGTCAAGCAGAACTGCTCGATATTGTGTTTCATTGATAACGTAGGAGGATGATACTAGAAAAATCTTCTTTTTAAAAAATCTCAGGCACCCTTACGAATTCCCTTATAGTGGTGAAACCATCCAGTTTAAATTTTTTTTAAAAGAGTTGCTCGCGAAAGGGCCTGCAGCTTGTTACAAGAGCCTCAGTAGCACCGGATGTTCTGGGTACGACTCTCCTTGGGAGCGAATTATTTAGGATTTAACGACGTTTTGCTTTCAGCAGGAGGCGACGTGGTCGTCGACTGCGATGCGCCAGTGGTGACTTCGTCAATCTCGAAAATTTGCCGACTCGGTCATGCTCACAAGGGTAGGCTTTGTGAGTGTCTGAGTTGTACTGTGTAATCACACAAAAAAAAAAAGAGTTGCTTGCGTTGTGAATCCATTCAGTTTAACGTTTTCAAAAAGACCTTTGCAAAAAAAAAAGTTTTCAAAAAGAGCAGCAACTTGCAAGATCACCTTTTGAATCACTTGGGAAATACTAGCCGTGCTAATCTAGTTCCTGTTGCTACGTAATGTTAATCAAATCCACAGACGTGACTCGCTGATCCAGTTGTTCCATTGGTAGTGCCCGTACTTATCGGTTGAGATAACGATCTCCAACAGTGAGAAATCCACCCCGCACATACCCAACATCCGATGCTCGACCGATCCGGTGACTGGATCAGAGCTTGACGTTTGCTTTTCGTGACGCCATGTTTTGTCATCCGTCAGACCGTCGCCTAATCTCAAACGGGGCCCTTTTCTCCTCCCCCAATCCTGAACTGTAATGAAACCACGCCGGTGATCCCAGCATCTCGAAAGGCTCTTCTTTATTCGTCGTGGATGAGCCTGAACTTTTTGGCTGCTCCAAGGTTTTCTTCAGCAGTGGCTTGTGAGGTGGCGATGGGCACGGAGTTAACACCGCAGTGGCTGGGTTCCGATGATCTGCAGAGGAATGTGTTGCTGCAAATCTTGCCCCGGATTTGGTCCTGATTTGATAAGCTAGCAGCCGGCAGATTCAGTGAGATCGGGTTGCCAGGACAGATCGGGAAACGCATTACTGCTGCACGACGCACCTGTCGATGGTTGATGGGCTTGGCTAGTACGAGCCTACGAGGCGAGAGCTGTGCGCCCTTTTGGAGATCAGATCAGGCTGGAAGTGCAATTCAGATTCGATGAGATGGCTCCGCCAATCCTAGTATAAATAGGACGATTGCGTGAGGGAGTACAGTGATTTGCCAACGCTTAGTGCAGATGACGAGTGACAAATCTATGAACCCTGCAGAAATCTTTGATTGACAGTTGAACTGCGTACTACAGCAGTACTTAGCATTGCATTAGTTGCGCACCTGGCACAGATGCAGCTGTAGGTATCATGCATGGTGATGTGGTAACGTGCAGCATGCAAGGTAAGGTTGCACTTTGCAGGGCTGGTATGTTAGCAGAGAGCAGGGTAAGGAAAAAATTGGCAGAGTAGGTAAAAAATACAGAAAGGTTTCAGAGATATTTCTGCACATTTGCTGCATACTAGTACACAATTATAATTATAGGAAAGGACATTAGAAACAAACGACGGCCTGGTTGAGCAACGTTGTTTGGTTGGAACAGTGCCCAAAATATAGGTGTCATCGACTAATTGCAAGAGCAGAAATATAAGAAATGTGCCATTACAACAACAGGACGTCAGGGCTTCACCAGCGTGCATGCTACAGGTACCTCCTTGCAAGAGCCCTGACCTTAGTATCAAAATGGGAGGATGTGATGCGAGAACCGGGTAAGTAGAGTGGATTAAGGAATATCTGCATAGCAAAACATTCGCAAAAGAGAGCTTCATCATATCACAAGTGGAAATCAGATATCATCATCTTCATATTTATCAGAAATTGCTTTAGTAACTATGGAAGAGAAGCACCCAATCACTTACCTTGATGTAAAGTTCATGAACCTCCTGAAAGAAACTTTTATTCCATCGTCACTTCGGGAGTCATGAAGCAACATAAATCTAGTATGTGATGCGCTGTTAAGAAAGCAAATTACTAGGACAAAAGAAAGAGAGAATGGAATCACATGGTTACAACCCTGACCGTAAATAAAGATAAACATGAGAAAGAAATCTTCAGTAATGTGGCACAGTTCAGTATCTACCAAAAGCAACCCCCCCCCCACCCCCCCCCCCCCCCCCCCCCAAAAAAAAAAAAGGTGTTCCATATCAAAATTATCCGGGCAGTATATGTCACAAGTGGCTATGTATTGAACATAATATATATCATAGTATTGAAGGATATGACCAGCAGTTACATAAACAGACACAACGAGGTCGTTGAATCTATCATGACTTCAGAAACCTGAAAAGGTGAAGAAAGAGATGGGTCAATTATGTCAAAGTCAAATAAGTCGAAAACTTAAATGTAACCAACAGGTTTTCTTTCGTAAATATTTGGCTGCACTTTACAGGGAAGTGGCAAACACTCACATTGCATTTGTAGTCCATGCAAGGTCCTGAACAACATCCAATGCAGCATGCAAAATGAACTGATGCTGATAAGCTAATTCTTCTTTCTGCACAAGTAAACTGTAGGGTCACAATGACCAGCAAACAAAAGTCATACTGAAACAAAACATTATGCAAATTATGACAAGATGATAAGAATAAGTAAATGGAAAAGTGAATGAAATGAAGTCATGCCTCCTATAGAACACAACCGATTGTAACGTAATAATGCCTGATCTAGTAACTTTCTAATTATATTTGAAAAAAACAGAATTAATGCTGCTGGAAATACAGAATTATATCAGAAAGGACCTACATAGACTCTAATCAGATTGGAGATACAGGATAATATACACAGAATGGAACCATACTTTTGGAGCAGACCCAACTTCAGCCTCGTAGATTGGGATGTCGTTCTTACTAACAATCACGAAGCAGGCTGTACTCGCCATTCCAAGCCAGGAGATATGAGTTAATGATCTGAAAGTAGTTTAAAATCTTTGTGAACACCAAGGTAATCCC